>CANIUD010000184.1:887500-958859 GCA_947470075.1 Closterium sp. Yama58-4 | reverse complement strand
GGGAGGTGAGGGGAGAATGGGAGGTGAGGGGAGAATGGGAGGTGAGGGGAGAATGGCGGTGAAGGGAGAATGGGAGGTGAGGGGAGAATGGGAGGTGAGGGGAGAATGGGAGGTGAGGGGAGAATGGAGGTGAGGGGAGAATGGGAGGTGAGAGAAGACGCATGCACAGATGGAGGCTGCCACGACCCCGAGAGGCGACCCCGAGAGGCGACCCCAAGAGGCGACCCCGAAAGGCGACCCCGAGAGGCGACCCCGAGAGGCGACCCCGAGAGGCGACTCCGAGAGGCGACCCCGAGAGGCGACCCCGAAAGGCGACCCCGAGAGGCGACCCCGAGAGGCGACCCTGAGGGGCGACCCTGAGAGGCGACCATGACGTGTCAAATGTCGAATGTCCCTCCGTGCATGCTCCTTCCGTTTTCAGGCAGGTGGGAAGGATTCGTGTTTGAGGCAGGTGAGCACACTCGGGGTCGGGGATGTGCACGGATGGAGGTGCAGGCAGGCTGGCTGGCAGCCAGTGAGGTCATGAACGATTGAGCACGAGCAGGAGCGACTGAACGAGCACAGATGGAGAACACATTCCAAGAGCACAGCACACAATTCAAAGGCACGAAGGGGCTCAATTCGAAACGGAGAACAAAAAAACATGGCACTCACACACGGCATGGCACTCACACACGGCATGGCACTCACACACGGCATGGCACTCACACACGGCATGGCACTCACACACGGCATGGCACTCACACACGGCATGGCACTCACACACGGCATGGCACTCACACACGGCATGGCACTCACACACGGCATGGCACTCACACACGGCATGGCACTCACACACGGCATGGCACTCACACACGGCATGGCACTCACACACGGCATGGTACTCACAAGACATTAAGGTTCGTAAGGTTGCCAATGGACTCGGGAATGCTGCCAGTCAAGCTGTTGGTGAACAGTTTACTGATAAGACAACAAAGGGTGTGCATGCATGTGTCAGGCATTCAGATAGGGCAAGAGCCGGTGGGCCTAAATCTACACTCAGTTTGACCCAGCCTGATGGACAAGAGGGGTGAGGCTGTGCACATCCTTGTGCATGGAAGGAGGTGCAAGCTAGAAGGCACCCTTAGCCTTAGGCAATGCATGATACAGCAAAAGCAGGAGGCGGCTAGTGAGCACATTCCTAGAGCACACAACTCATGGCAGCACCTGCAATATTTCAAGCAGGAAGGGCTTAAATGGGCCGCAAAGCTCAAGCAGGCATGGCATGGCAGGCAGACACTCACAATTCAGAAAGATTTACGAGGTTGGTGATGGTCTCCGGAATGGTGCCGGTTAACCCGTTGGTGCCCATGTCACTGCAAAGACCACAAAGGACAGCCATGCATGCGTGGAGAATTCGGATTAATCAAGAGCAAGTGGCTCAAGTGCAAGCTCGGGACGGCTCATTTACGGATGAGCCAGGCCACTCGTCTCCAACATTCAGGTCGTCTTCGGTCGAGGCAAACCGGATCGCCAGGCAGCGAGAGTCCGCCAATCAACGCCCCAGAACCTGTTCACGGGCCGAACCGGACCCGACCATACCAAAGCGGCACGTGAAGGGGCAAGCTCTCTCATCTCTCGACAAGACGCCATGCTCTTGACCGCAGACAAACCTTTGTCACATGTGCATACATGCTCGTTCTAAGCCAGCTGGACCTGATTTGAAAGGAGGGCGCATCTGAATTGGACTCGGGCCTGTGCACACCCCTGTGCCACGGAAAGAGATACAGGCTGCCAGGCACCCCAGGCACCCCTTATGGTAATGCATGGAGAGACGGAATGGAAGACAGATGGAGAGCGCATTCCACATGCACACAGCTCATGGCAGCACCAGCAGATCTCAAGGCATGAAGAGGTCGCATATGAGACAAAGGCCAAGAAAGCATGCCGGAACTCACAAGTAAGTGAGCAGTGCGAGGCTGGTGATGGCTTCAGGAATGGTGCCAGTTAACTTGTTGTTTCCTAGGTCGCTGAAAAGACAGCAAGCGGGCATCCATGCATGTATGTGTGGAGAATACGGATTAGGTAAGAGCCGGGGCCTCAGTGGACATTTAAGAAACAACATGCTCGTGGCAGCACCTGCAGATCTCAAGGCAAAAAGAGCCTCAACCTGAGGCAAAACTCAAAAAAGCATGGCACTCACAAGTGATTGAGCTTTGCGAGCTTGGTGATGGACTCGGGAAATCCAGTCAGCTGGTTGGTAAAAAGGTCTCTGATAAGGCAAAGAACGGCATGCATGTGACGTGATGTGAGGATAATCCGGATTAGTCAAGAAAGAGCAGGTGATCCAGCCTTCAGCTTGGCCCGTTGGCTCCGCTCGACTAAGGGACGAGCCAAGCAGCCCGTGCGTCGACTGAGGCGCCTCAAAAGTCAATGAGCGGCCTGGAAGGAATCCATGGACAAGCCCAGCAATGATCCGGGCCCGACCACACCACACTGCACTGCCATGTGCTGTGACGGGGCAAGCCCGCTGGCTCAGCATGAGCTGCCCGGATGGAGACCAGCCAGCCATGTCAGGCCAAGGGCTGGGCTGGGCTGGCCTCGCCTCGCCTCGCCTCGCCTCGCCTCGCCTCGCCTCGTATGCAGCTGCTGCTTTGCTTGTCAGTTAGGGGCTTTTCTAGGATCCACACAGCAGAATAATCGACCACTCCCCGCGTCACACAGCAGCATGAAAATCACCCAAGGCACGCAAACATGGCAGCATAGCATGCTCACATAACTGCACAATCTTAATTTTCTTTCATGGTGACTCTCAAATCTCAACATTGGTTACACGGAGGAGGTGCAGGCTGGAAGGCACCCTCAATGATAATGCACGATGCAGCAACAGCAGGAGAGAATGAATACAATACAGCTGGAGAGCACATTGAAAGAGCACACAGCTCAGCTCATAGCATCACGTGCTGATTTCAAGGCATAAAAGGCTTCAATCTGAGACTAAGCCTGAAAACGCATGGCAGGCACTCACAAGTGACGAAGATTTGCGAGGTTGCTAATGGACTCAGGAATGGGGCCGGTTAGGTTGGTAAACGCCAGGATACTGTCATGATAGCAGCGAACAAAGGGCAGGCATGCAAGCACGTGTGAAAAGTCTGGGTGAATCAAGATCTGGTGGTCCAGCATGAAAGCTAGCCTTGTTACCTCAGCTTGTTCGAGGAACAAGCCAAGCCGCCCGTTTCCAACGTTCACCACGCCGTCCCCACTCCTCAACTCCCCCCCCCCCTCCCCCTTGCAGAGCTGGCCCGTAGGATCATAATAGTTGAGCAATCATTCATCCAGACAGGCCGCAATGCGGACCCTGATGCGCGGGCGTTTCAAGACCAGCTGGTTCATTTGTTTTCAGTCCATGGGTATTCTTTCAAGATCAGGTTCAGATGCTGTTGTAGTGGTCAACCACCCCCCAAGCTTGAATGCAACGTGAGGATAAACCTTGGCCTGAAACCTTAAACCCTAGAAAGCGTCTGCATCACCAAAAAGTACTATCTATGCTGGGCAACAAACGGGTTCAATTTGTCGGACGTGCAGATGGCCCAAGATATTGCAAATGGCCCAATTCGTTGCAATGACCGATTTGTCGCAAAATGCCCAAGTCGTCGCTTAAGTCCAGATTGTCACGAATGGACAGAATCGAATATCGCACGGCAAACAGTCCGTTTGCCCGGGGCGATAAAATCATTTCCTCAGTTGCTTCGCCACGTGGCGCACTCACAAGCTACGAAGATTCGCAAGGTTGCCAATGGAGTCGGGAATGGGGCCATTGAAGCTGTTGTACTCGATGTGCCTGATGGGAGGAGAGAGAAGCACGCGTGCATATGAGTAACGGGTACTGAAAAGCGTAGTCTTCGCATACCTATCATGCAGAGAAGGAATAAGGCAAGAGGAATGGACACTCGCAGTGGGTAGTAGAAGCGCCTCCCTTGTGGGCTTGGATCAGAGACTCGGAACATGAAGGCGTTCCGGAACGAACGATAGAGAGAAAAGCGACGGAACCTCGAAGATTGTTCCGCCGGACGGAAACCCTAACGGTGATGCGGAAAACATTACTAATAGTAGGCGACATTCCGCGACAGGTGGGAGCAGACGTGCAAATTAAAGTCTCAGCGTGTTTCGTCTGAAGCACCCGGACAGCATTTTGGAGCATGATGGGCGTGAGGAGGGGACTCGGAGAATTGGGGCGATGAAGGGTGGGAGAGGAGACGACGACGAGGAGGGAGCATGGCGACGCCGAGAGGAATTTGGCCTACTCTTCCAGCCACTGAAACCCACGGGTCCACTCAGAGGAATTGAGGCTCACATGGACGTTATCATGCCCGTGGCATCGCACGTGATGTTCACTGCCTTGCTGCAGTCCCCGCCAAGCACCCACCCATCCATCGTTGTGTTCCATGCCTTCTGACAGTCCAGCAGCACTCGTGCTGGCGGCAGGCAGAGGGAAGGCCGCAGGGATTGGAAGCGCCGGGAGGGAGGGGATTGGAGGACTTTGGTTCGACTTCGACCGATCCCATTACGCGCGCTCTCCGCCTTGTCCGCAGTACTACGAAGGGCGATGTGAAGGAATGCATTGGTAGAACCTAGTAGAGGAGGTGTCATGACTAAAAACTACACATATTCCTCTCGCGCGCTCGACATTACCAGGCAGCGTCAAGACAAATATTCACCACTATACCCTGGGAGTTGGCAAGGGGAACGCAGTCAACTCGTGGGACTGCGAGACACGTGAGCAGCAGCAGCACACCGAGGGCTGCGAGCTCCATGAGAGGAACAGCTCGCTGGCTTTCAGGGCCAATGTCTTGAATAACAGGTGGAAAATAAGAGAATTATCTTTCTGCGGGATCCGCCCAGGGAAATAGCGGATGTTGATTCCACTATAACTAATGCTGGTAAAGACCTCGAAGCGATGAAGAAGAAGTGGGTGCGTGGGGCGTTGTGGGTGATACACCCCGGTTACAGTCCCTTCCGACTGCGACTCGGTTCTTGAGACGGCTGTGGGTATCGAAGTGCCAGCGAAGTCCTGTTTTGGCGCGAAAGCAGAATGTTCACAACCACACCATATAGAGAACCTCCTTACAATTCCAAAACAGTTGAAGGCTTCGTATAGTCCTAGTTGACTGGTGTAAGGGGTTATTATTCCATAATGTAGGCTTGCATTGGCTAATATGGTCCGATGGTCTCTCGTCAGTTTGGTTTGGCCTACATGTTCACCCTTAGACAAGTCACCACCGCACCATTTTGTCGAGAGAGTTAGGCAAGGTTGGTTGCATTGACGAGAGAGATTGGTACAAGAAACACAACCCTAAAGTGTTATCCCCTATAACATCTACCCCACTACAGCCTACCAATATATATCACACATATATATCATTTGACACACCCCCATAGGCAAAATGGGGGAGAGCAAAGGGTCACAAGACCAGTCAAGAGAAGCAAAGCAAGCTCAGGGTGGATCACAACGTCACCACACATTCTAAGCACAAGCAAATGGCCACAAGGCCAGTTCACATGCAGAGATATATATATGCAGCAATAACAGTACAGTGATGGCTACCTAGCAAGAGCCAGCATGCAGGTATATATATATAGATCACAGTACAAGCAGAGACTACAGCAAGTGTGGAAACGTAGGCACAAGGCCCAACAGAGTACAAAAGCGCTGATGATCACCAGACGGAAGTGCCTTGGTGAATATATCAGCAGTGTTGGCCCGAGTGGCCATGTGGCGAAGACGAAGCTGGCCTCGCTGCTGCAACTCTCGAGCCAGGAAGTAACGCAGAGCAATGTGCTCCGTTCTGTGCTCCAGTCTGTGCTCCTCACACAAGGCAATGGCCGCCTTGTTGTCAACGTACAGCACTGGAGGAGAACGAGGCCGCTCACCCAAGTCAGTCAGCAGGTAGGTGAGCCAGCGTAGCTCCTGTGCAGCCATGGCGGTGGCGTAGATCTCAGCCTCACAACTGGAGCTGAGAACAGAAGACGAGCGTGTAGACTGCCAAGAAACAGAGCCAGAGCCAAGGCTGAAGGTGTAACCCTGTGACGACCGCTGTGTAGTCTGGTCGTCAACCCAAGACGCGTCTGAGTGCCCAGTGAGGACCACCTCACTCCGTCCTCCAAGCACGAGCCCCATGCCCGATATACTGCACAAGTAGCGCAGTACCCTCTTAGCAGCAGCCATGTGCTCTGGTCGGTGCCTACCAGGAGCCACGTAGCGAGCGAGAAGGCCAAGAGGGTACGCAAGGTCAGGACGAGTGCAGGTCATCAGGTACATGAGGCAGCCCACTAGCTCTGGGTAAGGACCACTCGGCTCTACGGACTCGTCCGAAGGTGGAGCTGAGAGCGAGTAACCTGTAGCCAGAGGAGTGGACTGTGCGGAGGACCAGGTGAAGCCGAAGCGCTGAAGAACCTGCTGCACCATGTGTGACTGAGTCAGTGTGATGGTGCGGCGTGCTCTGTCCCGAGTGATCTGCAAGCCAAGGTAACTGCGCAGCTCACCCAGGTCTGTGCACGTGTGTCTCTTCTGCAGCTCCGACTTCACCAAGGCGAGAGCCTCAGTGTCAGCAGTGGCAAAGACCAAGTCGTCGTCGTACACGAGGATGTAGAACGGTGGCAGCGAAGTGTCGGTGCGCAGGAACAGCGACGGGTCAGCTGTCGAAGGAGCGAACCCAAGAGCCGCCAGTGTCGTCCTCAGTGTGTCGTGCCACTCACGTGGCGCCTGGCGGAGACCGTAGACTGGCCGCCGGAGGCTCCACTGGGTACCAGGAGGGAACGACCCAGTGAAGCCAGGTGGGCGGCGCAGCCAGATCTCCTCGTGCAGGCTGCCCTGTAAGAAAGCTGTGCTGAAGTCAAGAGAGTGAAGCTCGTAGTCACGCTGAGCGGCAACGTGCAGCAGCACCCGAAGAGTAGTCATCTTCGGGGTGGGGGAGAAGGTCTGGAAGAAGTCAACTCCCTCTCGCTGACTGAAGCCTCTAGCAACGTAACGAGCCTTGAAAACAGGCGGAGAACCCGGCGGCCGCTTCACCCTGAAAATCCACATGCCATCAACGATGTTCGCCCCAGGAGGGGGAACCTCATCGACGTAAGTGCCTGTGGACTTCCTGGATGCCATCTCTGCGTCCATTGCTGTCTGCCACTGAGAGGAGTGTTCACCCGCGATCGCCTCAGCGTAAGAACGCGGGGTCGGGATGTCTGGTGCATCCGGGTCTCCCTCAGGGGCAAGCAGCATGGCCACGAGATGAGGCGCAACGGCTGCAAGACACTCAAGGTCCTCGTGCCTGTCCTCAAGGACGTCCGTACCAAGAGCACACTCACCCCCGACGGACGGAGGACAAACAGACTCAGACCCAGCAACGCAGGCGAGACAGGACGCGACGCAGGCTCACGACGCTCAGCAGGACTACCAGTCTGCTCAGTGTAAGGAGAAGGAGCAGGCAGCGGCGAGCCAGGCTGTAACGGAAGACCAGTAGACGACGGGAGAGTAAGAACCTGACGAAGAGCAGAGTCAGACGGCGGCAGAGACGACGGAGACGGCGGAGCGAAGAACAGTCGTGTCGGCGCAGCTGCGCCAGTACCGGCAGCTCCAGCAGCTCCAGTCCCAGAACCGACACCTCCAGTCCCAGGGTCTCCAACCTCAGTGTCTCCAGCAGCAACACCCCCAGAACCAGCACCTCCAGTCCCAAGGTCTCCAACCTCAGTGTCTCCAGCAGCAGCACCTCCAGACGCAGCACCCCCAGCCCCAGCAGCTCCAGTACCTCCAGTACGAGCACCTCCGGAACCAGCGACTCCAGCAGTAGAGCCCCGGGCTCCAGCAGCGCGACCCTGACGGCGACCGTACCGGTCCTGCAGCTGCTGTGAGGTGAGAGGCACACGTGGACGAAGGCGGCTACTCCAAGGAGACCGCGCAACAGCAGACTCAGAACCCTCAGCGCCAGCACCCCCAGGCTCCTCACGCGTAGGCTCAGTACCCTCAGACTCGGCACCCCCAAGCTCAGCACCTCCAGGCTCCTCACGCGCAGGCACAGCACCCCCAGACTCCGCACCCCTAGGCTCAGCACCTCCAGGCTCCTCTCGCGCAGGCTCCGCACCCTCAGACTCGACACCCCCAAGCTCAGCACCTCCAGGCTCCTCACGCGCAGGCACAGCACCCCCAGACTCCGCACCCCCAGGCTCAGCACCTCCAGGAACAGCACCCCGAGCAGGACTACCCCCAGCAGGACCGGCAAGGGACTGACAGGTAGGCGAGGAGGCAAGGGACTGACAGGTAGGCGAGGAGGCAAGGGACTGACAGGTAGGCGAGGAGGCAAGGGACTGACAGGTAGGCGAGGAGGCAAGGGACTGACAGGTAGGCGAGGAGGCAAGGGACTGACAGGTAGGCGAGGAGGCAAGGGACTGACAGGTAGGCGAGGAGGCAAGGGACTGACAGGTAGGCGAGGAGGCAAGGGACTGACAGGTAGGCGAGGAGGCAAGGGACTGACAGGTAGGCGAGGAGGCAAGGGACTGACAGGTAGGCGAGGAGGCAAGGGACTGACAGGTAGGCGAGGAGGCAAGGGACTGACAGGTAGGCGAGGAGGCAAGGGACTGACAGGTGGGCGAGGAGGCAAGGGACTGACAGGTAGGCGAGGAGGCAAGGGACTGACAGGTAGGCGAGGAGGCAAGGGACTGACAGGTAGGCGAGGAGGCAAGGGACTGACAGGTAGGCGAGGAGGCAAGGGACTGACAGGTAGGCGAGGAGGCACGGTGCATGGTGCATGGGGCATGGGCCAAGGTGCATAACGCATGGAGGCAATGGAGTGGCAAGGGACTGACAGGTAGGAGAGGAGGCAAGGGACTGACAGGTAGGCGAGGAGGCAAGGGACTGACAGGTAGGCGAGGAGGCAAGGGACTGACAGGTAGGCGAGGAGGCAAGGGACTGACAGGTAGGCGAGGAGGCAAGGGACTGACAGGTAGGCGAGGAGGCAAGGGACTGACAGGTAGGCGAGGAGGCAAGGGACTGACAGGTAGGCGAGGAGGCAAGGGACTGACAGGTGGGCGAGGAGGCAAGGGACTGACAGGTAGGCGAGGAGGCAAGGGACTGACAGGTAGGCGAGGAGGCAAGGGACTGACAGGTAGGCGAGGAGGCAAGGGACTGACAGGTAGGCGAGGAGGCAAGGGACTGACAGGTAGGCGAGGAGGCAAGGGACTGACAGGTAGGCGAGGAGGCAAGGGACTGACAGGTAGGCGAGGAGGCAAGGGACTGACAGGTAGGCGAGGAGGCAGGGACTGACAGGTAGGCGAGGAGGCAGGGACTGACAGGTAGGCGAGGAGGCAAGGGACTGACAGGTAGGCGAGGAGGCAAGGGACTGACAGGTAGGCGAGGAGGCAAGGGACTGACAGGTAGGCGAGGAGGCAGGGACTGACAGGTAGGCGAGGAGGCAAGGGACTGACAGGTAGGCGAGGAGGCAGCGCTTGTTGCGCAGCAGCGCCTGGTGGTGCACCATTACGGCCGTGGCGTCCTCCAGCCGCGTCTCCTGCCACTCCACGCCCGACCCCTGCACTCGCCTGCCGCAGGCCGGAGGGGGAAGGGGGAGGGGAAAGGGACGGGGATAAGTATTCCCTGCCACTCCACGCCCGACCCCTGCACTCGCCTGCCGCAGGCCGGAGGGGGAATGGGGTGAAATAAATCAAGACGTCTCAAAAAGCCACTCCACGCCCGACCCCTGCACTCGCCTGCCGGAGGCCGGAGGGGGAGTGGGGTTAAATAAATCAAGACGTCTCAAAAAGCCACTCCACTCCCGACCCCTGCACTCGCCTGCCGGAGGCCGGAGGGGGAATGGGGTTAAATAAATCAAGACGTCTCAAAAAGCCACTCCACGCCCGACCCCTGCACTCGCCTGCCGGAGGCAGGAGGGGAAAGAGGGTGGAATGAATCAAGGCGTCTCAAAAAGTCACTCCACTCCTGACCCCTGCACTCGCCTGCCGGAGGCAGGATGGGGAATGGGGTTAAATATATTTCAGACGTCTCAAAGAACCACTCCACGCCCGACCCCTGCACTCGCCTGCCGGAGACAGGATGGGGAATGGGGTTAAATATATTTCAGACGTCTCAAAGAACCACTCCACGCCCGACCCCTGCACTCGCCTGCCGGAGACAGGCGGGGGAAGAGGGTGGAATAAATCAAGGCGTCTCAAAAAGTCACTCCACTCCCGACCCCTGCACTCGCCTGCCGGAGGCGGGAGGGGGAATGGGGTGGAATAAATCAAGACGTCTCAAGAAGTCACTCCACGCCCGACCCCTGCACTCGCCTGCCGGAGGCAGGAGGGGAAAGAGGGTGGAATGAATCAAGACGTCTTTAAAAGCCACTCCACGCCCGATCTCTGCACTTGCCTGCCGCCTGCCACGCACCAAGGGACGAGGGTGGAGGGAGAGGGATGGGGGTAAAAAACTTTCAATCCTGCTACTCCACGCCCGACCCCTGCATACGCCTGCCGCCCGCCCTGCACGTAGGGAAGAGGGAGGCGGGAGGGGGAGAGCTGAAGAGAAAGAGAGAAACAACTTTATGAGGCGCGTCAAAGGAGGGCGGAAGAGAAGGAGAAAGATAATCAGGGTGGTGAAAGACACGAGGGGAAGGGAGTAATAAGAAGGACACCAGGGCGAGGGGTGCAGGCGACCAGGGCGAGGGGTGCAGCGCAAAGCGAGTGAGCGGGGAAGAGCAATTAAGAGGCGAAGGAGGCGCAATGGAGGGGGCGGGCGGAATGAACGGTGGGGAGGTAGAAGAGGAGAGGTGGAGAGGTGGAGGGGAGGAGAGGTGGAGAGGAGCGGCGCGTACAGTTGCAGGATTTGCACCATGTGTTGGTGATGCTCACAGGAGGATTTGCACCATGTGTTGGTGATGCTCACAGGAGGATTTGCACCATGTGTTGGTGATGCTCACAGGAGGATTTGCACCATGTGTTGGTGATGCTCACAGGAGGATTTGCACCATGTGTTGGTGATGCTCACAGGAGGATTTGCACCATGTGTTGGTGATGCTCACAGCAGGATTTGCACCATGTGTTGGTGATGCTCACAGGAGGATTTGCACCATGTGTTGGTGATGCTCACAGGAGGATTTGCACCATGTGTTGGTGATGCTCACAGGAGGATTTGCACCATGTGTTGGTGATGCTCACAGGAGGATTTGCACCATGTGTTGGTGATGCTCACAGGAGGATTTGCACCATGTGTTGGTGATGCTCACAGGAGGATTTGCACCATGTGTTGGTGATGCTCACAGGAGGATTTGCACCATGTGTTGGTGATGCTCACAGGAGGATTTGCACCATGTGTTGGTGATGCTCACAGGAGGATTTGCACCATGTGTTGGTGATGCTCACAGGAGGATTTGCACCATGTGTTGGTGATGCTCACAGGAGGATTTGCACCATGTGTTGGTGATGCTCACAGGAGGATTTGCACCATGTGTTGGTGATGCTCACAGGAGGATTTGCACCATGTGTTGGTGATGCTCACAGCAGGATTTGCACCATGTGTTGGTGATGCTCACAGGAGGATTTGCACCATGTGTTGGTGATGCTCACAGCAGGATTTGCACCATGTGTTGGTGATGCTCACAGCAGGATTTGCACCATGTGTTGGTGATGCTCACAGGAGGATTTGCACCATGTGTTGGTGATGCTCACAGCAGGATTTGCACCATGTGTTGGTGATGCTCACAGGAGGATTTGCACCATGTGTTGGTGATGCTCACAGGAGGATTTGCACCATGTGTTGGTGATGCTCACAGGAGGATTTGCACCATGTGTTGGTGATGCTCACAGGAGGATTTGCACCATGTGTTGGTGATGCTCACAGGAGGATTTGCACCATGTGTTGGTGATGCTCACAGGAGGATTTGCACCATGTGTTGGTGATGCTCACAGGAGGATTTGCACCATGTGTTGGTGATGCTCACAGGAGGATTTGCACCATGTGTTGGTGATGCTCACAGGAGGATTTGCACCATGTGTTGGTGATGCTCACAGGAGGATTTGCACCATGTGTTGGTGATGCTCACAGGAGGATTTGCACCATGTGTTGGTGATGCTCACAGCAGGATTTGCACCATGTGTTGGTGATGCTCACAGGAGGATTTGCACCATGTGTTGGTGATGCTCACAGGAGGATTTGCACCATGTGTTGGTGATGCTCACAGGAGGATTTGCACCATGTGTTGGTGATGCTCACAGGAGGATTTGCACCATGTGTTGGTGATGCTCACAGGAGGATTTGCACCATGTGTTGGTGATGCTCACAGGAGGATTTGCACCATGTGTTGGTGATGCTCACAGGAGGATTTGCACCATGTGTTGGTGATGCTCACAGGAGGATTTGCACCATGTGTTGGTGATGCTCACAGGAGGATTTGCACCATGTGTTGGTGATGCTCACAGGAGGATTTGCACCATGTGTTGGTGATGCTCACAGGAGGATTTGCACCATGTGTTGGTGATGCTCACAGGAGGATTTGCACCATGTGTTGGTGATGCTCACAGGAGGATTTGCACCATGTGTTGGTGATGCTCACAGCAGGATTTGCACCATGTGTTGGTGATGCTCACAGGAGGATTTGCACCATGTGTTGGTGATGCTCACAGCAGGATTTGCACCATGTGTTGGTGATGCTCACAGCAGGATTTGCACCATGTGTTGGTGATGCTCACAGGAGGATTTGCACCATGTGTTGGTGATGCTCACAGCAGGATTTGCACCATGTGTTGGTGATGCTCACAGGAGGATTTGCACCATGTGTTGGTGATGCTCACAGGAGGATTTGCACCATGTGTTGGTGATGCTCACAGGAGGATTTGCACCATGTGTTGGTGATGCTCACAGGAGGATTTGCACCATGTGTTGGTGATGCTCACAGGAGGATTTGCACCATGTGTTGGTGATGCTCACAGGAGGATTTGCACCATGTGTTGGTGATGCTCACAGGAGGATTTGCACCATGTGTTGGTGATGCTCACAGGAGGATTTGCACCATGTGTTGGTGATGCTCACAGGAGGATTTGCACCATGTGTTGGTGATGCTCACAGGAGGATTTGCACCATGTGTTGGTGATGCTCACAGGAGGATTTGCACCATGTGTTGGTGATGCTCACAGGAGGATTTGCACCATGTGTTGGTGATGCTCACAGGAGGATTTGCACCATGTGTTGGTGATGCTCACAGGAGGATTTGCACCATGTGTTGGTGATGCTCACAGGAGGATTTGCACCATGTGTTGGTGATGCTCACAGGAGGATTTGCACCATGTGTTGGTGATGCTCACAGGAGGATTTGCACCATGTGTTGGTGATGCTCACAGGAGGATTTGCACCATGTGTTGGTGATGCTCACAGGAGGATTTGCACCATGTGTTGGTGATGCTCACAGGAGGATTTGCACCATGTGTTGGTGATGCTCACAGGAGGATTTGCACCATGTGTTGGTGATGCTCACAGGAGGATTTGCACCATGTGTTGGTGATGCTCACAGGAGGATTTGCACCATGTGTTGGTGATGCTCACAGGAGGATTTGCACCATGTGTTGGTGATGCTCACAGGAGGATTTGCACCATGTGTTGGTGATGCTCACAGGAGGATTTGCACCATGTGTTGGTGATGCTCACAGCAGGATTTGCACCATGTGTTGGTGATGCTCACAGCAGGATTTGCACCATGTGTTGGTGATGCTCACAGGAGGATTTGCACCATGTGTTGGTGATGCTCACAGCAGGATTTGCACCATGTGTTGGTGATGCTCACAGCAGGATTTGCACCATGTGTTGGTGATGCTCACAGCAGGATTTGCACCATGTGTTGGTGATGCTCACAGCAGGATTTGCACCATGTGTTGGTGATGCTCACAGGAGGATTTGCACCATGTGTTGGTGATGCTCACAGCAGGATTTGCACCATGTGTTGGTGATGCTCACAGCAGGATTTGCACCATGTGTTGGTGATGCTCACAGCAGGATTTGCACCATGTGTTGGTGATGCTCACAGCAGGATTTGCACCATGTGTTGGTGATGCTCACAGCAGGATTTGCACCATGTGTTGGTGATGCTCACAGCAGGATTTGCACCATGTGTTGGTGATGCTCACAGCAGGATTTGCACCATGTGTTGGTGATGCTCACAGCAGGATTTGCACCATGTGTTGGTGATGCTCACAGCAGGATTTGCACCATGTGTTGGTGATGCTCACAGCAGGATTTGCACCATGTGTTGGTGATGCTCACAGCAGGATTTGCACCATGTGTTGGTGATGCTCACAGGAGGATTTGCACCATGTGTTGGTGATGCTCACAGCAGGATTTGCACCATGTGTTGGTGATGCTCACAGGAGGATTTGCACCATGTGTTGGTGATGCTCACAGGAGGATTTGCACCATGTGTTGGTGATGCTCACAGGAGGATTTGCACCATGTGTTGGTGATGCTCACAGGAGGATTTGCACCATGTGTTGGTGATGCTCACAGGAGGATTTGCACCATGTGTTGGTGATGCTCACAGGAGGATTTGCACCATGTGTTGGTGATGCTCACAGGAGGATTTGCACCATGTGTTGGTGATGCTCACAGGAGGATTTGCACCATGTGTTGGTGATGCTCACAGGAGGATTTGCACCATGTGTTGGTGATGCTCACAGGAGGATTTGCACCATGTGTTGGTGATGCTCACAGCAGGATTTGCACCATGTGTTGGTGATGCTCACAGGAGGATTTGCACCATGTGTTGGTGATGCTCACAGGAGGATTTGCACCATGTGTTGGTGATGCTCACAGGAGGATTTGCACCATGTGTTGGTGATGCTCACAGGAGGATTTGCACCATGTGTTGGTGATGCTCACAGGAGGATTTGCACCATGTGTTGGTGATGCTCACAGCAGGATTTGCACCATGTGTTGGTGATGCTCACAGCAGGATTTGCACCATGTGTTGGTGATGCTCACAGGAGGATTTGCACCATGTGTTGGTGATGCTCACAGCAGGATTTGCACCATGTGTTGGTGATGCTCACAGCAGGATTTGCACCATGTGTTGGTGATGCTCACAGCAGGATTTGCACCATGTGTTGGTGATGCTCACAGCAGGATTTGCACCATGTGTTGGTGATGCTCACAGGAGGATTTGCACCATGTGTTGGTGATGCTCACAGCAGGATTTGCACCATGTGTTGGTGATGCTCACAGCAGGATTTGCACCATGTGTTGGTGATGCTCACAGCAGGATTTGCACCATGTGTTGGTGATGCTCACAGCAGGATTTGCACCATGTGTTGGTGATGCTCACAGCAGGATTTGCACCATGTGTTGGTGATGCTCACAGCAGGATTTGCACCATGTGTTGGTGATGCTCACAGCAGGATTTGCACCATGTGTTGGTGATGCTCACAGCAGGATTTGCACCATGTGTTGGTGATGCTCACAGCAGGATTTGCACCATGTGTTGGTGATGCTCACAGCAGGATTTGCACCATGTGTTGGTGATGCTCACAGCAGGATTTGCACCATGTGTTGGTGATGCTCACAGGAGGATTTGCACCATGTGTTGGTGATGCTCACAGCAGGATTTGCACCATGTGTTGGTGATGCTCACAGGAGGATTTGCACCATGTGTTGGTGATGCTCACAGCAGGATTTGCACCATGTGTTGGTGATGCTCGTGCGCCTCCTCCAGCACTCGCTGCACGCCGTCCGCCTGCCCCACCGTGACAGCCAGCACACAGGGGAGAGTGGGGGACAGGATGCAGAGTGGGAGGCGTAAGTACGAGGGAGCGCGATGTAAGAGCGGGTGATGCGGAAGGCTTCATCACCACCACTGCGGACACAGCGCGCCCGCGTCGGACGCATGCAGCGGCGGGCTACAAGGGCGTACATCGAAGGGCAGGATTTGGTCGGCGTCGCATCGCGCCACCTCCTGCACGAGCTCCACCGCCTTGCGCGCGAACATGGCGGCCTCCGCTGCGCCACCCGCTCGCTCCGCGCGCTAGTACAGCTAGTAGCGCGGACACGACACCTGCTCGCTCTGCCGGCTAGAACCGCGACGCCGATGGCAGCGATGACGTTTGAGATGGATTGGCTGGTTGTGGCAACGGGAGGAGCTGCGGGCGACGCGGGGAACTGCGGGCGACGCGGGGAACTGAGGGCGACGCGGGGAACTGCGGGCGACGCGGGGAACTGCAGGCGACGAGGTTTCAGTGCGGGCGATGGGGGGGACTGCAAGCGACGCGGAAAATGCGGGCTACGGGAGGGAATGGCGGGCGCCGCGCGGAACTGCGGACGACGTGGGAACTGCGGTCAAGGCGGGAGGTTTTGCGGGCGACGTGGGGAACAGCTAGCGACAGGGGGGACTGCGCGGGAGGCGTGGGGAACCCTGGGCGACAGGGGGATCTGCGGCCGACGGGGGGAAACTGCGGGCGGCAGAGGAACTGAGGGCGACGGGGGGTAGTGAGGGCGAACGGGGGGGGGTGGAGCGGGGCGAGTATAAGGCGACGGAAAGGGCATAGGAATGCGTCGCGCGAGTGACGTGTGAGAGTGTGACGGCTGAACGAGTGACGCTGTAGAGTTTGACGGGGTGAGAATCAGATACGATTAAATGAGCCACCTTAGAGTTTGACGGAGTCGCGCTGCCTTTGAGTTCGTCGCAGCTGCGGACGAAGCCAGTCTCGCGCGATCGAGCTGCTGAGTTGCCTTTGCGTGTATTTCGAGCACGCTTAGTGGATAACTAAGAAATGACGCTGGCTTTTGTCTTGAGACTACTACCTAGCTCATGACGCGGGAGAGAAACGCGGGCTACCTCGACGCCGGGCAGTGCTGACGTGTTGCTTTGAGGTGGATTGGCCGGCTCTGGTAAATAAAGCCTCAGACTAAGCGCGATGATACAAGGGCGTCCGACTAAGGATGAGGTCAGCGAAGTGCACAATCGCACTCGTGGAGGGCTGGTAATTGTTCTGTCGACCCTGTATGCTGGCTGGGCTGTCAACAGCTAGTTTATTGGCGTCACGGGCATGGGTCCCTCCACAGGTTTGAAATTTTGAATTCACGAACTACCGGTACAATGATGCGCGAAGGGGCTGGCGGGGTTGTCAAAATCTAAGTCGTGACATGGTGGTTCCAGTTCACGTGCAACCGTACACGTGGCTCGGGCCAACCACCCCTCATCTACTTTGACATTGGTAGGTTTTGGAAAAACCGAAAGGTAATTAATCATTCCTGAAGTTCTGACAAAGTTATACCGTAAATAGCCCCTTAGCTCATATAGAGTCATTCACTCCCCACTGCTGCGTTAACAGTATGCCCACATAGAAGTACGCGAAAGTGTGGAATCGCTGAGGTTTGGTACGATGAAGAACGGTCTATTTTACCGTACTGCTCTATGGTGGCTATCGATTCTTTTACAAAGCAACTTCGAGAAATATGCCCTAAGCACGGTGTGCTGTGCTTGGCAATCAATAGCTAGAATAAGCGAGCTCCATCATTCATTAACAAAGAACGTGTACACAGGGAGCGGGGTCTTGCTCATGAGGCTCTGTGCTTCGACAGTTGAGCCTGGCACATCTGAAACCTGAGAGGAATCAGTGGCTGGACTTGGTGACAGACAAGCCGCAGGGTCAGGAATACTCTTCTGAGGCGGTGTAAAACAACAGGAGGCTGGCACGTTAGAAACTTGCGAAGAATCTGAGACTCTGGGTGATATGGGTGCTGGGGAGAGAGGACGATGCTCCCTCTCCAAAGAATCTGTCTTTGATGCAGTAGGTGCTGCATCAGCTGCAGCATCCGCTGCCACATCAGTTGCCACGTCAGCTGGAACATCAGCTGATATATCAGCTGCCACATCAGCTGCCAGATCAGCTGATGCATCATCAGACGCATCAGTAACCGTGTTAGCTGCCACCTCATCCTGGTCTCGAGTCCTGTTGTTCTCACCCCACAGAGCCCTAGCAATGGCCTCTGCCACATCAGCTGCCACGTCACGTGCCAGGTCATACTCGTACTTATCGTCGTTCAGGCAGCCGTTCGCATTGGTGTAGAGAGAAAGAGAGAGGAAGAACTCCCTTCCTGTCTCTATGTCGAGGATATAGCTGAAAAGGAGCCACGAGGGGAGGGGGACGAGGTGGCCGGGGGGGAGGGTGGGGAGGAGAGAAAGGAGTGAGGGGGGGGAAGGGTTGAAGCTGTGGAAGAGGGGTGAAGGGGGGAAAGAAGGGAAACAGGGAGCGGGGTAGTGCATAAGGTGGGTTATGTACTACGGTTCCACTGATACACTCACGCCATTAGAGGGGTTAACAAGAGAGGAATAATTAGCTTTTCCTGTCTGGCATGATACAGCTGGGCAGAAGAGGGACAGGAAGCGTGTATGGAGGGAAGAGGGAGAATATAAAATCAGCAAAAATATGGTTTGATGGCCCCGTTCAACTTTTGACACCCCTGTTCAAGGAGGCTACAAAACTGACACATCCTGCTCTAGGGGTTCCCGAAAAGTAAGAGGGGATGAACCCAAGAACGACTCAAGGCTCCATTTCAGCCCAAAATAATAAATCAAGAAAGTGTAGACAGGCAAAAAAAATGGATGTCATTGGTTTTAGAGGATTGCAAATTTGTTCTGAGATGTCTCAAAACAATTTTGTTATCATCTGGACATGATTGATTCTTGAGGATTGCAAACAAGTGAAGAGCATTACACGACATGACTCACGCGTTATCAATTGTGAAGCCAAACGCCCTCCCAATCTTGTTGTAGACACGCAGAGCTTCCTTTGGCCGCACTCGGCACAGTCCGGGCAGAAAAAACTGCATGAGCACAGGCAGAAAAAAAAATTACCGGAGGAAAGGAAATCCTATACTTGCTTGTGCTTCTCTGTAGGATTGTCCCTCTTTGATACCATTGGTTGATAAGACTTCCCTGTTTTCTCAGGCCAAAACCTCATCATGCCCTATGAAACCACATTATACCCCTGAATACCCCACCAAATCCCATCACACCACATCTCGTCGCACCCCACTACACCCCATCACACCCCATCACACCGCATCACACCGCTTCACACCTTGCGGTAATCATCCGTGTACTTCTTGTCAGCATATCTGGGATTGCGAGACTCTCGGGGGTACTGCCTCATGGCCTCCTGCACCAGCAGCCTGTGCCTCTCGCCCATTCGGATCGGGTGGCAGCCAGGCAACTGGGTGATGAGGGGGGAAGGGTGAAGGTGGTGGGGTGAGTGAAAGGAGAGGACGCATCGAGATTCCCTCAGGCAGTTTGCCTCAGGCAGTTTGCCTCAGGCAGTTGGAGCGAGGAAAATCCTCTCCTCCCTCCCGGGGGTACTGCCTCATGGCTTCCTGCAGCAGCAGCCTGTGCCCCTTGCCCGTTTGGATCCGCTGGCAGCCAGGCAGCTGGGTGGGTGATTGGGGGGGAAGGTGGTGGGAAGGGTGAAAGGAGAGGAGGCATAAAGCTTGCTGCAGGCAATTTCCGAGTGAAAATCCCCCTCTCCCTCTTGTGAATACTGTCTCAATTTTTTAGTCGACTAAAAAATCGACTAATCACACACGACATAAAGATTGCCGCAGGCGATTCCTGAGAGGAGATCTTCCTCTCTCTCTTGTGGGTACTGCCTCATGAGTCATGACCTCCTGCACCAGCAGCGACAGCAGCAGCAGCAGCAGCGGCGACAGCGGCGGTGGCAGCGGCGGCAGCAGCAGCTGCCGCAGCCTGTGACCCTCCTCCAATCTGATTGGCTGGCAGCCGTGGCAGCTGGGTCCTTCCTAGACCCTGGCAAATACATCATGGTATACCTATACGTCTGGGCGCATGAGTTTTGAGGCGCCTCATGAACCCTGAAAAATATATGATGGTTTACCTGTATGTCTGGGCGCATGAGTTCTGAGGCGCCTCATCAACCCCGGCAAATACATGATGGTATACCTGTACAGTATACCTGTATCTCTGGGCGCATAATGATGGTATACCTGTATGTCTGGGTGCATGAGCAGCACGAGGAGGTTCTGCAGGTCAACAAGAGTCATGCGATTCTTGGAAGAGAAGTCCAACGGTGCATCCACCTGTACAGACCCGCCTGCCATACCAGTCACCAACATGCCGTGCCATGCCGTGCCGTGCCATGCCATGCCATGCCATGCCATGCGATGCCATGCCATGCCATGCCATGCCATGCCATGTCATACAACCCCATGCCATATCATGCTGTGAGATGCAATACCAATCCATCACCAACATCGCATGCCATGCCATGCACCAACATGTCATGCATGGCATACCATGACGATCATTGCAGCACAGGGGGCATCACACTCATTGCAGGACAATCATCACGTCATGAGAAGGGAACCACAAAAAACACAAGGTGTACGAAGGAAGGTCGTTCCATAAGCAGAAAAAAATGGAAGAAAAAAAAAGTGACCTTGTTCCATTGTGCCCTGTGCAAAAAAAAGCAAAAAGGGAAAAACAAAGGCATGAGGGTACAATCTGAGGCATACAAAAATCCACAAAGATGCCTCTCGCAGCCATTACATAAGTCTCCTAACACACAAATTACAATATAAGCACGCCCACCTTGGTGCCATTGGCATCGATATAAGCACGGCCAACAAGCAACCCCTCCACTCCTTCCACCGGAGGCAACTCATGGCTGCTGCACTTGGGAGGAAGGCAGAATGCGGAGGCATTGGCATTGCCTTCCCAGCCCACTTGCACGGGCTCACAGCGGCGGTTGTCAAGCGGAGAGAGGGGGAGGGAGAGGCGGTGGGAGATGCGCGCTGAACAGAGACCCAGGGAGTGCCTGCACAGGAGGGACGGCAAAAGAGGGAAGTTATATGCTTGCAATAGTGGGTTGAGAGGAGCGAGGTGGAGGGATGGAGAGGCGGTGGGAGATGTGCGCGGAACAGAGACCCAGGGAGTGCCTGGAAGGAGAGGAGGGACGGCAATAAAGGAACGAACTTATTTGCTTGCAACAGTGAGTTGAGAGGAGCGAGGTGGCGTGGAGGGATGGAGAGGCGGTGGGAGAGGTGGGTGGAGGTGAGACCAGGGGAATGCCAAAAAAGAAGGGAAGGAAAAGAAAGCTTATCTGCTTGCAGCAATGACTGTGCAATGGTGGTGAGAGGCGGGAGAGAGCTGGGGGAGAGGCGGTGGGAAAGGTGGGCGGAGGGGAGAACCAGAGAGTGCCTCAAGCGAGAGAAGGTATCGCTGCTATGAAGGCATCAAGTTTATTTTGGGCAGTGATACTCACATGGCTTCATTGAGTCGCCTCTGTCCTACCAAGGCATAGAGTCTGTTGTATGCTGTGTTGCTCGACACCTGCAAATGAAGCACAAAGAACACAGGGATTGGAACCACAACAAGACTTGAGACGTGAATTTTGAGATGTCTCAAAACTTGTCCTATCAAGGCATAGAGTCTGTTGTACGCTGTGTTGCTAGACACCTGCGCTGCGGCAAGCAGAAAGAAACACAAGGATTGGAACCACAGCAAGCAAGGGATAGCAGAAGCCGCCTGGATTAGAGAACAGACCAAGAACCTCTTTCTGAGCAACAATAATTTCCCTTCCATTCAGGTTCGATGAATCACAGCTTTCCTCCTTGTCTCAGGGATGCGCAGATAATGAGGCTTTTCCAAAACCGCCTATACTGGCACTCACCAGCAGCAGCACTCACCAGGAGCAGCACTCACCAGGAGCAGCACTCACCAGGAGCAGCACTCACCAGGAGCAGCACTCACCAGCAGCAGCACTCACTAGCAGCAGCACTCACCATCAGCATCACTCACCAGCAGCAGCACTCACCATCAGCGTCTTTCTAATCTCATAAGCAACGGTGATGTGGCCTTCGTTCAGGTTGTCTTTGCAGTCGACGCCTTTTGAGAAGTCTTTAAAACAGCCTGCAAAAAGTCGTTATGGCACTCACCAGGAGCATTTTTCTGATCTCATGAGCGATTGTGATGTGGCCTCCATTCAGGTTGGAGGGGTCACTGCTCTTCTCCTTGTCCTTGTGGTCAGCGGTTTTTGAGAAGCCTGCAAAAAGTCGTTGTGGCACTCACCAGGAACAGCACTCACCAGGAGCAGCACTCACCATGAACAGCAGTCGAAGGAGTGTAAGAGAGGATTCATCACGAGTGAGCTGAAACGTCACTGCCTGCGGAACTCATCGTTCAAGACCTTTTGGGAGAGGAAAGTCCTCTTCTTTGAGAGGCTGAAGGCCAGAGGGTACCCTGATTACTTCCTCAGGCCTATCTTCAACAGCGTTACACATCAAGACCGACCGGCTTTACTTCGCAGCTGCCAACAGCACAAAGTGAGGGAAGTCCCCCAGTCCCTCAAGGTAAGAAGGTGTCCAAGGACTTTGGACTTGGGGCTGGGGGGTTTTTTGAGAATTCTCAAAAAACACGCGCGGCAACAAATTTCCCTCCCACGAATGTTAGTGTGTTGGCGTTTACCAAAGAGGATACGTAACCTCTTGGTGAAAGCGAGGTTTCAGAAACGGGGATACACCAACCCAGTAAGTTGATGGGATTAAATTCGTCCCACCAACTTGCATGTGTGAATGACATTGTAAATGTTGTACAGCCAGCTAGCGGGCCGCGATGACGAGCCGCACTGGATCTCTTGTTTCTTGGTTGAGTGTGGGGCACGGTAGATGGGAGTAGATAAGGA
The DNA here is from genome assembly GCA_947470075.1 of Closterium sp. Yama58-4. Lineage (NCBI taxonomy): Eukaryota > Viridiplantae > Streptophyta > Zygnematophyceae > Desmidiales > Closteriaceae > Closterium > Closterium sp. Yama58-4. The sequence goes on along the minus strand of CANIUD010000184.1, from coordinate 936,170 downwards.
GTAGTTTCTTTCATGTAACTCTGAGAGCGCTGATGAAGGCCACCGGCCGAAACGCGCGTACGCTCAGGTTTGAATGAAAATTTTCTTACCTACTAAGTCCCTACTAAGCCTAAGCTCAGCCTAGAGGAGGTTAAGGACGAGTTATTTGATAGGACGAGTTACCTGTTGGATCCAGGTCGAATCTGTTTTTCTATGCTCCAGCAGCATCTTTCTGATCTCATGAGCGATGGTGATGTGCCCTTCATTCAGGTTGGATGGATCACGGCTCTCCGCCTTGTCTTTGCGGTCAGCGGCTTTTGAGAAGTCTCTAAAACAGCCAGCAAAAAGTCCTCATGGCACTCACCAGGAGCATCTTTCTGATTTCATGAGCGATTGTGATGTGGCCTCCGTTGAGGTTGGAGGGGTCATGGCTCTCCGCCTTGTCTCCGGGGTACAGAGGGAGGAAGGAGAGCGGCGAGTTCAGCGATACATTCATGCCTCGAGCTGCAAGGAGGATTAGAGAAAGGGAAGAGGAAGGCGGAAGGGGAGGGCGTGGGGGTTAGGATAGGGGGGAAGGGAGGGGAAGGAGAGCGGCGAGTTCAGCGATACGTTCATGCCTCGAGCTGCAAGGAGGATTAGAGAAAGGGAAGAGGAAGGCGGAAGGGGAGGGCGTGGGGGTTAGGATAGGGGGGGAGGGAGGGGAAGGAGAGCGGCGAGTTCAGCGATACGTTCATGCCTCGAGCTGCAAGGGGGAACGGAGGGAGAGAAGAGGAAGGCGGAACGGGAGGGTGTGGGGGTTAGGAAAAGGGGGGACGGGGGAGGAAGGAGAGAGGCGGGTTCAGCGATACGATCACGCCTCGAGCTGCAAGGGGGATTAGAGGAAGAGAAGACGGGGGGGGGGGGAGGCGGGAGGAGGAGGAGGAGGGAAAAGGAGTGGAAACAGCTTTTGTTGGTGGGTGGTGTTGAGGCAACAAGGCGGGAAACGGAGGGGGCAGCGTCACATGAGTGCAAGTGGGGGATTTTACAGAGAGAGAGTGAGAGGGAAAGGGGGTGAAGGAGTGAGAAAATATTATGCTGGTGGTGCCAAGTCAAGCCAACTAGGCCACGTTCACTGGAAGGGAAGCCCAATGTAGCAATCTGCTCATGCAAGGTAACTTGGTGCTGTTATTCTGTCACTTCACTATCTCACAATAACCACGAGCCCTTTGAAACCCAACGTAGTACGTTGGGACTCTGCCAGTCCCAACCCAGCGTACCCCAACCCAGCGTACCCCAACCCAGCGTACCCCAACCCAGCGTACCCCAACCCAGCGTACCCCAACCCAGCGTACCCCAACCCAGCGTACCCCAACCCAGCGTACCCCAACCCAGCGTACCCCAACCCAGCGTACCCCAACCCAGCGTACCCCAACCCAGCATACCCCAACCCAGCGTACCCCAACCCAGCGTACCCCAACCCAGCGTACCCCAACCCAGCGTACCCCAACCCAGCGTACCCCAACCCAATGTACCAGCCTCTCACCTTGGAACTCCGCCACTCTGAGAAGAGCCACCACTGCCGCACACAGACTTTTGAGGCGCCTCAAAAAAACCGCTTTGAACCCATTTAGACTCAGCGTACCCCAATATACGAGTCTCTCACCTTGAAACTCGGCCACTCTGAGAAGAGCCACCACTGCCGCACACAGCTTGATGGCACTGCGAGGTAGGCAGGCGAGACGAGGACACCAAGAGCAGAGACAGACACAGCAAGGGAGGACACGAGGGGTGAGGTGGAGCCTCAAAGAAAACGGATGACAGGAGAAATAAGCAAACACGAACGGGATACCTGGCAGGATATGGCATGTGCGTAGGGACAGCAGCACACCTGGCAGGATATGGCATGCGCGTAGGGAGGGCAGCACACCTGGCAGGATATGGCATGCGCGTAGGGAGGGCAGCACACCTGGCAGCACACCTGGCAGCGCACCTGGCAGCGCACCTGGCAGCGCACCTGGCAGCGCACCTGGCAGCGCACCTGGCAGCGCACCTGGCAGCGCACCTGGCAGCGCACCTGGCAGCGCACCTGGCAGCGCACCTGGCAGCGCACCTGGCAGCGCACCTGGCAGCGCACCTGGCAGCGCACCTGGCAGCGCACCTGGCAGCGCACCTGGCAGCGCACCTGGCAGCGCACCTGGCAGCGCACCTGGCAGCGCACCTGGCAGCGCACCTGGCAGCGCACCTGGCAGCGCACCTGGCAGCGCACCTGGCAGCGCACCTGGCAGCGCACCTGGCAGCGCACCTGGCAGCGCACCTGGCAGCGCACCTGGCAGCGCACCTGGCAGCGCACCTGGCAGCGCACCTGGCAGCGCACCTGGCAGCGCACCTGGCAGCGCACCTGGCAGCGCACCTGGCAGCGCACCTGGCAGCGCACCTGGCAGCGCACCTGGCAGCGCACCTGGCAGCGCACCTGGCAGCGCACCTGGCAGCGCACCTGGCAGCGCACCTGGCAGCGCACCTGGCAGCGCACCTGGCAGCGCACCTGGCAGCGCACCTGGCAGCGCACCTGGCAGCGCACCTGGCAGCGCACCTGGCAGCGCACCTGGCAGCGCACCTGGCAGCGCACCTGGCAGCGCACCTGGCAGCGCACCTGGCAGCGCACCTGGCAGCGCACCTGGCAGCGCACCTGGCAGCGCACCTGGCAGCGCACCTGGCAGCGCACCTGGCAGCGCACCTGGCAGCGCACCTGGCAGCGCACCTGGCAGCGCACCTGGCAGCGCACCTGGCAGCGCACCTGGCAGCGCACCTGGCAGCGCACCTGGCAGCGCACCTGGCAGCGCACCTGGCAGCGCACCTGGCAGCGCACCTGGCAGCGCACCTGGCAGCGCACCTGGCAGCGCACCTGGCAGCGCACCTGGCAGCGCACCTGGCAGCGCACCTGGCAGCGCACCTGGCAGCGCACCTGGCAGCGCACCTGGCAGCGCACCTGGCAGCGCACCTGGCAGCGCACCTGGCAGCGCACCTGGCAGCGCACCTGGCAGCGCACCTGGCAGCGCACCTGGCAGCGCACCTGGCAGCGCACCTGGCAGCGCACCTGGCAGCGCACCTGGCAGCGCACCTGGCAGCGCACCTGGCAGCGCACCTGGCAGCGCACCTGGCAGCGCACCTGGCAGCGCACCTGGCAGCGCACCTGGCAGCGCACCTGGCAGCGCACCTGGCAGCGCACCTGGCAGCGCACCTGGCAGCGCACCTGGCAGCGCACCTGGCAGCGCACCTGGCAGCGCACCTGGCAGCGCACCTGGCAGCGCACCTGGCAGCGCACCTGGCAGCGCACCTGGCAGCGCACCTGGCAGCGCACCTGGCAGCGCACCTGGCAGCGCACCTGGCAGCGCACCTGGCAGCGCACCTGGCAGCGCACCTGGCAGCGCACCTGGCAGCGCACCTGGCAGCGCACCTGGCAGCGCACCTGGCAGCGCACCTGGCAGCGCACCTGGCAGCGCACCTGGCAGCGCACCTGGCAGCGCACCTGGCAGCGCACCTGGCAGCGCACCTGGCAGCGCACCTGGCAGCGCACCTGGCAGCGCACCTGGCAGCGCACCTGGCAGCGCACCTGGCAGCGCACCTGGCAGCGCACCTGGCAGCGCACCTGGCAGCGCACCTGGCAGCGCACCTGGCAGCGCACCTGGCAGCGCACCTGGCAGCGCACCTGGCAGCGCACCTGGCAGCGCACCTGGCAGCGCACCTGGCAGCGCACCTGGCAGCGCACCTGGCAGCGCACCTGGCAGCGCACCTGGCAGCGCACCTGGCAGCGCACCTGGCAGCGCACCTGGCAGCGCACCTGGCAGCGCACCTGGCAGCGCACCTGGCAGCGCACCTGGCAGCGCACCTGGCAGCGCACCTGGCAGCGCACCTGGCAGCGCACCTGGCAGCGCACCTGGCAGCGCACCTGGCAGCGCACCTGGCAGCGCACCTGGCAGCGCACCTGGCAGCGCACCTGGCAGCGCACCTGGCAGCGCACCTGGCAGCGCACCTGGCAGCGCACCTGGCAGCGCACCTGGCAGCGCACCTGGCAGCGCACCTGGCAGCGCACCTGGCAGCGCACCTGGCAGCGCACCTGGCAGCGCACCTGGCAGCACACCTGGCAGCACACCTGGCAGCACACCTGGCAGCACACCTGGCAGCGCACCTGGCAGCACACCTGGCAGCACACCTGGCAGCGCACCTGGCAGCGCACCTGGCAGCGCACCTGGCAGCGCACCTGGCAGCACACCTGGCAGCACACCTGGCAGCACACCTGGCAGCGCACCTGGCAGCGCACCTGGCAGCACACCTGGCAGCACACCTGGCAGCGCACCTGGCAGCACACCTGGCAGCACACCTGGCAGGGTAGAAGTACTCATGGTCCACTCGATAGCCATGCCGACGCAAATAAGGCTGCCCATTACGGTTTCCAACCACTTCTGATACAAGCACCTGAGGGATAATGAACAACGGAAAACGGAGGGATGTCAAGAGTGACCAAATAAGCATCAAACACGTTCCGAGAGGACGCGTACGCGTTCCGTTCTGACTCTCTTTAACATTTTTCCTCTTAGCGGGGGGGGGGGGGGGGTGGGGGGGAAGAAGGAAAGGGGGGGAGGGTGGGGAAGGAAGGGGGGTGGGGGGGAGGGGAGAGGGGGTGGGGGGAAGGGGAGGGGGGGTGGGGGGGGGGGGGGAGGGGGGGTGTGGGGGAGGAACCTGGTTGATAGTAAGCTAGTTAGTTTGCTTTCCTTCAGCCGGAAATTTTCAAAATCTGAACCAGCTGCATGGATACTTTGGAACGGATAACCGATGGAGTTCGTAAAACGGGCGACGTCAAAACGTATTTGATACCTGGAACCTATACGTGGAAGGGTCCTTCAAAACACGGCGAAGCTTCTTAGAAGGATGCCGACGAAGGATCGCCTGACGCATTCAAGGAGCAAGGCGAGCAGAGGATGACGGAATGATCACGACGTGATTACGGCGCGATCATGACGGGATCATGACGGCGGACAAAGGAGACCATATGAGTTGATGTTTGCAGAACGAAAAGAAAAGTCTTCTAATAGAAGAATGGCTAGCTTGAATGACGCCAAACTGTAAAACCAAGCGGGAACAGCTTCGAGTCGCACCTCCACGTTCATAGTAACGGATAAAGTCAATTATCGGCGAACTGGCTGAAACGAATAATCGAACCGGTCATCTGCTCTCTGTGCGATTTTGAAGCGATCCTGTGGAGCGGCAAATGCTACCAGCGTGGTGCTGCTGTTAGCTCTGGTTTTGATGGCGGTGCGGCGGAGAAAGTGCGAGTGACGAGAAACAGGCGGCACCAAGGATTGCGAGGGGACAGTGCACCCACTTCCAGACACACCGTTACTTGATATAAGTGGGACCGGTAGTGTGAAAAAATTTATTTAAAAAAACAGGCTACTAACGATTAAGATACAAAAATAAGCAATGCCTAATCATTCAGTCCAACCTGTCTGTACATCACACGGCTACTAGACCATTTCGGTATGCTGCAGCAGGCTTCCTTGCAAGTGAAGCTACAGCGCCACTGTGTCTCCGCCAATCCATTTGATGACCCGTTGAAACAGTACATTCTTCCGAACCCTTAACTACACTAATTAAGCCGCATATAAAAACATCAGGACGATTCTACACTTGAATTGAATGTAGCAGGCACTTTGATGTGGAGGCGATTGGAAGCCTGGTCGGCGACAGTGAGTAGCAGCTTTACCAGCACCCACCGGGGCTGTGCGCCTGCGTGTGCACGGAGTGGCAGCTCCACAATCACCTGCCAATAGTGGGCACATGCAAACAGTGGAGTTTAATTTTTAGGCGCCTCAAACTTGGGCTGTGAGCATGAGTGTGCACGGACAGGCAGCTCTACAAGCACCTGGCAATAACGGGCACATGCAATGGCACACATTGGAAGGCACGGGCATGCGCAGACGTGAAGACATGTTGGTTTTGAGAAGTCTCAAAAGCAGACACGAGGGTTGTGGGCCTGCGTGTGGACGGACAGGCAGCTCCACTAGCACCTGGTACATGCAAATAGTGGAGTTTATACTTTAGGCGCCTCAAAATTTGGGATGTGAGCGTGCATGTGCACTGAGAGGCAGCTCCACTAGCACCTGGCAGTAGTGGGAACATGCAGTGGCACACATCGGAAGGCACAGGCAGACGTGAAGACATGTTGGTTTTAAGGAAGTCTCAAAAGCAGCCACGGGGGATGTGAGCGAGCGTGCACGCGGACAGGCAGCTCCACTAGCACCTGGCAATAGGGGGGCATATGCAGTCAGTGGAGTCTACTTTTTAGGTACCTAACAAATGGGATGTGAGCCTGCGTGTGCACGGACAGGCAGCTCCACTAGCACCTGCCAATAAGGGGCACATGCAAGCAGTGGAGTTTAATTTTTAGGCGCATTCAAATGGGATGTGAGCCTGAGTGTGCACTGAGAGGCAGCTCCACTAGCACCTGCCAATAATGGGCACATGTAGTGACAGGAAAACACACACACACACACACACACACACACACACACACACACACACACACACACAGAGGCACTCTCACATACATGCATGAGTGAACGTAACATGCATATACCTAACAGTGGGACAAGAAGCAGACACAGACTGCACAGATCAACCCTGTCCCCTGCTCAACCCGTGCAACCCTGACCCCTTGCCAAACACGAGGGCTGTGAGCCCGTGTGCATATGGACAGGCAGCTCCACTAGCACCTGCCAATAGTGAGCACAAGCAAACACTAGAGTTTATACCTATCAATGGGACAATGAGCAGAAACACACTGCCAATAGTCCACCCTGACCCCTGGTCAACCCTGTCCCCTGGTCAATCCTGTCCACAGGTCAACCCTGTCCCCTGGTCAACCCTGTCCCCTGGTCAACCCTGTCCCCTGGTCAATCCTGTCCACAGGTCAACCCTGTCCCCTGGTCAACCCTGTCCCCTGGTCAACCCTGTCCCCTGGTCAATCCTGTCCCCTGGTCAATCCTGTCCACAGGTCAACCCTGTCCCCTGGTCAACCCTGTCCCCTGGTCAACCCTGTCCCCTGGTCAATCCTGTCCACAGGTCAACCCTGTCCCCTGGTCAACCCTGTCCCCTGGTCAACCCTGTCCCCTGGTCAATCCTGTCCACAGGTCAACCCTGTCCCCTGGTCAATCCTGTCCACAGGTCAACCCTGTCCCCTGGTCAACCCTGTCCCCTGGTCAACCCTGTCCCCTGGTCAACCCTGTGCCCTGCCTCACCTCAGCGGTGCCATGGCTGGCGTCGAGCAACACTTGGAAGACGTCAGCAGGACCATAGTCACTGTCACCTCTGTCTATGGCACCTCCTGCACTCCCTCCCTCCTGTGTTGCACTCCTTGCACTCCCTACACGCCCTCCCTCCTGCGGGACACCAGCATAACCTGCAGCACCGCCTCCTCCACTCTTCCCATCTGCGTTGTCATAGCCCCTGTCGGCACCCTCATCCCAACCCTGCCTCTCCCTGCCTGTCTCTGCTGTGCTCCGGTGAAGTTGAAAGCATGCATCCACGTGTCAGCTCGCAATTGGTCCACCCACTCCTGGCCCCAGCTGACCTGCCCATCACGAGGGGAGAACCGAGATGTGCGGATGGAGGGGAAGAAAGTCACCAGGGGAGGGGGGGGTGGAGAGGGGGGGGAAAGGGGGGAAGGGAGAGTGGGTGGATGGATGGGTGTGTTGCAGAACAGGAACCGCAGGCAGGATGGACTCGGACCACTCGCTTGCATGCGGGGCAGAGCACACTCGCTTGCATGCGGGGCAGAGCACACTCGCTTGCATGCGGGGCAGACGTGGGTTACATACAGAACAGAATACTTCTCTAAGAAACACTCTAAACCCACAGCTCGATGGATTGCAATACAGCAGCCTCACCCGCTCTTTAAGGAAGAGCCCCCCCATGGAAGCCAGGTCAACTGCGCTGCCCCTCACTCGCACTCGCACGCCCTCCCTCATTGCGCCCTCCCCCGCTGCGCCCTCCTCCCCCGCGCCCTTCCCCGCTGCGCCCTCCCCTCCCACCCCATCCCTCGCCACACGCCCAGGGAGTGGGGGGGAGGGCGAGGAGGAGGGAGAGGAAGTGGGGGAGGGATGCGAGGGGCGAGTGGGTATGGCGCGGGGCACATGCAGCGAGATGAGGGCGCGGCCTGCGGGGAAACGGGGAGCCAAGGTCAGGAGGGCAAAACAGGTGGGCGTGCGAGGAGGGAGGGTGGGGGGAGGGGGGGGGAGAGAGAGAGGGGGAGGGGGCAGGAAGGGCCCGAAGCCTAGAAGACAAAAGACAGGGTGGCCGCGCTGTTGGGAGCGGCGAGCAGTAGGTTGGTGGGGCGACTTGAGAAGAGGTGATGGGAGAGTGATGGCGGTGTTCTTGACACGGTAATGGTTGGGGAGTGATGGCGAGGAGGATGGGGAAAAAGTGAATACGAGACGGCGGGGCTTATTAGGGAAAAAAATGCAGGGGATGAAAGCAGGAGAGGCGGGTGCGTGCGTGGAGCAGCAGGGAGCGAGCAAGCGCGTGCGTGCACATGGTCGTACCTGGCGCAATGCGCCCCTCGCTCTCATGCCACAGCACCGCCTCACTGTCCATCTCTCCGCCTCCCGCCTCCTCTCCCCATTCTCTCTCGTCTCCTCCCCTCTCCGTAAAACCCTCAACCCCGCCTGCTCTAGCAGCAACTGTACTAGCGATCCCACGATCCATTAAAGCGCCTCCACCTGTTCTTCCGCCACGTGGCTTTTCTGTGCCGCGTGCTATCCCCAGAAGGGCCTCTCGCCCCATCACCGCAGCGGGCGCCGCGTTTGGTGCGGCATGTGTTGTTAGCAGCGCCGCTAGCAGCGCTGCTGCGGACGGCATGATGGCACCAGCGGCATCCACCGCATGGATCTCGCTGCTACTGCTGCCACCACTCGCTACCGCTCTCGCTGGCGCCACTGCTTCCGCCAACCCTCGTCTAAACAAATTTGACGCGGAAACTCTTCTGATGTAGTGCTCTAACATTGTTGAGGGTAGTGCTGCCCAGTCAGCAATGTTTCCGGATAATGAGGACACCTCTGCGCTTGAGGTTTTGTCGCAAAGTCAGTGTAGGTTACTAATGAATGAGGATACAAGCGTAGTATCACTGTTACAAGTGCGTGGGTTTCACGAACGGTCTGAAATGCACTCGAGCTATAGAACGTCCTATGAATGTCTAGAACGATAGAACCTAGAGCGGGAAAAGAAGGACTTCATTCATCCGAGCCGAGAAAGAACATGGTCTGCTACGCCAGAATTGGCCGAAATCGCCTACGACGTCTTTCATTTCAGAATCCCTGCTGCCGATGTACTGGCTGTACCATGGAACCACAATAGTGTAGGGCGTATTCATTGGTGGTGTTCTGGTGACTCCTGTGGGAGGGGGTGGGGGGGCGAATGTAAATGATGATCGTTCCGAGGGTGTTTCCTGGCCCGATTTCACCACCTCCCGCTACAACCGAAGATGGGAAATTTGGGGCGCGAGGGGGGGAAGGCTCCGACGGGTGTTTTCCCCCCCACCTCCTCTCTTAGGTGGTGTTCTCTAGGCACTGGCGGAGGGGGAGCGAGGGGAAATAGGAATGTTCCCCTCTCTGCATTTTTTGTTCGACACGTCGATCAGCCCGTAAAACCGTGCCGAGCCACCTATTTACCCTCCGAACCAAAACGAAGGTAAATACCAACAGAACGCTCATTTACCCCCAGGGATGTGCACCCCTTGGAAGCTGCACATTTACCCTCCCCACCTTCCTCCTCAGGCAAATTTTGCCTCCCTCGCCCCCCCATTCGGCAACCACTCTTCACGGGGATTTGGGACAGATGTAAGAGAGGAGCTGGGGGGGGAAACACCCGTCGGAGCCTTCCCCCCCTCGCGCCCGAAATTTCCCATCTTAGGTTGTAGCGGGAGGTGGAATCGGGCCAGGAAACACCCTCAGAACGATCATCATTTACATTCGCCCCCCACCTCCCCCTCCCGCAGGAGTCACCAGAACACCACCTTACATCTGTCCCAAATCCCCGTGAAGAGTGGTTGCCGGAAGGGGGGGTGAGGGAGGCAAAATTTGCCTGAGGAGGAAGGTGGGGAGGGTTGTGTGGAGGTTCCAAAGGGTGCACATCCCTGGGGGTAAATGAGCGTTCTGTTGACATTTACCTTCGTTTTGGTTCGGAGGGTAAATGGTGGCTCGGCACGGTTTTATGGGCTGGCCGACGTGTCGAACCAAAAATGCAGAGAGGGGAACATTCCTATCCCCTCGCTCCCCCTCTGCCAGTGCCTAGAGAACACGTTCTGAAGGTTCTAAGGGTTTATACTGAAACTTTGGTGCTGTTCGCCAGCAAATCGTATTTTAAAACGAAAATGATGGCATCGGCATCGCGACCGCATATGGAAACGGAGGTGGAACCCACCTCCGAGGTTTGGCCGTAATGCCGTTCAGGAAACTTCTGCGCCTGCGGTTGAGAAATTTCTCAACCGCATCGGGAACCTCCATCCCCACCTTCCCTTCGATCCCTTTTGAACGGCAATGCGACGGCTGTGCCATCGCTGTGATCTGAAAAACGCAGCATGGCGATGGCATGGCTAGGGGATGGTGTTTTGCCTGGGGACGAAGTTTCGTCCCCGCTTCCATATGCCGTCGAAGCGTTAGATTTGGTGGACAAAAGTGGGCGTTCGCCAGACGCCCACTTTGTTTGTTGGTTTGGACGGTAGGTGAGGCTCGGCACTTTTTTCACGGGCTGACCAGGCTGACGGAGGTTAACGAACTCTAACTGACGGGATCAGGAAGGCGAGACCCACCTTCCTGATCCCGTCGTTATCCCGTCGTTTTTTGCTATAATGGTGCTGGCGAACAGCCCCTTTGTACGTACTGATCAAGAAGATTGGAAGATCAAGAGTCCCGAGGAGGCTACCAACCTCGAACGAGGCCAACACACGCTGATTATGGTGGTTCGTATCCACAATGGTCAACATAACGTCTAGGTGGCTTTTCGTAATAGCTGACTGTTGGGTCTCACTTCACCGCTTTTGACCGTGGGGAACCTACGCGAAAGCCCATGATTTGAGCAGATAGTTTCGAATTTGGTTGATCAGTGCTGGTCTGAAAATCGGGTCCGAACCAGGTCTCGAACGAATCTCCCAGGCTAGATTGATTCGGACCAGGGCGGACCATACAGTGTACGTGGTAACCAGGTTCAGTACACTACTTGCCTGGCCCAATCAGCCGGCTCATAGCGGGTTCATCCCCGTCTGCGGACTGGACCGGTTGGTCCGCAGCGAACAGGAATTCTGCGGACCCCTTCTAGGCAAGCACCACTCGTCGCATCGCATCATCTCGCCAGAAGTACACATCCTAGTTGATCCATGTGAAACATGGGGTACATCTTTACGAAGGCTAGTAGTGTCGGACCGACTATGCAAGGGGAGAGGGAGCATAGGCTCCGCTCTACGCTCGACCGAATTCTGTAGTGTGTGGAAGAGGAGTATAAAGACAGTTCATTCATTCTCCACTTTCAATCAGGTCGCTCGTGAGTCCTCAAGCTCGAGACGTTATGGAGCCTAGCGCGCACATCCACCGCCTCCCCGACGACCTTCTCATCCAAATCCTATGGCACTCCGCGAATCCCGGCACCCGCAAAGTCGAAAGCGATGCTCTATGGACCTCCTTGCTCCACAAGCCCAGATACCTTCATCCGAACCGGGCACCTGGATTCGATCCTCCGATAGAGTCACACTTTGCGCCAACAGATCAACTCTCCACAAACTCCGCGGGTTACCATCTCCTCATCGCGTCGGTCTGCCGTCGCTGGCGGCGACTCGCGCAGCTCTCCGTCTCCACACTTTCCGTACGACCCAACCTCGATGTTCCTCTTCAAACTGTCGCGACGGCTCTCGCTTTCTTCCCGAATCTGACCCGTCTGCATCTGTGCGACGGCAGCGTGGCGACGATCAACGACGATTTTCTGAATCGCCTCGCGTCGTCGCGCTCTAAGCTGACTTCGCTCTACGTGGGAAGGAGTATCACATTAAAAAACTTCGGGATCAGGAAGAACTTCAGCCACCCGGTTACCGAATCTGGTCTGGATCGACTCTTCCAGCATTGCACGCAGCTGAAGCGGCTTTCCTTCTTTGGCCTCCGGGAAGACATGGATCTACCGGCTTCCTTTTTCCAACTCGCACACTTACATTCCCTCACCTTAACAACGCCATTAGCGCTCGAATCCCCTCATCTCGCCAGCCTTTCGTCGCTGACAGCTCTCCGAGTCGCCTCGCATCGCATCAACGCGAGGCAATTGGCGGGTCTCCTTCGCCTTCCGAGCATCGCCAGCCTTTCCATATCAGATGAAACCCTAATTTCGCCATCCGATCAACCCGCTGCCGCTCTCATCCTCCCGCAACTGCCGCTGTTGAGTTTAGAATCTACTCTCACGATTCCGTCAGAAATTGAACCGTATAACCGTCTCGAGCGGCTGCTTATTACCGACTCCAACCAGCTCATGCAGCTTCCTGGGAACATCGCGGATGCTCTCCCGTACCTTCGCGAACTGAGCATTCGCAGCTGCAGAAACTTTTCAAATCTGCCCGACGAGTTCGTATATCTCAGCGCTTTGGAGAGCCTGACGATTTCTTCCTGTTGCTCGTTCTCAAGCCTACCTGAGGACTTTTTCCAGCTGACAGCGCTCAAGACTTTGGTGCTGGAAATGCTACCACTTGAGAAACTTCCGGACTCATTTTGTCATCGCACCTTCCTGGAAAGCTCCACATCGGACCCACCCGAGCAGCTGAGTCTTCCGAGCTCCTTCACGGGCTTGACAATCTCCACTTGCCGCATGCTCTCCAACCTGCCCGAGGATTTCGGGCATCTTCCTGCCCTCAAAACTTTGGTCCTAGATAATCTCGCACTCAAGAGCCTTCCGGATTCTTTTGGCCTACTCACATCCCTGGAAACCCTGTTCATTCTCGACTGCGACGGGATTTGGAAGCTGCCAGCAGGGTTCTGCAGCCTCACAGCCCTCACCACTCTCTGTCTCGTGAGGCAGCGCTTGATTCTTCCAGAAGACATTGGCTCACTGTCACGCCTGCACACTCTTCTGCTGGATGGCAACACTCAGAAACAGCCACTCCCCCCCTCTTTCACCCAGCTGAGATCGCTAACCAGGCTTGCGCTGAATCAGTGCAAGATTGAGATGCTGCCAGAGGACATGGGGAATCTAAGCCGCTTAAAGCAGCTCCACATTGCCTCATGCGATCAGCTAAGCCACCTGCCAGCGTCTCTTTCAGCCCTCCGGTGCCTTCAAATCCTAACCGTTCATTTCTGTCAACAGCTCTCCTGGCCTTCGATGCGTCTGGACCGACTCACGAGGCTCAAACACCTCGAGATCACCGACTGCCAGTTGCTGCCTGAATCCGTCCAATGTCTGCCGCCCTCTCTTGAGAAGCTGAGTCTGGCGAGCAGGAGGAGCAGCCCTGCCCCTCTGCTGACAATCCCGGTGCTGCCAAATCTGAGGGAGCTGAAGCTATCTCGGGTTCATGTCTGCCACACAATGGAATTCAGTGAAAGCTTGTCAAGTCTGAAGCACTTGGAGCTGGTGTTAGAAGATGCTGCAACAGAGCTTCCACTCCCGCTGGCATCCCTTTCTCAGCTGCACACGTTGGCGATCTATCATGCTGCCAAGATTCCCTCTCTTCCAGAGAGTATCGGCTTCAAGTTACACCAGCTGAGAGAGCTGCAGATACATGGTGCAGAGGAATTGTCTGAGCTGCCAGAGAGCATCACGCAGCTTCAGCAGCTGACGCGGTTGGAGGTTCATGCATGCAAGGTCACTCACCTCCCAGAGGGCATCGGTGCCTTAACCAGGCTGTGCAAACTGAACCTGGCAAGTTGCAAGGCATTGGAACGGCTCCCTGCTTCTCTCACCAGCCTCGCATGCCTGACTGAGCTCGATCTTGCATCCACCCTCATTGACTCGCTCCCTCCCCGCTTTGTGCGGCTTGCTGCACTAAGGTGCCTTGTCTTGGATGGATGTTGGCGGTTGAGTGCGCTACCGTCGGACATGGCTGATTTGAAGATGCTGCAGTATCTGGGTGTTAAGGGGTGCAGGCAGTTGATGGATCGTGATGGCTATGTAGAGCCCCATAGCATATATAACTCAGTGCTTCGAATAGGCCTCTAAGCCTCAATGAAAGCGCATAGCTGTGGTGTGGAGGACTCAATCAGCTCACTGGCATGCTGCTGCACATGCTGTCTGCTCATGTGTAGAGCCTGTGTGTGCAGTGCTGCACCTCTTTCGATTTGTACTCCAAAATTTATTATGCTATGACGGCTATAAATAGACTTTTTAGATGGAAAAAATAGCTTCTGCATACAAAAGCCTAATAAACGGTTACTACAAGCAATGGCAATGGAGTCAGATGGCGGTGCCCTGTGCCGTAGCTCAGCAGTGATATGCTTCTGGATGTTGGTGGGCACGATGTCCAACTCCCAACAATCATTTTTGCCCCACCTAACAAGTTTCATTCGTACAAGGTAGAATGCAAAATACCTTATCGAGCCGCATTCAAGCGAGCCTTGGGAAAGCCTCCCACCCGTTTGCGATACAGGTCGTTCCCTCGCACAGCCCGCATGCGACCTGTTACAAACTCGCATACGCCCGCAAGCAAGCAACCACACCTCGCCTCACTGTTCTTGTTGGCAGCGTCCATACCAACACTGCCGCTCCGATTCGGTCTATCCTAGCTCCTATCCTAGCTCGCAGTCGAAGGTTGACTAAGCGAGAGCGTTAGTGGATCGGACGTTTTCTCCTGCCTGATTTGCGTGTGCTGTCAACCGTCCGATCATGGGCTTCGATCCAGGTACGCAGCCTCAACTTGAGACCTAATCTCCCAAGCTTCGCGACCGGAATGTTTACGGACTAAGTCAATTGCTTCTAAGCACTCCTAAGGTTTGTAATATCGGAGTTGCACTGTTAGAGTCGGTACGTCGGTCGCGGCGTTGCTGGAATGATAAGTTGCGGCAGGCGAGTTCGGCCAATTTCCGCGTAGCAGACGAAATGCTTTCTCGGCCCGGAATTAATCAAGTATTCCTTTCGCGGCTTTGGAATCAGCCTATTTCTAGCCTCGTTTAGACACTCATAGGGCATTTTATCGTTTCACAACACCGACGTAGCAGAGGACATGCTTTCTCGGTCCGGAATGAATTACTGTTCCCTTTTCCCGACTCCCCCTTGGCCTCCGTCCCCTCGTCCCTCCCTCCATCCCCTCCCCCTGTAGCTCCATGCGCTCAGTTTCTTTCGCACGCCTCTCTTTCATCGCTCTCCTCGTTTCTTTCTCATCTCTCATCTGTGCCTGTCTCGTTTCGACGGGACCTCGCAGATGAGGTGGAGCGCGACGAGGAGGAGGAGGAAGAGGAGGGCGAGGGCGACGACGTGAACGGGGAGGACGACGATGAAGAGGAAGGTAGGCCGCGGAGGAAGGTAGGGCAAGAAGGGGGCGGGAGAGGTAGGGCGCGCGGAGGAAGGTAGGGCGCGCGGGGGAAGGTAGGCGCGCAGAGGAGGGTAGAGCGCGCGGAGGAAGGTAGGCGCTCAGAGGAGGGTAGAGCGCGCGGAGGAAGGTAGGCGCGCAGAGGAGGATAGAGCGCGCGGAGGAAGGTAGGCGCGCAGAGGAGGGTAGAGCGCGCGGAGGAAGGTAGGCGCGCAGAGGAGGGTAGAGCGCGCGGAGGAAGGTAGGCGCGCAGAGGAGGGTAGAGCGCGCGGAGGAAGGTAGGCGCGCAGAGGAGGATAGAGCGCGCGGAGGAAGGTAGGCGCGCAGAGGAGGGTAGAGCGCGCGGAGGAAGGTAGGCGCGCAGAGGAGGGTAGAGCGCGCGGAGGAAGGTAGGCGCGCAGAGGAGGGTAGAGCGTGAAAGTAGGTGTCGCACGCGGAGGAAGGTTGGTGGAGAATCGGGAGGCATGGCGAGAGGAGGAAGTTTAGGGCGCGGACATGGGGCGAGGGAAGGGAAGGAGGGAGAGAAGAATGATAAAAGATGTGAGGAGGGAGGTAGGGCAAAAAAGGTATTTGGTTGGGCGGGCTATCTAGAGTACTACTTTTAAGGCGCCTCGAAAGTGATTTTTGTTCGATTCGATCGGGCGAATCTAAAGTACGGCAGCCTAGGAATGGCGAGGAGGCTCGGCGTTCTGCTGGCCGCGTTATCGGCAGCCATGGTGCGTGCCAGTCCCTCTGATCGCGTGTGCGTGAGTGAGTCTTTCTTTTCTTATCGCGCGTTGTGTCTCTTTCGTAATCGCCATGCGTGCTTGTGCGTGTGTGTGTGTGCGCGTCTTGTTTCCGGGTGAGGGGAGCAGAGGAGGGGCAGGATGAGTATGAGAAGGACGGGTGGATGGTGGACGGGGATGAAGAGGAGGAGGAGGGCGGTGAGGGCGAGGAGGAGGAGGGGGGAGGTGAGGAGGGGCCGGGGAGTGACGAGGAACGGAGGGAGAAGAAGAAGAAGAAGCGCCGCAAGAGGTGAGGCAAGGGGGGGGGGGGGAGGGGGAAGACGAGGGGCGCCAGTGCAGCAAGGTGCACGTGCTTGGGAGGGATGGGTTGGGAATGTGGTGCTGCCTGCATGGACGTTGTCTTGCCACTTGCCACTTCCGCACTCTCTGGCCTCTCTCCGCTTGCGCATCACTTCACTTCTTGCATGTGTGTGATGTGAGCAAGAGTTAGGGAGTGCTTCACATGCCCCTCCCTCTTCTTCAAACCTCTCTCCCCGGTCCCCCGTGCCTCATTCCCAATCACCCCCCGTGCCCCTCCCTTCCTCCGTCCCCAACTTTTGATCCCCCATGAGCAGGAGGACGAGGACAACTATGCGCTGCTGCAGGAGGTTGATTGAGAATTCTCAAAGTCAACCTAAAAAAAAAAGGGAGGAGCAGGAGGATGAGTACGACAATGCTCTGCTGCAGGAGAGCAGCGTGGTTTGAGACGTCTCAAAGCTCTCAATCCCCCATTCCGCATCCCCCAACCCCCCATGTGCTGTATCCCAACGAGCAGGGAGGAGGAGGAGGACGAGTTGGATGAGGACGACTATGCGCTGCTGCAGGAGAGCGGCGTGGGGGGCTTCCACCGCCCTGCCAAGGTGAGAGCCTTGTGGGGGGCAAGATTAAGAAACCGCCGTCATGTGTTAATTGGTTATCTTCTACCGTGTAAAAACGTAGGTGTAAAAGAGTAGTAGGGCGGCTGCAGTGAAAATCTGAGCCTCGCATCAATAGGACGGCCGTGTAAACACCCACCTAGTTTGGCGAAGGTGTGGCGCATGGGTGCAGTGCATGGGTGCAGCGCATGGGTGCAGTGCATGGGTGCAGCGCATGGGTGCAGTGCATGGGTGCAGCGCATGGGTGCAGTGCATGGGTGCAGCGCATGGGTGCAGTGCATGGGTGCAGCGCATGGGTGCAGTGCATGGGTGCAGCGCATGGGTGCAGTGCATGGGTGCAGCGCATGGGTGCAGTGCATGGGTGCAGCGCATGGGTGCAGTGCATGGGTGCAGTGCAGCAGGTGTGCGGTTTGAAGGTCTGTCTCTCACTTGGTTGGAGTCGTTTCCTTACCATGCATGCATACATGTCTTTGCCTTGTGGCTTTTTCATGATCCATGCAAAGCAGGACAGGACGAGAGTGTGTGGCGGTTAAAGAACGTGAGACATGGGGTGCGAGGAGGAATAAGAAATGCTTTCCCTTGCTCATTTGGTTTCTTTTGTTTCCCCATGCCCTTTGGCCTGTGACTGCCATGTGTGACTGCCGTGTGTGTGTGGAGGCAGAAGGATAAGAAGTTCCGGAGGTTGAAGAAGGCACGGCACATGGGGGGCGATGAAGACGGGTTGCTGATGGATGACGAGGAGGACGAGGAGGGCGGCATGCGCGCCCAGCAGCGAGTGGAGAGGGAGATATTCGGGGATGAGGGTGAGTGAGGGGAATGTCTGGGGATGGGGGTAGGTATGTGACATGTGTATGATGTGAATGAGGACGGGTTGCTGATGGACGACGAGGAGGGCGGCATGCGCGCGCAGCAGCGTGTGGAGAGAGAGATTTTCGGGGATGAGGGTGAGTGAGCTTTACTGGGATGAGGCTGGGAAGGGTTGGGGATGAGGGGAGGGCGGCATGCGCGCACAGCAGCGCGTGGAGCGAGAGATTTTTGGAGATGAGGGTGAGAGGGTTTTGGGATGAGGGTGAGAGGGTTTTGGGATGAGGGTGAGAGGGTTTTGGGATGAGGGTGAGAGGGTTTTGGGATGAGGGTGAGAGGGTTTTGGGATGAGGGTGAGAGGGTTTTGGGATGAGGGTGAGAGGTTTTGGGATGAGGGTGAGAGGGTTTTGGGATGAGGGTGAGAGGTTTTGGGATGAGGGTGAGAGGGTTTTGGGATGAGGGTGAGAGGGTTTTGGGATGAGGGTGAGAGGTTTTGGGATGAGGGTGAGATGTTTTCTGGATGAGAGTGAGATTTGTTTGGGGGATGAGATTTTAGGGGTTGGGGGGGATGAGGGTAAGAATGTGTTGTGTGTAGCAAGTGTCATTTTGATTCAAGAAGCGTGGACTTGTCTGCTCCTCACATTCCCTCTCAATCAGTCTGCTCTGCTTCCTGCATTCCCTCCCCACCCTGCTGTTCCTTGCCACTCCGAGCACTCTTCATGTTTACCTCTTTCCTCCTCTTCTTTTCTTCCTTCCCACCTCTTCCCCCTCCCTTTCCCTCTCCCCTTCCCATCTCTTCACCCCTCCTCTTCCCATGTCTTTCCCCCTCCCTCCCTTTCCCATCTCTTTCCCTCAACCCTTCACCCCTCCCCTTCCCACTCTCTCCTCCTCCCTCCCCGCCTGCCTCTCCTGCTTCCGCCCTCCAGACGTGCCTGAGGATTTCCAGGAGAGGGAGGGCAGGGGCGAGGAGGAGGAGGAGGAGGAGGAGGAGGACGAGGAGGAGGAGGACGAAATGGCAGGTTTCATAGTGGAGGGGGGAGTAGACGACACAGACGAGCACGGGCGACCTCCCTCCCCTTCTCACCTCTTTCCCCCCACTATGGGGGCCCCACCTATCCCCACCTCCCTTTCCCCTTCTCCTTCCCACCTCCGTCCCTCCTTTGCCCCCAGATGTGCCTGAGGATTTCCAGGAGAGGGAGGGCAGGGGCGAGGAGGAGGAGATGGAGGAAGACGAAGGGGAAGAGGACGAGGAGGAGGAGGACGAAATGGCAGATTTCATCGTCGAGGGCGGAGTGGACGACACGGACGAGCATGGGCGGCGGCGCCGCAAGAAGAAGAAGAAGGGCACGCACATGCCAGGTGTCACCTCCGAGGCGCTCCTCGAGGCGCAGGATATTTTCGGTGATGTGGCGGATCTGCTGGAGCGGCGGCGCGTGGAGCTGGAGAGGCAGAGGAGGGAGGGCGGGGAGGGGGGCGCGGGGGGGTATTACTATGAGGATGGGATGGGGGTGGAGGGCGGGGAGGAGTATGGGCGGGAGGGGGCGAGTGGCGCGTCGGCGCTGTCGAAGCAGTATGAGCCGAGCCTGTTGGAGGCGAAATACATGACGGAGCGGGATGAAGCCATTCGAGCCAGAGATGTGCCCGAGAGGCTGCAGGTGGGTAGCGAGGGGCGAGGGCAAGAGGAGTGAATAGTGAGATTGAGTTGTGCGAAAAAGGGGTTGTGGCGTCGGCGCTATCGAAGCAGTATGAGCTGAGCTTGTTGGAAGCCAAGTACTTGTTTGTTGGGAAGTGAGGGTGAGTGAGGTGAGGGTGCTGTGGAAGCAAGGCAGTATGAGCCGAGCCTGCTGGAAGCCAAGTACATGACGGAACGGGATGAAGCTATCAGGGCAAGAGACGTGCCTGAGAGGCTGCAGGTGTGTGCGTGGCGGGAAGAGAGAAGTGAGAATCAAGATGATTGAGTTATGCAAGCAAACAAGGTGGGGAGTTGGTGCTGTGGAAGCAAGGCAGTATGAGATGAGCCGAGCCTGCTGGAGGCCTAGTATGTGACGGAGTGGGATGAAGGCATTCGAGCAAGAGATGTGCCTGAGAGGCTGCAGGTGTGAGCTGAGGGAGCAGGGCTCTTACCCTTATCTTCCTCTCCCTCTTCCTCCCCACCACCTCTCCCTTTTCCCTCTTCCCGTCTCTCGCACTGCATGTATTCCTCTTCCTCTGCGGAGATGTGGCAGTTGGTATCGGAGCATGGCAGGGGGCTCAATGCTCATCCATCCACCATCACGTCGTGCTGTGTTGTGTTCCCTCCTCCCCTTCCATCCACACCCCCGCTCCTCCTCCTTCCCTCGTCCTCCACTCCATTTGCTCTTCCCCTCTTGCACTGCATTCATTGTTCTCTCTCATCGCCGCAACACCCCCTACCCCTCATGCCTGGGCTCACCCACCCACCACCATTAATACCTCCTCTTCCGTCCCCCTCTCTCCTGCTTCCATCCACTGCCCCCTGTCGCTCCCCACTACCCCAGCTCCTGGAGGAGGTGGTGGGTGTAATTCCGGAAAATGAGGACCATTTGCCCGAGGCCGAGAGGATCTACGAGCGCGTGTTTGGCTCCTTAGCTCCCGACCACCTGCGACGGGGGGAGTTCTCCTACGTCGCCGAGGCTGAGAGCCGCGCTGCCACTCCCCTCCGCTCTTGTCATCCTCTCCCCTCCCCTCCCCTCTCTGCTCCCCCTTCCGTCTCCCCTCCCCCTCTCACCCCACCCCCCCTCTCCCCTCCCGCTCCCCCCTTTCACTGGTATCAGCTCCTGGAGGAGGTGGTGGGTGTAATTCCGGAAAATGAGGACCATCTACTGGAAGCCGAGTGGATCTACGAGCGCGTGTTTGGCTCCTTAGCCCCCGACCACCTGCGGCGCAACGAGTTCTCGTACGCCGCTGATGCTGAGAGGCGCGCCGCCACGTGCGCGAGGGAGGACGTGGAGAAGTGCAGACGAGAGGCCGTGGCGGCGAGAGATGGGGCGATCGAGCAGATTGCTGCTGTGCTGGAGGAGCTGCACGATGCTAAAGTGGAGGTGAGGGGGGTGGGGGAGGGGTTGAGTGCGATGGGATTGGTTAGGGTTGGGTGTATTGCTGCTGCAAGGAAATCGAGCAGATTGCTGCTGTGCTGGAGGAGCTGCATGATGCTAAAGTGGAGGTGCGGGGGGGTGGGAAGGGACTGAGTGTGATGGGATTGGGAAGGGACTGAGTGCGATGGGATTGGGAAGGGACTGAGTGCGATGGGATTGGGTAAGGTAGGGTGTATTTCTGTTGCAATGGGAGGTCGAGCAGATTGCTGCTGTGCTGGAGGAGCTGCATGACGCCAAAGTGGAGGTGCGGTGTGGGGAAAGAGGTTGAAGAGGGATGGTAGAGGGGTGCAAGGTGTTGTGTGACGGGTGTGGAGTGTCACTGCGTTGAGTCTGCTCCGGTTGTGACAGGCTATGTGGGGTTGTAATGTCTATTTTGCCTCATTCAATGCAAAAGACTGTACTCGCCTAAAATCCACCCTCTCACCCGTTCCCTTTGGCCTTCCGCTCCTCCGCTGGCCCTCCCCCATGCCGCTTCCCCTTTGACTGGTTCCCCCGGTGCCGTACATAGCGATGCACAAGAAGGCTATCTGCCCAGCCCTCGTGGAGCCCGTTGAGTTGACTCACAACTCACCTCCCCACATGCCCCCCCCATCCCCCCATGCCCCTCCACTGCCTCCCCTTCCCCCCCACCAGGTGCCGTACATAGCGATCCACAAGAAGGCCATCTGCCCGGCCCTCGTGGAGACTGTTGAGTCGACTCACACGTCCCCTCCCCCCATGACGCCCCTCAAATGCCCACGCCTGCCCCTCCCCTCCCTTCCCCTGCCCCCTTCCCCCCCCCAGGTGCCGTACATAGCAATCCACAAGAAGGCCATCTGCCCGGCCCTCGTGGAGCAGGACAAGCTCGACGAGCAGCCACAGCTGCAGTCCTTCCAGGTACGCCCCTGGAGGCCCGGGTTCCTTCCCCCTGCGGCTGCCCCTCTGTTCCCACCAGGTGCCGTACATAGTGATACACAAGGAGTCCATCTGTCCCGCCCTCGTGGAGCAGGAAAAGCTGGACGAGCAGCCGCAACTGCAGTCCTTCCAGGTACGCGCCATTGGATTGGATATGCAGGATATCTCCATGATAGTGAAATGTAAAATGTAAGCTCGACCAGCAGCCCTACCTGCATTTTTTAGTCGATCCAAAAGTCATGTTTTGAGTCGACTCAAAAGGATATCTACATGATAGTGGGTGTTAAATATAAGCTCGACCAGCAGCCCCACCTGCATTGCACTCCTTCAGGACTCCTCTCCCCTTGCATGCTCGCTCATTTTCCCTCCCTACCTCGCAACTCCTCCGCTTCCACACCCCCCCCAATTCCACCCTCCCTATCAACCTCCTCCCTCCTTCCTTCCGTACCGCTTCTCCATTGGCCCCGTCCCTTCTCTCCCCACACAACAACCGACCCCGCCACGCCACCACCACCCGCCACGCCACCACACCGCCGTGGAGGACGTAGACGCCAAGTTTTCAACCTGCAGTTCCCCCGCTCTTCCCCACCCTCACAACCTCCCCTCCCTGCAGGCCCTGTGGGCGATTCAGCAGTGGGACCGTCGCTGGCTGCTGCTGCAGCGCCGCAAGCGCTCCCTGCGCTCCGCCTACGAGCGGCCGCGCATCGACGAGGACGAGGAAGCAGAGCGGCAGCTCGCCATGCAAGGCGTGCTGCACGCCCTCGACTGTGCGCTCTCGGAACCCGCCGTGGAGGATGTAGACGCCAAGTTCAACCTGCAGTTTCCGCCGGAAGAGGCGGTGGCGGAGGAGGGTGGGAGAGGGGGTGGGGGGCAGCAGAGGAGGCCGAGGAAAAGGTCAATGTACTCGGTGTGCCGGCGCGCTGGGCTGAAGGGCGTGGTGAAACGCATTGGACTGTCCGCGTTCCAGCTGGGGGAGAATTTGATTTCCATGTACAAGGTGCGCCCCAGGGGTGGGGTGGGTGAGGTGTGAGGGGTGTATGAGAGGTGTGGCACTGTGAGGGATAGTGGGGTGTGTATAGGGTGCGTGTTCCGGCTGGGGGAGGCCCTCATCTCCATGTACAAAGTGCGCGCGAGGTGCTTTCAAACGTCGAGATAAATTCACCTTTACATGGAGACAACTTTTTACTCGAGTCGTAATCTGCCTTTCATTTAAATGGAGGTTTTGTGAGGGGGTGCTGGGCTTCTGGGAGAGAGGTAGTGCGGGCCTCAGGTCAGCGGGCCTCAGGTCGATGTCGAATTGATTTGGAATGGCTGAATTGCCTCGCCAACGACTTACCTCCACACATACTTCCCCTCTGCGCTCTCCTACCTGTGGGTGTGCTGTGGTGTGTGCATGTATGCGTGTGTGTGTGATGGCAGCAACACGAGGTGGAGGACACGGCGCTATCACCAGAGGAGGTGGCAACAGAGTACAGTCTGTGCTGAGATTTTCCTGTTTGGGCCCACTCAACAACCCCCTCTTCCCTACTCTCATGCCTCTGTGCGTGTGTGTGTGTTCATGCAGCAACACGAGGTGGAGGACACGGCGCTGTCACCAGAGGAGGTGGCAACAGAGTATATCTGTGCTGAGTTCCCCTCGCCTGCACTCGTGCTCAGAGGCGCTCGCCACATGGTGCGTGCGGCATGTGGGGGGTGGCTGGGGTGTCCAGTGAGCCTGTTTTTAGATGTCTTAGAACAATACTTCCCATGAGTTCCCCTCGCCTGCCCTCGTGCTCAGGGGCGCCCGCCACATGGTGTGTGGGCCTTCCCGTCTGCTGCGTTCCTGGATTCCTCATGTACATGCATCGTCTTATGTGTGTACCCGCATGGCGGACGCCGCTTGTACTGTGCGTGCGTGGCAGGCGGAGGTGGAGATAAGCATAGAGCTTAAGGTGCGCGTGCACGTGAGGGAGATGGATGGATGGAGATGTTGTGGGAATGCTCAACATTGGCCCCTGTGTTGCTTGTTCGTGCCGCCCCATCCCATATTGTGTGTGTGTTGCATGTGGCAGGCGGAGGTGGAGATAAGCATAGAGCCCAAGGTGCGCGAGCACGTGAGGGAGATCTTGTGTGAATGCTCCTCATCATTGGCTCCTATGTTGCTTGTGTGTGCCTCCGATTTTGCTTGTGTGTGCGTGCGTGGCAGGCGGAGGTGGAGATAAGCATAGAGCCCAAGGTGCGCGAGCACGTGAGGGAGATCTTCAACAAGCGCGCCATCGTCTCCACCAACCCCACCCCGCGCGGCCGCCAGGTATCGCCCCCACCCTCTATAAGGCTCTGGCAGCCAGATAAGATAACTCTCTCTCCCCCCTGATAATTCGGCGGCCAGGGAATGGCCTTTCATGGATTCATGGGATGAAGCACCCCTAGATCCCTTTAGCCCACTTTTCTATGTCTGGATGGATCTGTCGAACTCACTCTTGAGTACCTTTTATTTGCAGACATTCTTCATGCACCTCAGAACATGCCTTCAAATCCTCCCGCTGCACTTTTGCCCTCCTCCCGCCCTCATCCCGCGCCCTTCCACTCTCCTTTGATGCGTGCGCATGGCGGCAGGTGATCGACACGTTCCATCGCTTCGCAGGCATCGAGCGCCTCAAGGACAAGCCGGTGGGAGTTGCCTTTGACTCGTATGTCTCACCCTCACCCCTCTCTGTGTGTATGTGTACTCCGTATGCCAGGTGATCGACACGTTCCATCGCTTCGCAGGCATCGAGCGCCTCAAGGACAAGCCGGTGGGGGAGTTCCGCGACGACCAGTGGCTGCTCATCGCCAAGGCGGAATCGCAGGGGCTCGTGCAGGTGGAGCTGGGACTGCCGCCTGCTGTCGTGCAGGAGAACGTGATTCAGGTGCGTGCAGTGCAGGGGGGTTAAGGGCTTGAATGTTTGCGGGTTCAGGATTTAAGCCGGTCCAATCCAAGCTGTTTTCTAAGGGTTCCGGATTTCGGGTGTAGGGCAGGGCTTGCGGGCTGGGGTAGAGGGGGAAGGAGGACAAGCGGTGGGCGAGTTCCGCGACGACCAGCGGCTGCTCATCGCCAAAGCGGAATCCCAGGGACTCGTTCAGGTGGAGCTGGGACTGCCGCCCGTTGTGGTGCAGGAGAACGTGATTCAGGTGGGTGCAGAGGGGTGCAGGGGTTGAGGGAGGGTCTAGGGTTAAAGGTCTGAGCTCGTTCAGGTGGTTTTGAGGATTCGGGGTTTAGGGTGTAGGGCAGGGCTTGCGGTTGAGGCAAAGCGGGATGGAGGAAAAGCCTTGACGACCTTTGCGGCGCGTCAGAAGAGTTTTGTGACGACCAGTGGCTGCTCCTCGTCAAGGCCAAGAGGCGTAGGGGCTCGTGCAGGTGGAGCTGGGGTTGCCTCCCACTGTGGTGCAGGAAAATGTTATCTGTTTGGGTGCAGAAGGTTAAAAGTTATCCATTTGAGTTAATGGCTTGGTTTGGTTTGCGGTGTTGAAACTCCAGGGTTCAGGGTATAGGGTCTAAGCTCATTTAGGTGGCATATTTCTCCGATGGTGTCTATCACTCGGCCTCACTCTCATGCCAACCTCATGTCCCGCACTCCCTTGCTTCTTCTCCATCCCCAATTCCCCCCACCCCGTCCCACCCCTGTGTGTAATTCGGCCTGCCTTTCCGACGGCGCCTCCCACTTAGCCTCGCTCACTTTATGCCCCCTCTTTATGCCCCCTCTTTATGCCGCCTCTTTATGTTGTTATTAGTAAACAGGTGGGCTGCGGAGGTCTGATGTCCATCAACCTGAGTGTTTATGCCCCTTCTTTATGCCCCCTCTTTTGAGAATTCTCAAAAACCACCTCTTTTGCCGGAGTCAGGGGCACCAAGATCCATTAGGCCGCTCCTTTGCTCGCCCACCCCCCGCCCCCCCCCTCCACCTGCTCCTCTTGCTACCGCCCTCCCACCCCCGCTCCCTCGCTTGCTGATGGTGTTGTTGTAACTGCTGGTGGTGTCGCTGCCGCTTCTGCGGTTTCTGTTGATGGTGGTGTTGCTGTTGCCACCTGGACAAAGAGACGAAGAAGGAGAGGAGGGTTTACGTTCATCACCATCAGCAACACCACCATTAATAGCAACCGCAGAAGCAGCAGAGACACCACCAGAAATTACAACAACACCACCAGCAGGCGAGGAGGCGGCGGTGGGAGGGCAGCAACAGGAGGAGCAGGTGGAGGGGGGGGCGCGGGGGGTGGACGAGCAGAGGAGCGACCTAATGGATCTTGGTGCCCCTGACTCCACCACACACAACGCCCACTTCGCCTCGCTCATCTCATGCCCCCTCTTTTGCCCCATTTCCCTGCTTTCCCACAGGTGCTTCCCCCTTCCCGCTTCTCCGCCCTCTGCCCCCTCGCCCACCTCCTCTCAGGAGTTTGAGGCGGCCTACCTGTCAGACGGCGTCCCCCACCTCGCCTCGCTTATCGCATGCCAACCCGCATTTGCCCACTTTCCCCGCACCCCGACTCTCCTCCGTTCCCTCAGGAGTTTGAAGCGGCCTACCTCTCGGACGGCGTCTCGCACTTGGCCTCGCTGTGGAACGAGCAGCGCCGCACCATTCTCCGAGCAGCAATCGCCGCCCGGCTGCTGCCGACCATGCACAAGGAGACGCGCCTGCTCCTCACCGGCCGCGCCAAGGCATTTGTCGCGGAACAGTGCGCCCTCGCCCTCTGGAAACACGTCTCCGTCGCCCCCTTTGACATTCGGGCCAAGGGCGCCGGGGGTGGTGGAGGGGGCGGGATGGGCGGAGGCGGTGGAGGGGGTATGCGGGGCGGTGGGGGGAGGGGCGGGAGGCATGGGGGAGGGGAGGAGCACGGGGGAGGGGGCCAGCCGTGGCTGCGGGTGATGGCGTGCTGCTGGGGGCCGGGGAACCCCGCGACCACCTTTGCCATGCTGAACGCCGCGGGGGAGATGGTGGATTTTCTCCATACTGGCTTTCTCTGTGCCCGCACCGGCCAGCCTAAGGGGGATGCTGCAGCGCTGGGGGGAGCTGCTGGGGGGATGGGGGGAGCGGGGGGAGCGGGGGGAGGGGGAGGGGGAGGGGGCGAGCAGCAGGTGATGGTGATGAAGAAGCGGGAGGATGAGCGGCGGCTGATGGCGTTTGTGAAGGAGCACAAGCCGCATGTCGTGGTGGTGGGCGGGGCTAACCTCGCGTGTGAGAGGCTCAAGGATGAGATCTGGGAGGTGCGTGGGGTGGGGCATGGGGCGAATGGGACATGCGCGGATAGGAGGTGCATGGGTTGCTGGGCTGGGCTGGGGGCTGGGGCGTGCGTGGGGTACGTGCGCGTGTGGATGCAATGCAACGATCAGGACAGACAGACAATAAGCTTGCTGCTCTCAATCCATTCTCTCAATACATGCGCTTACCATGTGCTGATTCTGTTGGGCTTCTGGCCCTCCTGCGCCGCTTGCTTCTCCCTCAACCCTTCCCTTGGCGTTGCCAGTTGGCTCACACATTCAGCTCCATGCGTCCTCCCATCGCATCCCTCCTTTTCCCCCTCCTCGTCCCCCACCAGGTGATCTTCAAGATCATCGAGCACTTTCCCCCCACAACATCAGCCCTGCCTCTCACGGCTCGCTCACTTGTATGCCTCCTCTCTTCCCCCACTCCTCCTCCCCCCACCAGGTGATATTCAAGATCGTCGAGCACTTCCCTCGCGACCTCACCTCCGATGTTGACAACGTCCGCGTGAGTGCCTCCTTGCTGCTGTGGTGTGTTGTATGTGCTCGTGGCTGTTGAAGTGGCTGAATAGTTTTACAACTTTTGGAAACTGTCAGTTCACAGCAGCACCTGCCTCCTCCCTTTTCTCTCCTCTGTCGGCCAAGTCGTGACCACTGGCCACTGCCTGCCTCGACACGTCACCCTCCCACCTCACCTTCATTTCATCTCTCACCCTCCCACGTCCCGTGGCCTACCACACCTCACTTCCCTCATTAACCGGCTGCCCTGCACTGCACCTGTGCGTGCAAGCTCACAGCCTCCTCCATGTTTCCTGTCCTCCTGCTCTCCTGTCTTCCTCCTGCCCGGCCCATGCACCAGGTGGTGTTTCAAGACGAGACACTCGCTCTGCTCTACGAGAATTCTGCTATCTCCCAGGAGCACCTGCCCTCCCAGCCAGGTAAGTACTTCGCAGCCAGGCAAGTGCTTGTACCCCTATGAAACCTCAGGCTCAGGCACATGTCGCGCAGTAACACTTGTGAGAATTCTCTTTTGCTAACCCTGGAGAAGCGTCTGAGTTGAGAGAGCCCTGGAAGGAAGGGGATTAGGCGAGGATGAAGGAGTTAGGTGGAGTGGTGTGAGAAAGGGTGGGAGGCAAGCAAGCCCCTTCCAGCCCACCCCTCCACTAAGTGGAGATTGGGAGTTTCGCCGTGGCACTCGTTTCTGACGAATGTGTTGGAACAAATAATTCCAACCAATTCGCCACTGCTCACCACTCCTTACCGCACTAAATCTACCATTCCCAACCACCCCCCCCCCCCCCCCTCTTTACAGATCCCTCGACATTGAGCCTCTCCACAAAGTCGACTTTAACTTAGCAGCATCATTCTTTGGCTGCAAACTAAGTAGTTATGGTTCCTAGACGACGTTGGTCGCTTGAGGAAGGATATTAGGTGTGCGGTAATGAAATGATGTGTACGGGGAAACAAATACCCTTGACATAAAATGTGTTAGGGTTTCGGGTCCCCCCCTGTGTCGAGATCTGACCCGACCCGATTTCCCAAATTCTGACCCGAAATCGGGTCGGGTCAAAGCTGACCCGAGACCCGACCCGACTCGGCCCGAGTCCCATGCTCGGGTCGGGTTTTAGCCCGGGTCGGGTCGGGTCGGCCCTCACAGGGCAGGCTATTGAAACTACTGACCCGACCCGGGCTAAACCACGGGTCGGGTCGGGCCGGCCCGACCCGCGCGGGGCAAATGCTCATCTCTGACCACTTCCCACCAGGCACAGATGCATATGCACAGATGCAGGGAAGGAACACGCCCTCACTTCCCACTTCCACCCACTCTCTCGCCCCTCATCAGGCATAGTGCGGCGCACGGTGGGGCTGGACCGCTACATGCAGAACCCCCATACCCATCCCCGTGCGTCTCCTCGTCCCCACCCCTATCCACCTCATCAGGCATAGTGCGGCGCACAGTCGGTCTGGGGCGCTACATGCAGAACCGGCTGCCACTGGCGGCATGTCTGTTTGGGCCGGCGAGGGAGGTGCTATCTGCCAAGTTCCACCGTACATCCTTCCCGAACCATCTCTCCCTCTTCCACCCCCCACTCTCTCGCTCTACCCCCTTGTCAGGCATAGTGCGGCGCACGGTGGGACTCGGCCGTTACATGCAGAACCGGCTGGCGCTGGCAGCGTGTCTGTTTGGGCCGGCGAGGGAGGTGCTATCTGCCAAGTTCCACCGCTCTCAGGACCTGCTGCCGCCCGATGACGTGTACGACGCGCTTGAACGCGTCATGGTCACTGTCACCAACCAGGTGGGTAGGGTTACCAACCAGGTGGGTAGGGTTACCAACCAGGATTACCAAGCATGGTCATCAAGCCAGGTAGCTCTCAGGACCTGCTGCCGCCCACCCGATGACGTGTACGGCGCCCTCGAACGCGTCATGGTTACTGTTACCAACCAGGTAATGTATGTGGGTAGGGTTACCAGTCAGAATTACCTAGCGTGATCATCGGGCCAGGGAGCTCTCAGGACCTGCTGCCGCTCGATGACGTGTACGACGCGCTCGAACGCGTCATGGTTACCGTTACCAACCAGGTGGGTAGGGTCATTTAGCGGTTGCTGGGTAGGTGGGGTCACCAACAAGGTAGGATTGCCAATCATGGGGACGTCTCAAGACACGCCCGATGACGTGTACAGCGCGCTTGAACGCTGGTGACTCTGCCGAGCCACCTCACACGGGTGGTGGTAAGGACGAGTCAGAATTAAGTGAGAGTGGAGTGGTTGTGAACTACGCAGCACGGCAGGCCGTTGCTGAGTCAACACAGAAGCCATCCCATCCCGCTCATTGCCCTGTTTCTGTTCCCCCACTCGCCCCGCTGCCAGGTGGGAGTGGGCGTGAACTACGCGGCACAAGAGGCAACTCCTGAATCGGCTCAAAACTGCCATTCATTCATCGCCTCGCCTCTTCTCCCGCACCTGCTCTTTCCACTCGCCCCGCTCAGGTGGGAGTGGATGTGAACTACGCAGCACAGGAGTCGCAGGACTGGCTCTTTGCGGCCCTGCAGTTCGTGTGCGGCCTCGGACCCAGAAAGGCCTCCACGCTTAAAGTGAGTCATGAGCCTGCTTGCCCTCCCAACCTCATCCGTGTCCGATGCGTTTTTTGCCCTCATTGACCACACCTGCCCACTCGCTTTCCTCGCCACACCTGCTCCCTCTCCCACCTTTCTTCTCCTCCTCTCTCTTTTCCCCCTTTGTCTCGCATGCTCCTTTCTTTGATCT
This sequence comes from Closterium sp. Yama58-4, assembly GCA_947470075.1. Lineage (NCBI taxonomy): Eukaryota > Viridiplantae > Streptophyta > Zygnematophyceae > Desmidiales > Closteriaceae > Closterium > Closterium sp. Yama58-4. The sequence goes on along the minus strand of CANIUD010000184.1, from coordinate 905,741 downwards.
CCCACCATCGATATCCCCCGTGCCTCGCTCCCACACCGTCACCACCCTCCGCTCGCCCCTCACCACCCTCCTCGCCACCGCCATCGAATCGGGCCCTAAACTCTTCTATTTTCCCCCTCGCATCTCTCCTGCTCGCCTCTCTCCCTGTTCTCTCCTTCTCACCCCTCGCCCCACTCCCCCCTCCCCCATCAGGTGCGCATACTGGGAGAGGGTGTGGTGCGGAGGCGCAAGGATCTCATCGACCCGCCCTTCCTGCTCGACCAGGTTCGTACCCGCCGTGGCCTTGCCGTTTGGTATTCTTTAAAGTGCTCCGCCCTTGCCTTGCTGCTCCGGCCCTCAGCTGCCTTCTCTCCTCTCTCGTCCCCCACCTCTGTCCTTGGCATGCTTGTCCCCCTCTGCCCACTTGTTACGTATCCCCACCTGTCCGTCCCGCAGGTGGTCTGCTGCGATTATTCGAGTGAGAGGGCAAGACGACATGCTGCCTGATTCCCCCGTTCATCCTGTAGACTCCTGTTGTCTCCCTCTCCCCACCAGGTGGTCTTCATCAATGCAGCAGCGTTCATCCGTGTTCGAGGCCAGGATGACATGTTGGACGATTCACGAATTCACCCAGCAGACTACCGCCTGGCGCTCAAAGTGGCTACAGACGGGTACTGCGAGGCACACCGTGGCATGACTTGATTCATTTATCCTTGTACTCCTGTTTCTTCCCTCTCTTCCACCAGGTGGTGTTCATAAACGCGGCAGCATTCATCCGAGTCCGAGGCCAGGATGACATGCTAGACGATTCTAGAATCCACCCAGCAGACTACCGCCTGGCGCTCAAGGTGGCCACTGATGGGTACTGCGAGGCACACCGCGGCATGACTTGATTCATCCATCCTTGAACTCCTGTTGCCTCCCTCTCTTCCACAGGTCGTCTTCATCAATGCAGCAGCGTTCATTCGGGTCCGAGGGCAAGATGACATGCTAGACGATTCACGGATCCACCCAGCAGACTACCGCCTGGCGCTCAAGGTGGCCACTGATGGGTACTGTGAGGCACACCGCGGCATGACTCCACACAGCGTGGAGGAACGCGGCATTGATGTGGTTCTCGAGGCTCGGGACAACCCGGACCTGATCCGCAGGCTCGATTTCGAGGACTACGCGGTGATGCTGGCTCGGAAGGGGCAGGGCGGGCTGAAGGAGAAGCTGCTGCTGATTCGTCGCGAGCTGATGCACGGGTTTGCCGAGTGCCGCGTGAAGTTTGAGCAGCTGAATGCTGATGAGCAGTTCTGGCTGCTCAGTGGGGAGACGGAGGAGAGTCTTGCGGTGGGGAAGGTGGTGACTGCGACGGTGAAGCGAGTGCTGAAGTTCAAGGTGTTGTGTGCGTTGGAGAGCGGTGTGCTGGGGGAAGTGGACCGGAGGGACTTTAGTGATGACCCGAATGTGGAGCTGCGGGATGTGGTGACTGAAGGGCAGCCGCTCACATGTCGTATTAAGGAAGTGAAGACGGAAGAGGCTAAGGTGCGTGTGGGGTAGACTTAGGAGGGCAAGGTCCGTGCTGGGAGGGGGGGGGGAGGAAGAGATGTGTGTGTGGGGAGTAGAAAGGGGGGTATTGTGTGTGTATGGGGAGAAGGAAGAGTGCAAGGTGTGTGTGGAGAGGGTAGGTGCGTGTGGGCTTGGGAGTTTGCACGAATGCTGTCATTAGCCTCTGAAGAGAGCTAGTCTGCCTCGTCACTGCTTGGTTTTCTCTTCCACTTGCCTCATTTCAGTTGCTTTCCCCCAGCCTCGCTTTGCATTCTTCCCACACCCCATTCCGTTCCACTCTGCCTGTCTCCCGCATCACACCCATCATTCACATGTACCATCGTCTCCCATCATTCACATGTACCATCGTCTCCCATCATTCACATGTACCATCGTCTCCCATCATTCACATGTACCATCGTCTCCCATCATTCACATGTACCATCGTCTCCCATCATTCACATGTACCATCGTCTCCCATCATTCACATGTACCATCATCTCCCATCATTCACATGTACCATCATCTCCCATCATTCACATGTACCATCGTCTCCCATCATTCACATGTACCATCATCTCCCATCATTCACATGTACCATCGTCTCCCATCATTCACATGTACCATCGTCTCCCATCATTCACATGTACCATCGTCTCCCATCATTCACATGTACCATCATCTCCCATCATTCACATGTACCATCATCTCCCATCATTCACATGTACCATCGTCTCCCATCATTCACATGTACCATCATCTCCCATCATTCACATGTACCATCGTCTCCCATCATTCACATGTACCATCGTCTCCCATCATTCACATGTACCATCGTCTCCCATCATTCACATGTACCATCATCTCCCATCATTCACATGTACCATCATCTCCCATCATTCACATGTACCATCATCTCCCATCCTCCACTTTCCACGTTCCACTTCCCTTCTCCCACCCCCCATCACATGGGGAGGTGATCCCCCTACCCCCTTCATGTGCAAGCAGGACGACTTGAAGAGCTGGGAGTTTTGAGAGGTCTCATAACACCTTCCACCTCACACCCCCCACCTCTCATCCACACATGCAGGTGATCCTGACGTGCAAGGGCAGCGATCTGAGGAGCAGCGAGTGGAGGGAGATGCGGCAGTGGGACCCGTACTACCAGCGCGCTGCAGTGGAGCAGGAGGAGCAGGCAGCGACGGAGGAGAGGAAGCGCAAGGAGGAGGAGAAGCGCAAGACCGCCTTCCGCCCCCGCATGATCACCTACCCGCTCTTCCACAACGTGTCTCTTGAAGGCGCTAAGAAGGTGCGCTGTGGATGAATGAATGCACTCCACTGGCATGCATGCATGATCACCTACCCGCTCTTCCACAACGTGTCAATGGAGGGAGCTAAGAAGGTGAGTGGGACCCGTACTACCAGCGCGCTGCCGTGGAGCAGGAGGAGCAGGCAGCAACGGAGGAGAGGAAGCGCAAGGAGAAGGAGAAACGCAAAACCGCCTTCCGCCCCCGCATGATCACCTACCCGCTCTTCCACAACGTCTCTCTCGAGGGCGCTAAGAAGGTGAGCAGGTCTTTTCAGACGGTTCAAGAGTTCCAAGACTTTGAAGGTGTCTTAATCGCAGGGTGCCTTTCGCCCCCGCGTGATCACGTACCCGCTTCTCCACAATTTGTCCCTGGACGGCGCTAAGAAGGTGCGCTGGTGGTTTTGAACATTTCTACTCAAGTTCTGAAGTCTTTGGGGACGTCTTAACTTAAGAGGACGGCTGCGTTCCGCCCACGCATGATCACCTACCCGCTCTTCCACAACGTGTCTCTTGACGGCGCCAAGTAGCTGCACTGGCCTTTGCTCTCAACTGAGAAAGGGTGCATGTGCAGGCATGCTCTCAACTGAGAAAGGGTGCATGTGCAGGCATGCTCTCAACTGAGAAAGGGTGCATGTGCAGGCATGCTCTCAACTGAGAAAGGGTGCATGTGCAGGCATGCTCTCAACTGAGAAAGGGTGCATGTGCAGGCATGCTCTCAACTGAGAAAGGGTGCATGTGCAGGCATGCTCTCAACTGAGAAAGGGTGCATGTGCAGGCATGCTCTCAACTGAGAAAGGGTGCATGTGCAGGCATGCTCTCAACTGAGAAAGGGTGCATGTGCAGGCATGCTCTCAACTGAGAAAGGGTGCATGTGCAGGCATGCTCTCAACTGAGAAAGGGTGCATGTGCAGGCATGCTCTCAACTGAGAAAGGGTGCATGTGCAGGCATGCTCTCAACTGAGAAAGGGTGCATGTGCAGGCATGCTCTCAACTGAGAAAGGGTGCATGTGCAGGCATGCTCTCAACTGAGAAAGGGTGCATGTGCAGGCATGCTCTCAACTGAGAAAGGGTGCATGTGCAGGCATGCTCTTAACTGAGAAAGGGTGCATGTGCAGGCAGGCTCTTAACTGAGAAAGGGTGCATGTGCAGGCATGCTCTCAACTGAGAAAGGATTGCGCTCAGAACATGTGCCTGCATGCTGCATCCATGCCTGCTTGCTAGTCTGAGTTCACTTGAAGAAGAAAGCAGAACATTCGAAGTACAAACCATCACCGTGAAGCTGCCGGACGGGGCCTTGATGTACCCGTTCTTCCCCACGTTTATCCATTCCACACCTGTTAAGACACCAATGCAGCTCCTAGCGGACAAGGACGTGGACAGCGTGGTGATTCGTCCCAGCAGCCGCGGCCCCACGCATCTGAGCATCACCATGAAGCTACCGGACGGGGCCTTGATGTACCCGTTCTTCCCCTCTTTTATCCATTCCACACCTGTCAACACAGCTCCTGGCAGACAAAGATATAGGCAGTGTGGTGATTCGGCCCAGCAGCCGCGGCCCCACGCATCTGAGCATCACCATGAAGCTGCCGGACGGGGCCTTGATGTACCCGTTCTTCCCCTCTTTTATCCATTCCACACCTGTCAACACAGCTCCTGGCAGACAAAGATATAGGCAGTGTGGTGATTCGGCCCAGCAGCTGCGGCCCCACGCATCTGAGCATCACCATGAAGCTGCCGGACGGGGCCTTGATGTACCCGTTCTTCCCCTCTTTTATCCATTCCACACCTGTCAACACAGCTCCTGGCAGACAAAGATATAGGCAGTGTGGTGATTCGGCCCAGCAGCCGCGGCCCCACGCATCTGAGCATCACCATGAAGCTGCCGGACGGGGCCTTGATGTACCCGTTCTTCCCCTCTTTTATCCATTCCACACCTGTCAACACAGCTCCTGGCAGACAAAGATATAGGCAGTGTGGTGATTCGGCCCAGCAGCCGCGGCCCCACGCATCTGAGCATCACCATGAAGCTGCCGGACGGGGCCTTGATGTACCCGTTCTTCCCCTCTTTTATCCATTCCACACCTGTCAACACAGCTCCTGGCCGACAAAGATATAGGCAGTGTGGTGATTCGTCCCAGCAGCCGCGGCCCCACGCATCTGAGCATCACCATGAAGCTGCCGGACGGGGCCTTGATGTACCCGTTCGTCCCCTCTTTTATCCATTCCACACCTGTCAACACAGCTCCTGGCAGACAAAGATATAGGCAGTGTGGTGATTCGGCCCAGCAGCCGCGGCCCCACGCATCTGAGCATCACCATGAAGCTGCCGGACGGGGCCTTGATGTACCCGTTCTTCCCCTCTTTTATCCATTCCACACCTGTCAACACAGCTCCTGGCAGACAAAGATATAGGCAGTGTGGTGATTCGGCCCAGCAGCCGCGGCCCCACGCATCTGAGCATCACCATGAAGCTGCCGGACGGGGCCTTGATGTACCCGTTCTTCCCCTCTTTTATCCATTCCACACCTGTCAACACAGCTCCTGGCAGACAAAGATATAGGCAGTGTGGTGATTCGTCCCAGCAGCCGCGGCCCCACGCATCTGAGCATCACCATGAAGCTGCCGGACGGGGCCTTGATGTACCGTTCTTCCCCTCTTTTATCCATTCCACACCTGTCAACACAGCTCCTGGCCGACAAAGATATAGGCAGTGTGGTGATTCGTCCCAGCAGCCGCGGCCCCACGCATCTGAGCATCACCATGAAGCTACCGGACGGGGCCTTGATGTACCCGTTCTTCCCCTCTTTTATCCATTCCACACCTGTCAACACAGCTCCTGGCAGACAAAGATATAGGCAGTGTGGTGATTCGGCCCAGCAGCCGCGGCCCCACGCACCTCAGCATCACCATGAAGCTGCCGGATGGGGCGTTCGTGCACGTGGACGTGCACGAGGGCGGCAAGGACCGCACCTCCGCCACCAGCTTCCTGCGCCTCGGCCGCACCCTCACCATCGGGGACGAGAGCTACGAGGATCTGGACGAGGTGAGTGCTTGTAGCATTTGGGTGATGTGAGAGATGGGGCGCAGTGGAGGCTGTGAGGCAGGTGGAATGGTTGGATGAGTGCGTGTGTGTGGTGTTCCTATCACCATTGTGGACGAGTCGTATGGGGATCTGGACGAGGTGAGGCGGGGCCCAGGGGTGGAGGGGTAAAATGACATTTTTGCTTCAGCCGCTCCTCAGCTGCACCCTGTGTCATGCGTCTCCTATCTTTGCGCTTACCCATGTTCTCATCACTTCAGGCTTGGACATCAGACCTCCGCAGCCCACCTGTTTACTAATAACAACATCTGGTTTTTGAGAATTCTCAAAATCGCAGCCCACCTGTTTACTAATAACAGCATCTTTTCCCCTACTGCCTGACCACCTCTCTCTCTCCACACCCTCCCTTCCAAGTCATGGCCCAGTACAACGAACACCTACTCTTGAATGCTTTCAACCCCTCTCCACCCACTTCCACCAGGTGATGGCGCGCTACATCGAGCCTCTAGCAGCACGCATGCGGGAAATGGCAGCCTACCGCAAGTTCCGCCTCAGATCCAAAGCCGACATGGACGCCCTAGTCCGCTCCGACAAGGAGCGCGAGCCCGCGCGCATCCCCTACTACCTCTCGCTCTCCCACCCCCCCACTCTACTGGCGCAGGACATTGAGCTCCGACTCTTGAGATGCCCTTCAAAAGTTGCATTTCAACCCCTCTCCACCCATCCCTACCAGGTGATGGCGCGGTACATCGAGCCCTTGGCAGCGCGCATGCGGGACATGGCAGCATACCGCAAGTTCCGCCTCGGATCCAAAGCCGACATGGACGCTCTAGTCCGCTCCGACAAGGAGCGCGAGCCCGCGCGCATCCCCTACTACCTCTCGCTCTCGCACGACCACCCCGGTGCCTTCATGCTCACCTACATCCGCTCCGCTTCTGTCTCAGGCCGACCCGTGCACGAGTATATCACCGTTTCGCCTGAGGGGTTCCGGTTCCGGAAGCACACTTTCCCGTCGCCGGACCGACTGGTGAAGTACTTTCAGGCGCATTTTAATGACCCCGTGGAGGGTGGCGATGGGGGTGCGGGAGGGGGTGGTGGGAAAAGGGAGACTCCGCACCGAGGAGCTTCTGGAGGTGGGGGTGGTGGTGGTGGGCTGGCATTGCCTCCGCCGCCCCCGGCGCCGGCAGGGGGAAGGGGTGGTCGGTGGGATCAGGCTGGGTCGGGTGGTTGGGGGGCTGCGGGAGGAGGGGAGAAGGTTGGATGGGGGGGAGGGGCGTGGAGTGCAGGTGGAGGGGAGCAGGGCGGGGGGCAAGTGTGGCAGTCTGGGGACGGGGGTGGGAGTGGTTGGCAGAATGCAGGTGGTTGGGGCAGTGAAGGAGGGGGAGGAGGGGGATGGGGAGCTGGGAGTGGTGGTGGTGGTTCGGGAGGGTGGGGAGCTGGAGGAGCTGATAGGGGGGGCAGCGCAAGAACTCCACTCAGAGGATGATGATATGAAAGGAATTACCGAGCTGACATATTTTTCTGTGTTCATAACAAGATGGATTTGGTTGTTATTCCCACTCTTGTTTGCAAAGTGATGAACTGGATTGTGCTCTGTTACAATTTTCATGTTGCAACCAATACCCGTATTGACGAAAGCCTTATCATGGCTCAATGAACATCGCGAATCATTTTGCCGCACCTCTTCCTGCTGAAGGTGTTCCGACGCCACCATGAGACTGAGACGTGGCATGGTTATTCCACGCACCTTGACTTCGCGCCGCAACCTTCTGGTCATTTTGCCGACGTGGAGGATTCTCTGAGCGCCACGGTGTACCAAGCAGACTCCAAACACAAATTTCCAGGCCGAGGTGGTCAAAAGCCCACGTTCAACGACTAAATTTTGTAACGCTGTAACGGACAGCGTGGCGCCACTGTGCCAGCATTGACACCTCGCTTGGCCACGCGAACTCTATCCACTGACCCTCGGGATTCCACCCCGCAATCGCGCATCGAACGCACCTTCGGGATTCCACGCCCGCCACTGCGAGGGCGGGGGAAGAGGGTCACCCCGTCACCTCACCCCCTCCCGTCCCGTCGTGACACACACACCCACCAAGGCACACCAGAGTTGCCTGCACCAGCCCCTTGGGATTCCCTTATCTCCCAAACCCTTCTTTGTTGCTTGTTACTTTCCGCTGGTGTAATCGCTCTCTCGTAGCGATTTCCAGTCCGGGCCGCGTTTCTAGAAGCCCTTCCCACAGCGACCCTTAATCGAAGCTTTTTTCGTCGCCGACAACGAAACATGGCGTCGTCGCTCGCCAGCTGTCCTTTAAAGGTCGCCAGCAGCGTCGCAGCTCCCGTCGCAGGCGACAGGTCTAGCTCGGTCGCATCGAGCAATGCGGCCGTCGTGGTGCCGTTCGTCGGCCTCAAGGCCGGCAAGGACCTTCCCGGCGCGGCCAAGGCCTCTCAGGCGAAGAAGTCTGCCGACCGCAAGATGCGGACCGTGTCGCGATCAGTCGCCGCTGGCCGCTCGCCAGTGATCTGCATGGCCGAGGGAGGTGCGTGTTGCTCGGCTTGAGATTGCTCTGACTGGCTGAAATTGATGTGCGATCCGTGCTCGTACCGTGCGAAAAGGATTACATTATAATCCACCACATGACTCGACCTGGTAGTTTCGTCACTCAACGAATATGATAAGACTACCTTGTCGTGTGCCGCCAATAGCTTTTCTTCGCATACCTTGAAAGAAGCTTTTTCTCTCAGCGACTTTAATTAGTAGGCATCGTAACAGTTACGGACCCACGTTAGTTTAATGTGGTGACGTGCAAGACGACATGCGCAATCGTTAGGCTCGCAGGCACTGCTGACGGTCCACCGCAACATCCACATTATGGCGCACATTGACGTGTTATTAACCACGTCATCAAGTCGTCCCGTTTGCATTGCCGTTCTTCTCGAGGACTACCGCAACATCGTCATCATGGCGATCATGGTCGCGTAAGCTGCCTCATTACCCCGAACAATTTGCTTTACACTGTTGCTTGCGCTCTCCGCAGGCCGCGAGGTACCGCTGGAGGACTACCGCAACATCGGCATCATGGCGCACATCGACGCGGGCAAGACGACGACGACAGAGCGCGTGCTGTTCTACACGGGCAAGAACTACAAGATCGGCGAGGTGCACGAGGGCACCGCCACCATGGACTGGATGGAGCAGGTGAGGCCCGACGCTTAAACACTGTCTCTCGACGAGCGTGTTTCGGAAGGACGGGCAGTGTGCACCGCCACCATGGACTGGATGAGGCAGGTGAGGCACGACGCTTGAAGCAGTTTCTTAGCTTACACGTGTTTCGGAATAATGGGTTATGGGTGCCGCCACCATGGACTGGATGGAGCAGGTGAGGCGCGACGGCTGAAGCAGTTTTCTTAATTTACGCGTGTTTCGGAATAACGGGTTATGGGCACCGCCACCATGGACTGGATGGAGCAGGTGAGGCCCGACGCTTAAACACTGTCTCTCAACGCGCGTGTTTCGGAAGGACGGGTAGTGTGCACCGCCACCTTGGACTGGATGGAGCAGGTGAGCTGCGGCTGCGAGTATATGTGCCGAGTACGAAACAACACCTTTATTGGATTCCCGAACCACGTGTGATCACCGCTGCTGGGCCCACTGTTCCCCGAATCTATTTCTGCGGTGTTCGAGCATGTGATTTGAATGTCACAACCCCATACCCATGGCTCTGCCTCTTTAGTCGACTCCGAAGGTCTTCTCGTGGTTTCTTAAGACGTAACGAGACTACCTCACACCTTCCATGTTCTTGGCACAGCCTGACCATGCACTCCACGCCTCGCTCCTTCCCTCTTCCTCCCCCTTCTTCCCCCTTTCCCCCCTCCTCCCATCCACTCGCCCCCTGCCCCCGCCCCCGCCCCGCGCGCAGGAGCAAGAGCGCGGCATCACGATCACGTCCGCGGCGACGACGTGCATGTGGAACAACCACCGCATCAACATCATCGACACGCCCGGCCACGTCGACTTCACGCTCGAGGTGGAGCGCGCGCTGCGCGTGCTCGACGGCGCCATCTGCCTCTTCGACTCCGTCGCCGGCGTCGAGCCCCAATCCGAGGTACGCCGTGCCTGCCTCGTGTGCGCCCTTCCCGAGGGCCTCAGTTACGCCCTGCCTAGGTGCGCCCTGCCCGAGATTTCCCGAGGCCGAGGTACTCCTTGCTCGAGGTGGAGGTTGTCCTGCGCGTGCTCGACGGCGCCATCTGCCTCTTCGACTCCGTCGCCGGCGCCGAGCCGCAATCCGAGGTACCACCAAAGTGTTCCCTGCCCGAAATGTGCCCTGCCCGAGGTACACCCTGCCCAAGGTACACCCTGCCCAAGGTACACCCTGACCGAGGTACACCCTGCCCAAGGTACACCCTGACCGAGGTACACCCTGGTCGAGGTGCACCCTACCCAAGATACACCCTGACTGTTTCACAGACATCCTGATCACGCATTCAGCGTCACTTCTTCCTCTCCCGCACCCCTCCTTCCCCTCCCCCTTCCCCTTCCTGTCCCCCGCCTCTTCCCCCCACCCACTTTCCCCCTCTCCCCCTCCCCCAGACGGTGTGGCGGCAGGCGGACAAGTACGGAGTGCCGCGCATCTGCTTCGTGAACAAGATGGACCGGCTGGGCGCCAACTTCTACCGCACGCGCGACATGATCGTCAGCAACCTGGGCGCCAACCCGCTCGTGCTGCAGCTGCCCATCGGCGCGGAGGACGCGTTCGAGGGCGTGGTGGACCTCGTGAGGATGAAGGCCATCGTGTGGACGGGCGAGGAGCTGGGGGCGAGTTTTGAGTACCGCGACATTCCCGAAGATTTGCAGGACAAGGCCGCCGAGTACCGCGCGCAGCTCGTCGAGTCTGTTGTGGAACTGGTGAGTGGAGGGGTGTGGCTGGGGGCATGATCGTGGAGGGGGGAAGTGGGGGACGCGGCTAGGGGGAGGGGGGGGAGGGGCGGGTGGTGGAGGAGGGAACAGGGTGGTGCGCGGAGAGTGGTTGATGGAGGGTGGTGGGTGATGGGCGGAGGTTGCGATTTGAGAAATTAACAATCATCAGATTAATTCCTTACAAACTGTTCTGGCCTATTCAATGCGGACTGTATTCGTCTGCCAATCGGCAACACTCCAGCTTCCAGTCCGTATGCGTGCGTTCTTTCCCCCCCGCCTTATCCCTCATCACCTCGTTTTTCCATCCAGTGCCCCCTTCACTCTCAAGCGCCTGGAACACCTTCACCCCTCAACCCTCTCCTCTTCCACCCCCCTCCCCTCACCCCCTTCTCTGCTGCCAATCCCCTCCACAGGACGACGATGCCATGGAGGCGTATCTGGAGGGCCAGGAGCTAAACGAAGCCACTGTCAAGCGCCTCAAACACCCTCAAACACCCTCAAACACCCTCAAACACCCCCAAACACCCTCCAACCTTTCAGCCTTTCACAATTCCACCCTCGCGCATTCCGCCTTGCGCCACCTCAGGACGACGATGCCATGGAGGCGTGTCTGGAGGGCGAGGAGCCGGACGAAGCCACGCTCAAGCGCCATGAACATCTCTGTGCCGCTAACCTTCCTCTCTCTCACCCCCCTCCCCTCACCCCCTCCCATCAATAGGACGACGACGCGATGGAGGCGTATCTGAAGGGTCAGGAGCCGGAAGAAGCCACTCTCAAGCGCCTGAAGCGCCTCAACTTTCAACCTTCCCCACTCCGCCCTCCCCCATTCCTCCTCCACCCTCCCATCAATAGGACGATGACACGATGGAGGCGTACCTGGAGGGCCAGGAGCCGGACGAGGCCACTCTCAAGCACCTTAACACCTTCGTCCCTCTAACTCTCCCCTCGCCCATCCGCCTCCCCACCCTCTTTCCCTCGCCCCGGCTTTTTCCACAGGACGACGACGCGATGGAGGCGTATCTGGAGGGGCAGGAGCCGGACGAGGCCACGCTCAAGCGCCTCATTCGCAAGGGCACGATCGCATCGTCATTCGTGCCGGTGCTGTGCGGTACGGCGTTCAAGAACAAGGGCGTGCAGCCCCTGCTGGACGCAGTCATTGACTACCTCCCCTCCCCGCTCGACCTCCCGCCCATGAAGGGTTCCGACCCTGAGGACCCCGAAAAGGCCCTGGACCGCCCTCCTAGCGACTCCGCTCCGTTCTCCGGGCTCGCGTTTAAGATCATGACGGACACGTTTGTCGGTTCTCTGACGTTTGTGCGGGTTTACTCGGGCGTGCTGACGGCCGGGACGTATGTGCTGAACGCGAATAAGAACCGCAAGGAGCGGATTGGGCGTCTGCTGGAGATGCACGCGAACTCGCGCGAGGATATCAAGATCGCGCGCACGGGCGACATTATCGCGCTGGCGGGTCTTAAGGATACAATCACGGGCGAAACGCTCTGCGACCCTGACGCCCCCGTGGTTCTTGAGCGTATGGACTTCCCGGACCCTGTTATTAAGGTCGCGATCGAGCCTAAGACAAAGGCGGATGTGGATAAGATGGCGAACGGGCTGATTAAGCTTGCTCAGGAGGACCCGTCGTTCCACTTCTCCCGTGACGAGGAGACGAATCAGACGGTTATCGAGGGAATGGGGGAGCTTCATCTGGAGATTATCGTCGATAGGCTGAAGCGCGAGTTTAAGGTGGATGCTAATGTGGGCGCGCCGCAGGTTAACTACCGCGAGAGTATTGGCAGGCCAGTGGAGGTGAAGTACACGCATAAGAAGCAGTCGGGCGGGCAGGGCCAGTTCGCGGAGGTGGTGATTAAGTTTGAGCCGCTGGAGCCGGGCAGCGGGTACGAGTTTAAGAGCGAGATCAAGGGCGGGACGGTGCCCAAGGAGTATGTGCCGGGCGTGGTGAAGGGGCTTGAGGAGTGCATGACCAGCGGCGTGCTCGCTGGGTTCCCTGTTGTTGATGTGCGCGCTACTCTCATCGGTACGTATGCGTTTGAAGCTGTTTGTTCAGGCGCCTAATAAGTGCCAGTACCAGTGGTACGTAAGCGCGTTGGGGTTCTGAGGCGCTCCAAGGATCTCTTGGATCGCCTGAAAGATCAAGGGCGGGACGGTGCCCAAGGAGTATGTGCCGGGCGTGGTGAAGGGCCTTGAGGAGTTGATTGCGCCACTCTCATTGGTACGTATGTACGAGTCTCTGGGGTTGATTGGTTGGCGCATGTGTAGTGGTGAAGGGACTCGAGGAGTGCATGACCAGCGGCGTGCTCGCTGGGTTCCCTGTGGTCGACGTGCGCGCCACTCTCATCGGTACGTACATGTGTTTGAGGTTGATTGTTTAGGCGCCTTGAAAAGCGCCACCCTCATTGGAGGGAGATGCATAGATGGCTGCAGCATGGACGGACAAAAGCGCACCCACGCATGGGCAAATGCACTCATGAATGCACACGCTCTCGCCCTTGGGGCACGGGATTTTCCAGATTTCTCAAAAACCATTCTCTCCCTCCCTGCCTTGCACACACACCCTTTCCCCCTCCCCTGCATCGCTTTCCCCTCCTGCACATGCACCCCTCCCCACTCCCCCGCATCGCTCAGAAACCATCAATGAATTGCTGAACATCCTTCTTTTCCCGTTCCTCCTGCCCTTCCACTCCCCACCTCCCCCCAAACCACCTTTCTCTGCCACCAGAGGGTTCATACCACGAAGTCGATTCCAGCGTGCTGGCGTTCCAGCTGGCAGCGAGGGGCGCGTTCAAGGAGGGCATGGGCAAGGCGTCGCCGCGGCTGCTGGAGCCGGTGATGAAGGTGGAGGTGGTCACGCCCGAGGAGACCCTTGCTTACTCGGACCCTTACCCCCCGTCCCCCCGCACACACCCCTCCCCTTTCCTCCCTTCCAACTTCCCCTTCCCCCTCCTGCCTCCCCCCTCCCCCCTCCCCCATCCCCCTCCCCCTTTTCCCCTCCACCAGAGGGTTCATACCACGAAGTGGATTCCAGCGTGCTGGCATTCCAGCTGGCAGCACGCGGGGCGTTCAAGGAGGGCATGGGCAAGGCCTCGCCGCGGCTGCTGGAGCCGGTGATGAAGGTGGAGGTGGTCACTCCCGAGGACCACATGGGTGACGTCATCGGTGACCTCAACTCGCGCCGCGGGCAGATCAACAGCTTTGGAGACAAGCCGGGCGGCATGAAGGTGAGACTAGGGAAAGGGGATGGGGATGGGTTGGTGATGAAAGTGGGAGGCGGTGACGCCAAAGAATGCGCCAGTCACACTACGGAGATGTCTGAAACAGCATAGAGTGAAGGGAGGAGGTAGAAGCAGCAGGGGGTACACCACCGGGTCCAAGTGAGAGGCAGGGGAGTTGCTTACAAGCGGGCGGGTGGAGGGAAATAGCATGGCTGGGAGCATTTCTTAAGAAGCTGAAGCAGAGGGGCTGTTATATGAACCATGTCATTGGCGCCCCAGGCCATCACTCCCAGAAGTTCCAGTTGTTCCCCACCATAGGTCATTCCCCCCTTCTCTTGCCGCTGTTAGAGATGCTCAACTACACGCCCAACCTTGCTCACCTATGCCCTCAGGTGGTGGATGCGCTGGTGCTGCTGTCATAGATGTTCAACTTCGTGTCGAACCTGCACGGCATGACCAAGCGGCTCGCGTTGTTAACCTCGCATTCTAACCCCCACCCTTCCCCCTCTCCCCACCAGGTGGTGGATGCGCTGGTGCCCCCTTCAGAGATGTTCAACTGCATGTTGAACCTGCTTGACATGACCAAGTGACGCTTGTTAACCTCGCATCCTTCCCCCCTCTTCCCCCCAGGTGGTGGATGCGCTGGTGCCGCTATCGGAGATGTTCAACTACGTGTCGAACCTGCGCGGCATGACCAAGGGGCGAGCCAACTACACTATGCAGCTCGCACAGTTTGACATCGTGCCCACCAACATCCAGAACCAAATCACCGCCAAGGCGCAGGGCACCGCCGTTTAACTCCATTGTTAGGTGCTTGGGAACTGATGTGCCGTACCTCCTTTGCTTAGCATTGTTATTTTTAGGTTTCTCCTTCCTATTTCTTCGGATGGTGTGAAGTCGATAAGAAGTTGTGCTGCCTACACCATACGGTACCTGTATAATCCACTCTACCAGCGGGTGAACGAAGTCGTACTACCATGACCGGTTCCTAATTACAATTTACAACCAGCCCACCACCAGCAACAGGTCTAAACCTGCCATAGGTGGGCTGGGCTGAGAGAGGACCATCAGCCATTTGAAGTGTCTAGAGCGTTCCATCATTGCAGAGGACATTTTGGAGTCCATGCTCTACAAGCTGCACTGCACGCAGGCACTAGACATGAGCAGGAAGGCTTGGCACCAGCATGCCAATCTTATCACTGATAAGATAATAAAAACACAGATAAAAACACAGTACATTAAAGGCCTACACGTAGCATTGAGTTATTCTTATATATGCTACAAGGCTCTACATAGCCATCACGATCCAACAACTGCCTGCACCCCTTAACACCCAGATACTGCAGCATCTTCAACTCAGCCATGTTCCATGGCAGTGCCCTAAGCCGCCAACACCCATCCAAAATGAGCCGCCTCAGTCCAGCCAACCGCACAAAGTGGTTAGGAAGCGAGGTGATGAGGGTGGACGTAAGGTTCAGCTCATTCAGGCACGCAAGGTTGGTGAGAGAAGCAGGGAGCCGTTTCAACTCCTTGCAGTCCGATAGACTCAGTTTGCGCAGCCTGGTCAAGGCACCAATACCCTCAGGGATGTGAGTGAGCTTGCACTCATGAACCTCCAACAACGTCAGCTGCTGAAGCTGGGTGATGCTCTCTGGCAACTCAGCCAGCTCCTCACCACCATGTATCAGCAGCACCCTCAGCTGGTGTAAGTTTGAGCCGATGCTCTCTGGAAGACTGGCAATCTTGGCAGCATGATAGATCGCCAAGGTGCGCAGCTGGGGAAGGAACGTCAGCGGGAATGGAGGCTCGGTTGCAGAGGATTTCAACACCAGCTCCAAATCCCTCAGAAAAGGCAAGCTCTTGCTGAATTCCAGTGCTTGGTCGACACGAACTCGAGACAGCTTCAAATTTCTCAGCTCTGGGAGCATCGGGATTGTCAACAGAGGGGCAGTGTCGTTCTTGCTCGCTAGACTCAGCTGCTCAAGAAACGGCGGCAGAAATTGGACCGATTCAGGCTGCAACAGGCACTCGACAATCTCCAGATGTTTGAGCCTCGTGAGTCGGTCCAGACGCATCGGAGGCCAAGAGAGCCATCGACACGAATGAACGGTCAGGATTTGGAGACAGCCCAGGGCTGAAAGTGATGCGGGCAGGTCGCGTAACCGATTGCATGAGGCAATGTGGAGCTGCTTTAAGCTGCTGAGATTCCCCATGCCCTCTGGAAGCAACTCAATCTCGGACTGATTCAGCTCAAATCTTGTTAGAGATCTCAGCTGGGTGAAGGAGGGCGGGAGTGGCTGTTTCTGAGAGTTGCCGTCCAGCAGAAAAGTATGCAGTTGCAGCAGCGCGCCAATGTCTTCTGGAAGCTTCAGCTGCTGCAGCCTCACGAGGCAGAGAGTGGTGAGGGATGTGAGGCTGCCGAACCCTGCTGGCAGCTGCTGAAACTCCTCGCAGTAAAAAATGAACAGGGTCTCCAAGGATGTGAGTAGCCTGAAAGAATCTGGAAGGCTCATGAGTGCGAGATTCCGTAGAACCAATGTTTTGAGGGCAGGAAGCTGCCCAAAGTTCTCGGGCAGGGTGGAGAACCGGCGGCAAGAGGAAATCGTCAAGCTTGTCAAGGATCTCGGAAGAATCAGCTGCTCCGACGAGTCAGGAAGATTCTCCAGTGGCAGAAACTCCAGCACCAAAGTCTTGAGCGCTGCCAGCCGTCCAAAATTCTCAGGCAGGCTCGAGAACGAGGAACAGGAAGAAATCGTCAGGCTCTCCAAAGCGCTGAGGCAGGTGAACTTGTCGGGCAGATGGGAAAAGTTTTTGCAGCTGCGAATGCTCAGCACGCGAAGGCATGGGAGAAGCTCCGCGATGTTTCCGGGCAGCTGCTCGAGCTGGTCGGATTTGGTAATCAGCAGCCGCTCGAGACGGCTACACGGTCGATCTGACGGAATCGGCAGGCAAGTTTCTAATGTCAACAGCGGTAACTGTGAGAGGATGAGAGCAGCGGCGGGTTGATCGCGGGGGGAGATATCGATTCTGTCTGAGATCGTAAGGCTGGTGATGCTCGGAAGGCAAAGGAGAACCGCCAACGACTTCGAGTCGACGTAACATGAG
This sequence comes from Closterium sp. Yama58-4, assembly GCA_947470075.1. NCBI lineage: Eukaryota > Viridiplantae > Streptophyta > Zygnematophyceae > Desmidiales > Closteriaceae > Closterium > Closterium sp. Yama58-4. The sequence goes on along the minus strand of CANIUD010000184.1, from coordinate 888,627 downwards.
GCGATTCGGAGGGATGCCAGAGAGGAAAGGCTTGCGAGAAGAGGCGACTCGAGCATTGACGGAGTTGTTACTGTGAGGGAGTGCAAGTGCTCGAGTCGGAAAAAGGAAGCCGGAAGCTGCATGTCGTCCAGGAGGCAGAAGAGCGAAAGCTGCTTCAGCTGCGAGCAACGCTGGAAGAGCCGATCCAGACCGGATTCGGTTACCGGGTGGTTCTCCTTCCTCGTGAAGACGTTTTCGAATGTGATTCTTTCTCCCACATCGAGTGACGTCAGCTTAGGGCACGACGCCGCGAGGCGATCGAGGAAATCGTCGTTGATCGTCGCGACGCTGCCGTCGCACAGATGCAGACGGGTCAGACTCGGGAAGCACGCGACAGCCGTTGCGAGGAATTCGAGAGGAACGTCGAGGTCTTCTTTGAGGGAAAGGGTGGAAACGGAGAGCTGCGCGAGTCGCCTCCAACGGCGGCAGACCGACGCGACGAGGAGATGGTAACCCGCGGAGGTTGCGAAGAGAGGATCGTGCGTTTGCGCGAAATGAGACCGGTATAGCCGGTTATTCAAGCTAGGTGCGCGGTGGGGATGAAGGTACCTCGGCTTGGGTCCCAGGGAGGTCCATAAAGCGTCGCTTTTGACTGTGCGGGTGCCGTGATTCGCGGAGTGCCATAAGATTCGAATAAGAAGATCGTCAGAGAGGCGGTTGATGTGTGCGCGGCGCTCCATAAGGACTCGAGAGCTTCACGACCTACGAACGTCCTATTGATAAGGTAAGAAAGTACGAACTAATGACCTTGGCATGGAAGAATCTGCGACGACTAACAGACTAGATCTAGGCGCGATGGATCTGGAGGAACCAAGGTTACACAGATTCCTCCGAAAGGCCCGCGCGCGCTCCTCCATGTGCCGCACGATGGATCAGCCAAACCTGTGCGCGTCGGGTACCAAACCTGTGCACAATGGTTCAACCAAACCTGTGCACATCGGATCAACCAAACCTGTGCACAGTGCATCAACCAAACCTGTGCTCATTGGGTCAACCAAACCTGTGCTGTGCACTTCGGAACCTGTGCAACCAAATCTGTGCTTGTGGCGAGGTGACGTGAATGAATAGGGCGGTGAATCCGAAGCACA
>CANIUD010000184.1:650000-882500 GCA_947470075.1 Closterium sp. Yama58-4 | reverse complement strand
GGGGAGTTGTGTGCGTGGATATTCAGCCTTTTGAGTTGACTCAAATGTCAGGCTATTCCTCTCTCTCTCTCTCTCTCTCTCTTGACAGCTCCCTCTCTCTTGGCTGCGCACATCATCAGGCACGTGTCGAACCACTGTCAACTGTCTGGGGAGCTGTCTTTTGAGTCGACTCTAAAGTCACCTCCCTCTCTCTTGACTGCTCCCTCTCTCTTGACTGCTCCCTCTCTCTTGACTGCTCCCTCTCTCTTGACTGCTCCTTCTCTCTTGACTCAAAAGTCACCTCCCTCTCTCTTGGCTGCGCGCATCATCAGGCACGTGTCGAACCACCGTCAACTGACTGGGGAGCTGCCTGAGTGGATCTTCAGCCTCACAAACCTGACTTCACTGTGCGTGCTGCCATGCGCCATCTCATCTCCCATGCACCATCTGCCATGCCATGCGCCACGCCCGATCGAACATCCTTTTCCATAAAATGCGTGCCCTTGTCACCTTTTTCTTATCTCAGCTTCATGCTTTGGAATCTTAATGTAGTCCATTATACCCTTTCAGTTCGCTTCAGGATACTCTGTTTTCATAAGTAGCATTCGATTCAAAGTTCACAAATCCGCACTCCTTCCAATCCCTTTCCATCTACCCCCTTCCATTCTCTCCTCTTACCCATGCCTTCCTCCCGGCCTTCTATCTCCAACGGTTCCCCCACCCTCTCTGCCCCGCCCTGCTCCCTGCTTCTACCACCCTCTCCATGTACAAGGACTATTTCTGAAAACAACTTCTCAGGCTCCATCCCAGACACAATTAGCAACCTCAAGCAGCTACGGGAGTTGTGAGTGGTGATGGGTGGGGAGTTGTGAGTGGTGACGGGTGGGGAGTTGTGAGTGGTGATGGGTGGGGAGTTGTGAGTGGTGATGGGTGGGGAGTTGTGAGTGGTGATGGGGAGTTGTGAGTGGTGATGGGGCCAGCGTGCACGGTGCTGTGGGATGCCCAGGTGTGATAGCCTGACAGTAGGAGTGCTTGTGTGGATGAGTGGCTGAATGACCGAGTGAGTGAGTGAGTGAGCGAGTGAGTGAGTGAGTGAGTGAGTGAATGAGTGAGTGAGTGAGTGAGTGAGTGAGTGAGTGAGTGAGTGAGTGAATGCATAACGATGGTACTGCAGGGTGAACGGGGCAATGTGCTCTCATCATAACGAATGCACAAAGCCCTGCTGACACATGCACTGCTGACACATGCAGTGCTGGTGCTGCAAGCACTGCCAGTGCATGCGAGACCATGCGTTATCAACCTTCCCACACCCGACCTCCACTGTTCCACTTCACAATCTCTGTACCACACTTCACCGCACTGTGCCGCACTTGGTCGCAGACGCCTTGGGGAGCAAATACTGTCAGGGCCCAACCCGGAGTCAATCGGAGCTCTCGCAGACCTGGAACTCATGTAAGGAAGAACGCTTCCCGTTTTATAGAAATTCTGTTGAGGAAGAACGCTGCCCAGTTAAAAGCATCCGATTCTAAACCGGTTCATGTGTGCACCTGCTGACTTTCCTTGCTTCGGATAAGGCTGCAAAATGTGTGCATGATGATTGCTGCAAACAATTGTTTTTTGATGCCACAACTCACCTTATGGGTCAAAAAGACTCAAAGGCATTGCAAACCGTGAATAATGAAAAGGACTCTGTTGGTACTTGTTTCCTGTCCTTTTTCAAAAGTCCCATGTACCTTTTCAAAAGACTCATGTGCTCTTGTGTGTAAGCGTTCCTAATTTCACTTCATCCTTTAAAACTTTGCTCGTTTGTTTATTTTTTCCCTTCGGAGCTTCTCCAGCATCGTGGCTCTTCTGACTCATTTTTTTGACAACCCAGGCAGTGCTTTGGATGCAAAGATCCACCCATAGTCATGAGCTGCCAAAAGATGCTGTAATCAGCTTCAATCCCTTACCATCCCATGCCATCCCACGCCATACCATGCCATCCCACGCCATACCATGCCATCCCACGCCATACCATGCCATCCCACGCCATACCATGCCATCCCACGCCATTTCACGCCATTTTATGCCATCCCATGCCATCCCATGCGACGACATGGCAGATGGCTGGAAGGCAACGGCTTGAGTGGCACCATTCCGGCAACTATAGGCAACCTCACCGCACTCACCACCCTGTGCGCCCATTCTCCCTCCACCCGCCTCTCTCCCGTTCTCCCTATGCCCTAAGCTTCCCATCTCTAAGGTATCAGCAGGAAATTACCACAACATTACATGCTTTCCATTCACCTGTAAACTTCCCAGTGTCATATGACACCTCCACCATGTTGCAGGAGAATGCTTGGATCCAAGAGAACATAGGAGAACATAAGAACTCTGCACTTCTCCCATCCATCGTCCACTTCAGCAGTTCGCTTTTCCATTCATTCCTCATAATCATGAACTTCCTCCCTGCATGCCTTGCATGAACTCCCTGCATGCCTTGCATGAACTCCCTGCAAGCCTTGCATGAACTCCCTGCATGCCTTGCATGAACTCCCTGCATGCCTTGCATGAACTCCCTGCATGCCTTGCATGAACTCCCTGCATGCCTTGCATGAACTCCCTGCATGCCTTGCATGAACTCCCTGCAAGCCTTGCGCGTCCATGCATTCAGTGCCTCCCCTTCCCCTCTCCGCCCACCCCTCACCATCGCCATGCTTCGGGAAGCTCATCCGCAACAAGCTTTCAGGCTCCATTCCACAGGCAGTCAGCAGCCTGAAGCAACTTCTCCCTCCACCCGCCTCTCTCCCGTTCTCCCTGCCCATCTTTCTCCCATTCGCCCCACCATTGCCATGCGTCAGGAAGCTCGTTCACAACAAGCTCTCAGGCTCCATTCCACAGGCAGTCAGCAGCCTGAAGCGGCTGAAGCAGTTGTGAGTGGTGAGAGAATCATGAGACAGGTTCCAACAAGCAGCAGTTTAGGAGAAAATAAGCAGAGGAAAAACGGTTGTAGAGAAAACAGCTAGGGAGTTGTGAGTAATGATGGGGTTGTGAGTGGTGCTGGGGAGTTGTAGCTTATGCTGTAGCTGTGCGACCAGTTCCATCTTTTCCCATCCCATCCCATCCCATCCCATCTCATCCCATCGCCCCATTTCACCCCATCCCATCCCATCCCATCCCATTCCATACAGTCCCATCCCATCCCATCCCATCCCATCTCATCCCATCGCATTCCATTTCACCCCATTCCATCCAGTCCCATCTCATCCCATCCCATCCCATCCCATCCCGTCCCATCCCATCCCATCCCATCCCATCCCATCCCATCCCATCCCATCCCATCCCATCCCATCCCATCCCATCCCATCCCATCCCATCCCATCCCATCCCATCCCATCCCATCCCATCCCATCCCATCCCATCCCATCCCTTCCCATCCTTCACATCCCATCCCATCCCATCCCATCCCATCCCATCCCATCCCATCCCATCCCATCCCATCCCATCCCATCCCATCCCATCCCATCCCATCCCATCCCATCCCATCCCATCCCATCCCATCCCATCCCATCCCATCTCATCCCTTCCCATCCCTTCCCATCCTTCACATCTTAACTCTCTCCCATCTATCTCCCTCTCTCCCATTCTCCTCCACCATACACCTCCTTGAGCTCCATCGTTAGCAGAAAACAACCATAAAGGCACGTAAACGTGTTGTTAGCCATTATTTTATGCTATGTTACATACATGAGGGTGCGCTGGATAAAGAAAGCGCATGTCTTCACTACTTCCGTCCATCCATCCACCACTTCAGCTTTCCCATTTCCATTCTCTTAACCATGATCGTTCTTCCTGCCTTCTACCTCCAGTACCTCCGCTTCCCTTTGCCAACCTTCCGCCCTCCGCCCTCCTCCACCCTCATTGTGCATCAGGAACCTCAACAAGAATGACCTTTAGGGCTCTTGAGGTGCCTCAATAAGTTTCCCCCTACGCCCTCCTCCACCCTCATTGTACACCAGGAACCTCAACCAGAATAATCTCTCGGGCTCCATGTTTTTTAAGCAACTCAAAAACATGCTTCCCTTTGCCACCCTTCCCCCCTCCGCCCTCCTCCATCCACCCTCATTATGCACCAGGAACCTCAACAAGGATGACCTTTAGGGCTCTTGAGGCGCCTCAATAAGTTTCCCCCTACGCCCTCCTCCACCCTCTCATCATGCATGCACCAGGAACCTCAACCAGAATAATCTCTCGGGCTCCATTCCAGAGGAATTTGGCCACCTCAGACAGCTATGGGAGTTGTGAGTGGTGATGGGGAGTTGTGAGTGGTGATGGGGTTGGCACGCAAGGTGCTGTGGGATGACCAGGTGTGATGGCCTGATATGTCCCCTCAGCGAGCAAATGAGTGGGGCGAGTCCGTGGCGAGTGGGTGAAAGTGTGAGTGAGGGGTGAGTGGGTGAGGGGATGAAAGAGTGAGTGACTTGTGGGGATTATGTTGTGTGTGCGAGTGTGTGCGAGTGAGCGAGTGGAGGTATCCCTATGGACTAATGCCTGGCCATCCGTCCCATCCCATCCCGTCCCACCCCATCCCGTCCCATCCCATCCCATCCCATCCCATCCCATCCCATCCCATCCCATCCCATGCCATCCCATGCCATCCCATACCATCCATCCCAACCTATCCTATCCAATCCCATTCAAAATTTTCAGCACTTGTTTCTGTGCCAGGACTGATTTTGGGCTTTTTTTCGAGAAGAATACACTGATTTCCTCTTGTAGAATAGGATTTTTGGATGAGTATTAGAGTAAATTCGCGTGTTGTCAGCCTGATTTAAACTCAATCTAGGGGCCTGGTCCCATCCCATCCCATCCCATCCCATCCCGTGCTATGCTATGCTATGTTATGGCAGGAAGCTAAAATACTACATCCTCCTTCCCCTATTCTCCTCCTTTTCTCGTGTTCTTCCATTCCCTCTCTTCCCCTCTTCGTCTCCTCTCCCCCACACCACTTCCTCTCTTCCCCTCCCCTTCTCTCCTTTCCTCCATGTCCATCATCTACCCATCTTTAGGAAACTCAGCGAAAGCCGTCTTGCGGGGACGATACCTGCTTCAGTCACCATCCTCACTAATCTCGCATACCTGTCAGTGTTACCTCCTCGGTCGTCACCCACAATCACACAACATTTGTGAATAAAGAAACGTCTGCTCTCCCTTGCTCGGTTGATTCGGAAATAAGCGTATTATTATTATTATTATTATTATTATTATTATTATTATTATTATTATTATTATTATTATTATTATTATTATTATTATTATTATTATTATTATTATTATTATTATTATTATTATTATTATTATTATTATTATTATGGCTCACAATCAAAATGTTGTGTAACAGTGCTGCTTGCTGAGTAAAGAAGGATTCGAACCGAGCAAGCCGTGTGGTCCCCGTAAATAAACCTGCTGCCTGCTGAGTCCAGGCATAAACCAGGACTTGAAAGTCTTGAAATGAAAGTACTAACAGTGCTGCCTGCTGAGTCCAGGCATAAACCAGGACTTGAAAGTCTTGAAATGAAAGTATTAACAGTGCTGCCTGCTGAGTCCAGGCATAAACCAGGACTTGAAAGTCTTGAAATGAAAGTACTAACAGTGCTGCCTGCTGAGTCCAGGCATAAACCAGGACTTGAAAGTCTTGAAATGAAAGTACTAACAGTGCTGCCTGCTGAGTCCAGGCATAAACCAGGACTTGAAAGTCTTGAAATGAAAGTACTAACAGTGCTGCCTGCTGAGTCCAGGCATAAACCAGGACTTGAAAGTCTTGAAATGAAAGTACTAACAGTGCTGCCTGCTGAGTCCCCTCAAAAGACATTTCTGCTGAGTCACCTCTGGTTTGAATTCTGTTGAAACAATCAGTTCTACACACCTCATGCACCTCATCTACTCACTCCAGCAATTGTCAGTGCTATCCATCTCTTCTCTGTGAAACGCCACCCTTGCTGCTCGCTCTCTGCCATCCACACATCTCTTCCTTCCTTCCACCCACGCATTCCTTCCTTACCATCACCTTTCTCTTTACAAAGGGAATTTCTAGCAAGCCTACAACAAACAGCAACATTGTTTTACTTTACTACAGCTGCTACCACGCAAAGTCATGGCTCTTGTATGGGGCTCCCTCACGCCTACACGTCTCTTTCTTATCATCACCTTTTTCTTTACAAGGGATCTTTTTAGCAAGACTATGACAAACAGGTTTGTCTCCTGTATGGGGATTCCTCACACCTACACGTCTCTTCCTTCCTGCTTGCTGAAGGCCACAACTCGATGGGTGTCAACTCCGTCAACCTTTCTGAATTAATAACATCCTCTCCTTTTTTATTTAATAACATCCTCTCCTTTTTATCTAATAGCATCCACTCCTTTCTTCCCATACTCTCTCCGCCGTGACACCATGTACTCTCCACTTCCGGTGTCACTTCTTTCCCTCACCTCTCCTCCTCCTTCCTTCCTCACATCGCTAGACAGGCTCTCTGCTGCTTACAACTACCTCACTCACAGCCACAGCCACAACTACTCTCTCCCTCCCACCTTCCCCTGGAACCACAGGCACCTTGATTCCAACCAGCTCACAGGAGTGCTGCCCTCCTTCTGCCACATGACCCACCTCACATCGCTAGACAAACTCTCTGCTGCTTACAACTACCTCACAGCCACAGCAGACGCCTTCCCTTTCAACACCAGCAGCCCAGACCCAGACGACCCGTCAGGAGGCCACAGCGCGTGTCTCTTCACCCACAACTGCCATCACCTTTCCCATCACCTTTCCCATCACTCCCCCTCCCGCCACTTCCCATCCGCCTTCTTTCGCCCCACAGCCACCTTGACAACAACCAGCTTACGGGAGTGCTGCCCTCCTTCCATCACATGACCCACCTCACATCGCCAGACATGCTCTCTGCTGCTTACAACTACCTCACAGCCACAGCAGACGCCTTCCCTTTCAACACCTCCAGCCCAGACCCAGACGACCCGTCAGGAGGCCACAGCGCGTGTCTCTTCACCTACAACTGCCTTGAGTGGGTCTACTGCGGCCATGGGCTGAGCCAGAGGCGTGACAGCGAGTGCCGGGCGTTCTGTGGGGTGCAAGCACAACCCCTCACCCCACCGTGCAGCGGCCATGGCATGTGCTCCTTTGTGTCGGACCGCTCTCTCGACATGGCTCGCTGCTATGATGAGGACGAGAGGCCGCCAGACTACTGTGATTTTGAGGGCCAGTGCACCTGTGATGAGGGGTACACGCCCGGGGCTGCTGCTGGCACGTGCGTCTCTCATGATACCCTGCTGGTGCCTCAAGGTATTTTCTGTTCCCGTCTCTCGAGATGGCTGCCTGCTATGGTGATGAGGATGGGAGGCCGCCAGACTACTGTGATTTTGAGGGCCAGTGTGCGTGTGATGGGGGGTACACGCCAGGCACTGCTGCTGGCACATGTGTCGCTCACGGTACCCTACCGGTGCCTCAAGGTATTTTCTGTTCCCGTCTCTCATGATACCCTGCCAGTGCCTCAAGGTATGCTTGTAGATTAGTGCTCTCACTAGCTGATGATGAGGATGATAGGCCGCCATCTTACTGTGATTTTGAGGGCCAGTGCACCTGTGATGGGGGGTACACGCCAGGGACGGCTGCTTGCCAACATGCCTGCTTGCCAACATGCCTGCTTGCCAACATGCCTGCTTGCCAACATGCCTGCTTGCCAACATGCCTGCTTGCCAACACGTCCCACATGCCCCATAGCTTCCACCGTCCTGTGGAAGGGACCCTGTAGGCCATGGAAGAGTGGCGATGGGAAAGTGGCCATGGGAGGGTGGCCATGCGAGAGTGGCCATGGGAGAGTGGCCATGCGAGAGTGGCCATGGGAGAGTGGCCATACGAGAGTGTGACTCTGGGCCACTTCAGCTCGTGGGCTTGTTCTGGGTAGTGTGACTCTCGCTCCTCCGCTTGCCACACTGAGTCAATTTTGAGCCGCTTAGAAAAAGGGGGAACGCGTGCTGACGTGTCAGAACTCTTTCCCTCCACGCAAGCCAAACCTGCGTCGTGTGTGCTTGTGCGTTTGTGAGCCTATATGTGTGTTCTCTTCCTCCGCATTCGTGTGTGCCTCCTCTAGGGTTCCTGCATTAACATGTATCACATAAGCACAGCAGCTGTCTTTGGGGTTGTGGTTGTTTGTTCTGTGGGCCAATGCACCCATCACAACCATCAAGACCTCACTGCCCGTAACGCATCCCGGCATCTATCACGTGCAACTCAACTCCACTCCCACTGCCCCATCTTCATCAAATCCGTTGTGAACCATAATCACATCCCACTGCACTCTCACGCCATTATGCTTCTGGTTCACGTGAACCATAATCATGCCCCACTGCACTCCCGTGCCAATATGCTCCTGCTTTACCTGCATCCGCTCTTCCCAGCCTCCCGCCCTCTCCTCATCCATCCTGCAGGCTCCAACTTACTCTTTGAGCGGCCAGGCACCAACTTACCCTTTGAGCCGCCAGGCACTACCGTCATGGGGGTGATTCTGTCTGATCTGCAGGCGCCTGAAAACCTGCTGCTGCTGTTGTTCCTCCTTCCACCGCTGTTGCTGGCCTTCTCACTGCCACATGTTCTGATGCACTCCCGTGTCATAATTTTTCTGCTTTGCCTGTGTCCGCTCCTCCCAGCCTCCCGCCCTCTCCTCATTCATCCTGCAGGTAACAACTTACCCTTTGAGCCAACAGGCACCTACCTTCCCTTTGAGCCGCCAGGGACTACCATCGTGGGGGTGATTCTGTCTGATCTCCAGGCGCCTAAGAACCTGCTGCTGCTGTTGCTCCTCCTTCCACAGTTGTTGATGGCCTTCTCACTGCCTCATCTTCTAAGGCGCCTCAAGAAGCGAACCCCCACGCGCTACTTCTTTTCAAAGAGGGCCTTCGCTGCCCAGCAAGCTTCGATGGGTGTGGAGATCGCTTGCTAGTGCAGGACTGCTATGCAAAAGTAGTCTGCACACTTGCATGGGACCATGTGCCATATTGTCAAGATACTTAGGCTAGGATGTGGATTAGGTCAAGGGGGGGAGTACAAGAATGTCGAGAGAAATTGTGTACCCCCTAGTGTTAACCCCCATATAGCCTATCTAAACTATACATGCATATAATTGGCAACCCACTAGAGGCTATAACATTTGACACACCCCCATAGCCTAAGTGGGGAATGCCAAGCAACAAAAAACACAACCTAAGGTCACAAGACCAGTCACAAGCAAGAGAGAAAACACAGCTCAGGGTGGATCACAACGTCACCACACAGTCTGAGCACAAACAAGGGGCCACAAGGCCAGTTCAAGAGTGTACAAGCTAATATATATGTGATACAAGCAAACAAGGGGCAGGTAAACACTACTGCAGTCTACTAGACCCAGTCTCAACGAGGCCTAACTGCAGACAAAACCGACGGTGGTCACAAGGCTGAAGAGCCTTGGTGAAGATGTCTGCAGTGTTGGCCTCGGAGGCCACGAAGTCCAGACGAGCCTGTCCGCGTCTCTGCAACTCTCGAAGGAGGAAGTACCTGACGTCGATGTGCTTCACCCTGCTCTCCAGTCGAGGCTCTCGACACAGGAGAATCATCGCCTTGTTGTCAGCAAACAAGGTCGGTGCAGAGCTCGGCCGCTCACCAAGGTCAGTGAGCAAGAAGGTCAACCAGCGTAGCTCCTGTGCAGCAAGGGCTCCAGCGTAGATCTCGGCCTCTGCGGTAGAAGTCGCAACAGAGGAAGACCGAGTAGACCTCCACGAAACAGCTCCAGAGCCCAGACTGAAACAGTAACCCTGCGTAGACCTCTGAGTCTCAACGTCGTCGGCGTACGAGGAGTCGCAGTGACCGGTGAGTACAACTGGCTGTGTCCCTCCAAGTACAAGCCCCATGTCCGATGTCGCGCCGAGGTACTTCGCCACCCTCTTAGCCGCCGTCCAGTGAACAGGACGGTGTCTCCCAGTCGCAACAAAGCGAGAAAGGATGCTAAGAGGGAAGGCGAGGTCCGGGCGAGTGCACGTCATCAGGTACATGAGGCAGCCCACCAGCTCTGCGTAGGGACCACTGGGCTCGAACGGCTCGTCAGGAAAAGGCCCAGTGAGTCTGTGGTCTACAGCAAGAGGGGTGGGTGCAGGAGTGGAGTGCTGAAGCCCGAACCGCTGCAGGACCTGCTGCACCATGTGTGACTGAGTCAGAGTGATGGTGCGAGCGGCTCTGTCCCTGGAGATCTGCAGGCCAAGGTAGCGGCGCAGTTCCCCAAGGTCAGTGCAGGTGTGTCTCTTCTGCAGTTCGGACTTCACCTCCGCCAGTGCAACTGTGTCGGCTGTGGCAAAAACCAAGTCGTCAACGTAGACCAGAACGAAGAAAGGTGTGCGCCCACGACGAACAAACAGCGACGGGTCGGCGGAAGACGGCTCAAACCCGAGGTCGGAGAGAGTAGAGCGGAGAGTGTCGTGCCACTCACGGGGTGCCTGGCGGAGACCGTAGACCGGTCGTCTGAGGCTCCACTGGGTCCCAGGCGGGAAGGTGCCAGTGAAGCCCGGAGGACGACGCAGCCAGATCTCCTCGTGTAGGCTGCCCTGCAGGAAGGCGGTGGAGAAGTCGAGGGAGTGTAGCTCGTAGTCCCTCTGTGCCGCTACGTGAAGTAACACCCGAAGAGTGGTCATCTTCGGGGTGGGCGCGAAGGTCTGAAAGAAGTCAACCCCCTCGCGCTGACTGAACCCTCTAGCCACGTAGCGTGCCTTGAAGACTGGGGGAGATCCCGGCGGCCGCTTCACCTTGAAGATCCACATGCCGTCAACTATGTTCGCCCCTGGGGGGGGAACCTCGTCAACGTAAGTGCCTGTGGATCTGTAGGAAGCCATCTCTGCGTCCATGGCAGCTCTCCACTGAGAGGCCCAAGGCCCTGACACTGCCTCAGCGTAAGTGCGAGGAGTAGGAATGTCAGGAGCGTCGGGGTCTCCCTCAGGAGCGAGGAGCATGGCACAGAGATGAGGCGAAGCAGCTGCCAGGAACTCTAGCTCAAACTGTCTGTCCTCTAGGACGTCACAGCCAAGGGCAGACTCACCCCCGGCGGACAGAGGACGGACAGGAGGAGCGGCCACAACACGAGTGGCGTAGTCAAGGCGACGCGTAGCAGTAAAGTCAGTGACAGCGGCAGTGAGGACCGCGACGGAGGAAGGAGAGGCACGAGGGTCTGTAACAAGAGAGGCGAGAACACGAGAGAGAGTGGGGCGGTACGTGCGGTAGTAGTCAGAGACCGGAGTGGACAGGGAGGCAGTGAGGGACGACTCAGGAGGACGAGGAAGAACAGACTGAGGAGGACGAGGAGGACTAGAACGAAACAACACGGTACGGAGGTCAGTGACAGGTGACGAGGGACGAGCACGAGGAGGACGAGAGGTCCAAGTGTGGGTGAGAGGAGGGGGAGACGGAGGAGACTGAGAACGAGGGAACACAGCCGGAGCTGAGTCCGGAGGAGGAAACGTAGGACCGAACACAGGACGAGAGGAGGGGAGACCAAGGGCCCGAAGGCCAGAAACAGGGGCCGGAGGCTGCTCCGGCTGCTGTGGCTGCTGCTGCTGCTGCTGCTGCTGCTGCTGCTGCTGCTGCTGCTGCTGCTGCTGCTGCTGCTGCTGCTGCTGCTGCTGCTGCTGCTGCTGCTGCTGCTGCAACTCCAACCTCTCACGCTCCAAACGCTGCTCCTAGCCTAAGTATCTTGACATGGTATAGAGCTTGAGGTCCTTAGTACCTTAAACTTACCTCCTTTAGGGCCCACCTTAAAATCGCCTCCGGTTACCGCGTTACTCCGCGCCCGCCCTGCCCTCCTACGAGTCGCGCTACCCCTGCTGGCCGCGCGCCACAGCTGCAGCGCGCATTTTTTTCCCCTTTTTTTTCGCGGGCCCTGCCCTGCCCGCTCTGCCCCGCGCGCGCTGCTCGTCGCGTCGCCCCGCAGCCCCGCAGGCCCCCGCGCGCTGCTCGTCGCGTCGCGCCGCAGCCCCGTTGCGCCCGCGCGTCGCACGCTTAGCCGCCCCGCAGCCCCGCGCATCGCCCTCGTCGACGAGAATGTCGAGAGAAATTGTGTACCCCCTAGTGTTAACCCCCATAGAGCCTATCTAAACTATACATGCATATAATTGGCAACCCACTAGAGGCTATAACATTTGACACATATGGAAATGTTTCTCTTTTTAGCAGGATGCGTCTTTAGACGTTGCATTGGATACCATTCGTTTGAAGTGTATGCCTGGTGCTTTTTTTTTTTTTTTTTTTTTTTTTCAGTTGTATTCCATCAGTAGCATAACATTCCGTAGAATATGACTCCCAAAGTTGCACTAGATTTAGCTGTACTATATCAAGCCAACAACACGTTGGAACAGGTGTGGACTGTGTTTCGCACGGAGAATCACAGTGGTTGAGCACGTTTTCGTAAAGTTCTGAGTGGTTGAGATTGCAAAACAGGTTAATGGAATCGGCCTCAACTGGTAGGGCTTACCTACAACAGTATCAGTTTCCACTTCATCCACCCGTCATTATCATTCAGGGCAGTCGTGAGTCGTGCGTGAAGCTCGAGTTTTATGGAGGCTCCCCCGCACATCCACCGCCTCACTGACGATCTTCTCATTCGAATCCTATGGCACTCCGTGAATCCCGGCACCTGCTCATTTGAAATCGACGCGGTATGGACCTACTTGCACCACAAGCCTAGGTACCTCCGCACCGCTTACCTGGCGTTGCTTCGCCTAATTACCAGCCGCACTTGGCGCTAACGATTCAACTCTCCGCAACCTTCGCGGGTTACCATCTCCTCATCGCGTCGGTCTGCCGTCTTTGGCGGCGACTCGCTCAGCTCTTCGTCTCCACCCTTTCCGTCCGAAGCAACCTCTCTGTCTTCTGCTGGACAGCAACTCTCAGCAACCTCGACTCGCTCAGCTCTTCATCTCCACCCTTTCCTTCCGAAGCAACCTCTCTGTCTTCTGCTGGACAGCAACTCTCAGCAACCTCGACTCGCTCAGCTCTTCGTCTCCACCCTTTCCGTCCGAAGCAACCTCTCTGTCTTCTGCTGGACAGCAACTCTCAGCAACCTCGACTCGCTCAGCTCTTCGTCTCCACCCTTTCCGTCCGAAGCAACCTCTCTGTCTTCTGCTGGACAGCAAAAAACTCGTTCCAGAGTTCCGGCGTCATATCCGACGGCCCAGCCATAGGGTCTAGAATATGGCAGGAGCGTGCGAAATAACAAACCAGGCTCTGATTACCAGTGAAACGTTGCTGGCAGGGAGATAGTAGCCTTAGTAGGCTTGGAGAATGAGTATAGAGTGCTCTCTGGAATTTTCTGGAAATTGCATTATGACTTCACAAATTTCAGAGTACAATTTTATAGAGCACATTCAAACATCGAGTCGCACTCCCAAGTCGCGACTTTCTCTGAATTTCTCAATGGTAACCCAACCCTTTGAAATGAACCTGCCGTGAAATTCAGAGAATTATTGCGGTACGGGATTGGCCGGCGAGCTTGGTTACGGGGCTGTAATTTCGTCGGTGTTGTTGGCGAAGTCGGCGAGCGGTCGGAACTTTGGTGTCCTGCGTTTCGTAATTTTCGTGCGTGGGATTGACTTGGGCTGCGTGTCGGAATCTGGTCGCCCAGCTGCAGGTTGAGGCGTTTGACCAATCCGAACTGTAGGTGAGGTGGCGCTTGACTTCCGCCCACCTGCACTGTTCTTGGAAGTGTGTTGCTGCACTGTTACGAGTGACTTCCGCCCACCTGCATTGCAGTTGGCAGCATTCGGCTGCTGCACTGTTACATTACTTCCCCCTCCAAGTGGCGTCGTCCACGGCGCCAAACCATGGCTGGTCAAGTAACGGTTCACGGCAGTTGCAGCACGGTCAAGGTGGCTCTCAGGTTCCCATGAGTCCTCACTAGCAGGCTGATCCTTCCAATGAACAAGAAACTCACGACCATGAGGTGTGTCGCGGTGAGCAGTGATAGATGCAACCTCAAACAAGAGGCTGCCTTCGAACATCGGTGGCAGGTGGCGTGTGGCTGGACGGTCGTGTGAAGGTGCACAATAAGGGCGGAGGCGCTGGACATGGAAGACGGGGTGAATCTTCATATAGCTGGGCAGTTGGAGCCGGTAGTTGACTGGTGAGAGTACTCGGGTGATAGTGAACGGGCCAATGAAGCGAGGGGCGAGTTTTCTGGTTGTGCCTTTGCGTAGGAGAGGTAAGTGGTCCGTGGAGAGAAGCACTTGATCGCCAACCTTGAAGCGGATATCTTTGCGGTGGGAGTTGGCATAGTGGGTCTGTTTGGCTTGTGCTTTAAGGATGGAGGTGCGAGCGGCATCAATGGCTGATTCGAGTGAGGTGAGGAACTCAAAGGCTGCTGGTGCGTGGGAGAGGTGGGAGGGTGGGGTCGTTGGGAGGCGTGGGTGCTGTCCGGTTGCGAGGTAGAAGGGTGGCTGGCCGGTGGAAAGATGGGGTGTGCTGTTGTATGCGAGTTCGATGGCGGTGAGGTGGAGGTCCCAATCGGTTTGGCGAGCGTTAACTTGTGCACGAAGGGCGTCTTCAAGCGTGCGGTTCATCCGTTCAGTTTGTCCGTCCGTTTCAGGGTGATATGCGGTAGAAAATTTCAGCCGGGTGCTGTGAAGCTTAAAGAGGCTTTGCCAAAAGTTGCTCAAGAAGCGAGGGTCACGGTCTGAAATGATGGCGGATGGGAGGCCGTGTAAACGGACTATGTGATCGAAGAAAAGCCGGGCTGTTTCGGGTGCGGTGACGGTTGTGTGCGTGGGGATGAAATGGCTCATTTTGGAGAGTCGGTCAACGACGACTAGGATGGCGTTGTAGTTGCGGGGTGTGCGGGGCAGGTCCATGATAAAGTCCATGGTGACTTCATCCCACACCTTGGTAGGTGGAGGGATAGGTTGAAGGAGTCCGTAGCGGTTGGTGGTGCGTGCTTTGAGTTGTTGACAGGTTCGGCATGTGCGTATGAAGTCACGCACATCAGCGTGCATGCGTGGCCAATGGTAGTCGTTGGAAAGGCGTGCGTAGGTCTTCTCAACACCAAAGTGGCTGCCGGTGTCGTGGTATTCGGAAAGTAGCAGCTGCCGTAAGGAGCGATCAGCAGGGACACAAATGGTCTTTGTAACAGCGTTGTACCAAAATGGGTCTTCAAATGAGTAGGTCGGGTCCTCGGGTGCTTGCTTGACAAAAAACAGGTCACGTTTGTAGGCGCGCTGAAACTTTGTGATGAAGGTATCATCCCATGTGATGCTGCTGGTTCCATGGAGTTGCAAGGGTGGGTTGGGAGTTTTAGGTGGAGGAGATGAGGTGGGGCTGGTTGGGGAGTGTTGGGGCTGGTTGGTGGGTGGGTGGGGCTGGTTGGTGGCTGGTGGGGCTGGTGGTGGTGGCCGGGACAAGATGTCAGCTGGATTGAGCTTCCCGGGGTGGTAGATGATCTGAAGCGATGGGACAAACTGCTCCAAGAACTCAACCCATCGGGCTTGGCGGCGGCTGAGCACGGGCTGCGTTTTCAAGTGTTGAAGTGGGCGATGGTCGGTGTAGACGGTGACGGGCTGCAGCTCCACGTAGCAGCGCCATGTCTTGATTGCATGGACAATGGCAAGGAGCTCCCGATCGTGTGTTGCGTAGTTGCGCTCTGCCGGTTGAAGCTTGCGTGACTCGAATGCGAGTGGCTGCATCCCATGTCCGTGGTCTTGGCAAAGAATGGCACCAACAGCGACATCGGAGGCGTCGGTCCATATGAAGTATGGCCGTGATGGATCAGCAACGGTTAGGACCGGTGCAGAGGTGAGTGCCGATTTGATTGCGGTGAAAGCGGTCTGCTGCGGTAGTCCCCACTGAAAAACAGCTCCTTGGCGGAAGAGATCGGTCAACGGAGCGCAGATGTGAGAGAAGTTGAAGATGAACTTTCGGTAATACTTGGCGAGGCCGATGAAACTTTGCAGCTCCGCTACCGTGCGTGGTGCTGGCCAATCAGCAAGGCACTGGACCTTTGTGGGGTCCATAGCAATGCCTTTGGAGCTGATGACGTGGCCAAGAAAGCCGATGCTTGAACGGGCGAAGGTGCACTTGGAGAGCTTGGCGTAGAGGCGGTGTTGGCGGAGCGTGTCGAGGACGATGCGTAGGTGCTGAGCGTGTTCCTCGAGTGACTTGCTGAAGATGAGGATGTCATCGAGGAACACGATGACAAAGCGGTCGAGGAAGGGCCGAAAAATATCGTTCATGAGTCCCATGAACGTGGCTGGTGCGTTGGTGAGACCGAACGGAAGTACTCGGAACTCGAAGTGGCCGTAGCGGGTTCGAAACGCCGTCTTGTTGATGTCGTCTTCGGCGAGGCGGATCTGGTGGTAGCCGGAGCGTAGGTCAAGCTTGCTGAAAACCGTTGCTTCCCCAAGCATGTCAAACAACTCCTCGACACGGGGCAGCGGGTACTTGTTCTTGATCGTGATGGCGTTGAGGGCGCGGTAGTCGATGCAAAGACGCAGGTCACCTTCCTTCTTGCGAGTGAAAAGTACGGGGGCAGCTTATGGCGAGGTGCTTGGGCGGATGAAACCCTTCTCAAGAAGGCCATCAATTTGTCGGCGTAGCTCCAAAAGTTCAGCGGTGCTCATGCGATAGGTTGGGCGCACGGGCGGTGTAGAACCTGGAATGAGGCGGATGCTATGGTCAATAGCACGTTCGGGTGGAACTTCGGTGGGTAGATCATCCGGAAAAACGTCCTTATAACCGTTTAGAAGATTCTGAATTGTTGGTAGCAGAGGGGTAGCTGATGCTTTAGATTCGGGAGCCGTGAAGATGACTAGGAGATGATGAGGAGGAGGTGGTGAAGGAGGGGTGGGGGCTGGTGGGTTGATAACTTCAGAGAAAGGGCGGAAGAGGTAACGGCGTGGCTGCTGGGTTGGGTGGGGTGGGGAAGGAGGAGGTGTGTTGATGACTTCGGGGGAGCCGGGTGGTGTTGGCTGCTGCGCGGGGGCTATGAGAGGAGGAGGAAGAGGGGGGATATGGGAGGCTAGAGGTGGGGCAGGTTGGGGTGGATGGGTTGATGAGGCTGAAGTTGTTGGGGATGACCATGGGCGGCGGTAGGAGCGGGATGGGAGGTCGTAGTTGCCGACGGTGACCGTTGCGTTACGCCAATAAATTCGCGGTCCAAGCTGGTACAACCACGGTCGTCCGAGCACGCCTTCATAGCCGCCGAGGTGCATTTGCTCGAACGTGACCGTCGCCTCCAGACTTCCGAACATGCAGTGCACGGGGAGGAGAGTAGGTCCGCAGCGCCGCCGAGTACCATCTGCCATGATGACGTCCTGTGGGTTGCTGTTGGGATCTTCGGGAAGAGAAAGTTCAGCCACAATAGAGGGAGAGAGAAAGTTTGCTGAAGCGCCGGTATCGAGTAGAAAGTCAACATAGCGATCCTTTATTTTTGCCCATAGAATGATAGCGGGGAATGGGGCGTTTGATGTGGTGTAGAGTTCGGAGGTGCCGATGGATAATGGGGTCGGGAGAAGCGGGGCATGCGATGCGCCAGAGGTCTGCCCCACTGCTACTGGCGCTGTCCGTTTCCCGGAGACCTTTCGAAGTTGCGGCGGTTCGGGCAGTGTCGCTTGATGTGGCCGACTTTCCCGCACGAGTAGCACGTGAGCGTGGATTGGTTGCGTGTGCGCTGGTCCACCACACCGAGCTCCATGGGAGTAGGACCGTTGGTGCGGATAGTAGGTCCAGCTACTGCGTGCTGCCCGGTTCGCCCTTGGAATCGCTGGTACGCTGCGAAGTTGATGGTGTCAAAACGCTCGGCGACACGAATCATCTCATCCAGCGTCGCAGCGCCACGAAGTTCAACCTCGGTGCGGATTTTCGGCTTCAGCCCACGCTTGAATTTGTCCATCTGTTCAGCAGCAGGGATGTCAGGAATCTCAAGCACGAGCTCGCGGAAGCGATTGATGTACTCAGCGACCGAGCGGTGTTGGCGTAAATCAGCAAGGTTGTCACGCGCGCGCTCGATGGCGTTGACCGGTTCGAAGTTCATTAGGAGCGATGCAGAAAATTCTTCCCATGTTGAAATTGTAGCGTGGCAGCTCTGCCACCAAGTAGCAGCAGCTCCCCGCAGCATCATGCCGGCGTGCCGAGCCCACTCCGCCCGGTTGACATGACAAAGGGAGAGGTATTCCTCCACTTGGAAAAGCCACCGTCGCACCGGTAAGTGACGTTTTCCAGGGATGAACGGTTCAGGTTCGGGTGCCTTCGGTCGTGCAGAAACCACAGCAGGTGCTGGCGCCGGCACCTGTGTGCCCAGGAGTCCACGTTCCTGGAGTTCGCCGAGAATCCGGTCACGCACCTCGCGTTCAATCTCTCGGCGCATATTAGCAACAAACTCGTTCCAGAGTTCCGGCGTCATATCCGACGGCCCAGCCATAGGGTCTAGAATATGGCAGGAGCGTGCGAAATAACAAACCAGGCTCTGATACTAGTGAAACGTTGCTGGCAGGGAGATAGTAGCCTTAGTAGGCTTGGAGAATGAGTATAGAGTGCTCTCTGGAATTTTCTGGAAATTGCATTATGACTTCACAAATTTCAGAGTACAATTTTATAGAGCACATTCAAACATCGAGTCGCACTCCCAAGTCGCGACTTTCTCTGAATTTCTCAATGGTAACCCAACCCTTTGAAATGAACCTGCCGTGAAATTCAGAGAATTATTGCGGTACGGGATTGGCCGGCGAGCTTGGTTACGGGGCTGTAATTTCGTCGGTGTTGTTGGCGAAGTCGGCGAGCGGTCGGAACTTTGGTGTCCTGCGTTTCGTAATTTTCGTGCGTGGGATTGACTTGGGCTGCGTGTCGGAATCTGGTCGCCCAGCTGCAGGTTGAGGCGTTTGACCAATCCGAACTGTAGGTGAGGTGGCGCTTGACTTCCGCCCACCTGCACTGTTCTTGGAAGTGTGTTGCTGCACTGTTACGAGTGACTTCCGCCCACCTGCATTGCAGTTGGCAGCATTCGGCTGCTGCACTGTTACACAACCTCTCTGTCTTCTGCTGGACAGCAACTCTCAGCAACCTCGACTCGCTCAGCTCTTCATCTCCACCCTTTCCGTCCGAAGCAACATCTCTGTCTTCTGCTGGACAGCAACTCTCAGCAACCTCGACTCGCTCAGCTCTTCGTCTCCACCCTTTCCGTCCGAAGCAACCTCTCTGTCTTCTGCTGGACAGCAACTCTCAGCAACCTCGACTCGCTCAGCTCTTGGTCTCCACCCTTTCCGTCCGAAGCAACCTCTCTGTCTTCTGCTGGACAGCAACTCTCAGCAACCTCGACTCGCTCAGCCCTTCGTCTCCACCCTTTCCGTCCGAAGCAACCTCTCTGTCTTCTGCTGGACAGAAACTCTCAGCAACCTCGACTCGCTCAGCTCTTCGTCTCCACCCTTTCCGTCCGAAGCAACCTCTCTGTCTTCTGCTGGACAGCAGCTCTCAGCAACCTCGACTCGATCAGCTCTTCGTCTCCACCCTTTCCGTCCGAAGCAACCTCTCTGTCTTCTGCTGGACAGCAACTCTCAGCAACCTCGACTCGCTCAGCTCTCCGTCTACCTCATGTACCTCTCACCCCCACCTCCCTCTTTCCCCTCTCCCCGTCTTCCTTCTCCTCCGTCTCTCCCTCCCATTCCCCCACCCGAAACCATTTCAGCCAACTGACTCACCTGAATCTCAGCTTACGTTTTTCCGACGATATAAGCGTCTTCTGTTACAATGATTGGCCTGCCCTGCCTCCTCTTCACGCCTTCCCTTCGCTCCGCGCCTTCTCCCTCAACTTCTGCCCGAAGGAGATCTTCCCCCTCCTCCACTGCTCCACGCTCACTTCCCTCTTGCTCTGGGAGACTCGAGGAAGCTCCCTTGCCTGCCTCGCCTCCTCTTCCTCCGCCTTTCGCTCGACTTTTCAATCCCCGCCATCCAGAATAGCGACGTAATAAACTGCCTCCATTGCATCTCCTCCTTCACTCGCCTCTCCTCCCTCTCCATAAGCTCAAGCCGTTTCACCCCCGGCGAGCTCCACTGCCTCTCTCGCTCCCTTCACTCTCTCTCCTATTTCAGCATCGGGCAGTGCGAATGGATCGGTAGCGATGCAGTAGCAGCCATGGTTCGAGCCAACCCGGCCCTCTCTACTCTCCCTCTCTCAACCTGCTCCTATCGTCTCTTCAGGCCCAAAGGCCTCGCGGTCATGCTCCATCTGTCGTCCCGCAACCTGCACTCGTTGACACTGTCGGGACTGCCGTTTTTCCGCCCTGGTATGCTTGCGGGCTGCTGCAAACTGGAGTCAGTCAGTATTGACCAGGCAGAGGGGTCGCTGGAAGGGCTGCTGAGCATGCTTGTGAGGCTGGATGAGGCCAGGGGAGGAGCACTAGGAGGTGTGGGTGGGGGCGCGCATGCGGGTGCACATGCGGGTGTGCGTGTGGGTGTGGTCGCGGGTGTGGGTGCGGGTGCGGGTGCGAGTGCGGATGCTCCTGCAGCGGCAGTGGAAAGGAGGAACAAGGGTGGGCGGAGAAGCTACGTTGATATCCGCGCAGCAGCAGCATCGGCGCTCGCTGACGCTGCCTCATCATGGAAGGACGTGCGCCAGCTTCACAGGTTGGCCGGGCAGGTGGTAAAAGTTGCACAGTCCGAAGCGCAGTCCGCGCATTCCGCCCATCCCGTGCATCCTGTGCATTCCGTGGCACACCAACAGGAGCGGAAACGAGCCGCAAAGCACGCCATCGCAAGGGTCATGACGGCAATTTCCGCCTGCCAGTCCGCCTCTGCAACGGCGTGGGACGAGAACGCTGCGAGAGAGAAGGCACGTGCTGTGGCGCGACTCTCCACTGCTGCTGCCGGCGCCTTGGGGGTTTCCACTGAGCATTTTTTCGGAGAAGAGGAAGAGGAAGGGAGGCGGTGAGCTAGGAGGCGTGGTGCTTTTCAGCGACAAGGAATACCGTGCAGGAGGAACTCCGGGGGATGGTGTGCCTCTGATGTCACGTGAAGAGCTGCTTCTGGTGCTTGATGGTTTTTCAGAGCAGCTGTGCCTGCGTCTCTCAGCCATGAATGAGACCGCTGCTTCGCTGCTCTCCTGGGGGTATAATGAGGGCCAAGCACAAGGGCCGCGAGCAGCAACGGTTGAGGCGCCAGGAGTGCAAGAGGGAGCACCAAGGGAGGAAGGACAAGAGGAGAGATCAGGAGGAGAGATCAGCAGCTGAGACGTGCGAAGGAACTGAAAATGCAACGCCAGTGGTCTGCCCTTGCCTGTCCTCCATGGTCCTTCAAAGCATCAAGCTTATCCCTACTTTCAAGCCTGCTTTGCTGCCTGAAAATCCTCTCTCTACATCCCCCCCTTTGATTCCAGTTTCCCGGTCTCCTCCCTGCTCTACGTTTCGCCCCTCAGCCTCCCTCTCCTTCCTCGGTCCCTCCCCAAGTGCTCCCGCTCAGCAGCAGTCGTTTGAGAGCATCGCCTTGGCAGCTGTGTTGGGCGGGCTGAGGCTGTTGGAAGTGGTGCGGTGCAGTGGGGTGGGGGGGAGCAGCTTAGGGCAATGCTGCATGTATGCCGAAAACTGGTGGAGCTGAGATTAGAGCATAGTGGGGCCATGTCAGATTCTGTCCTGCTCGGATGCACTCTCGGCTCACTCACCCATGCCACTCTCCTAAATTGCAAGGCAGGTTACTGCTACTGGTGTTGTAGGGTTGCTTGGAAGTTTCCCAAAGTTGAGATACTTGAAGGTGGAAGAGGAAAGGGTTTCTGAGAGGGCTCAGAGGAAATTGCTTCGTGCTGGTGGTGTTGTTAGGGGGTGCGGGTTTGACGTTGGCCTGCTCCAGACATGTCCTTCTTGCAGGACTTCAATTTACAGACTAGGTTTGGGATAACGTTGTACATAGTGTGATCCTCTAACTTACACATTCACCCTGTCCTAATTCTCCACTTCCCAAAGCCTGGACACCTGACTGGTCTCTTCTGTACACCACTTATATTACAACGATGTCTACCGCTGGCATTGCACGTAACCACTCTGGAACTCCTTTCACCCCCTTGCATCCACAGATCTCCACTTGCCAAAGCCTGGGCAGCTGGCTCATTGTCTCGGGCAGCTCAGAAAGTTTTGGCAAGCTTTCTAGCTCTAACCATTCCAGAGATGAAAGTAACCCTAAATTCGCTGGTAACTCCTCGAGTTTCCCACAGTCCGCTATGCTGAGCTGGGCCAATCGGGGAAGGTGGGGGAAAGAGTCAGGCAGGCAGCGCAGCAGGCTGCAATAATGCAGGGTAAATTGCTCTAGGCGGGGCAGCTGCCCAAAAGAATCAGGCAGGGCAGTGAGACCGGGCAGGCTAGAAAGTTTCAAGGTTCGGAGGCTGGACAAAAGGCCAAAAGTTGGGGGGAGGGACGAGAGGTGATCACACGAGGTGATAGTGAGGGTAGTGAGGTAGGGGGCTAAGGGGAGGGAAGGTGGTAGTGTGGCGAGGCTGTGGAGTTGAGAGAGGTGGAGTGAGGTGAGACGGGGTATTAGGCTGATGATTGAAGGCAGGTGTGTCAGTGATTCACAATCAGTTATTGAGATTGACTCTAACGAGTACATAGCAGCCATGCCATGACGCTGCTTCACATCCTCCAAATTTTCCAGCTCCTCCAGTTTCCCCTTTCCCTTTTCCCCCTCCTCCTTCTCCTTCCCTTTCCCCTCCTTTCTCCCCCATTCTCTCTCCTCTTCCCCTTCTTCACCCCCCTCCGCCTCCCCCTCTTCCCCTGTTTCTCCTGCTCTTTCTCCCAAGACAGACGTCAGGGACGCACATGATTGGATGACCAGGGATTGAAGGGAGGAGAGCCGGCAGAGAGAGGAGGGGAGGGCGGTGAGCAGGGGGCAGTGGCTGATGTGTAAGTGAGTGAGGGAGGGAGCGAGGAGGGAGAGGGAGTGGGGGATGGAGGTGACATGTGAGAGGTGTGAGAGAGTGAGGGTGGCGAGGGAGGGGAGGGAGAAGAGGGAGTGAGGGAGGTGTGTGATGTGCGTGTTGTCGTTTAAGTCAATGTGAAGCGTCACCAATCCTATCATCCCACCGGACCCTTCAAGTGTGTCCGATCCGGCAGCAGCAGCAGCAGCAGCAGCAGCAGCGCCAGCTACCACATCTGTACCCGTTATAGCCACTCCCGTTACATCAGCATTGGGAGTGGTGTGAAACGGGAGGAGGGTGAGATCAGAGAGGCCGTGCAGCTTTAAGTTGAGGAGAGAGGATTCGCGGGAGAGGAAGGGAGGGAGGCGGGAGATGCGAGGGCAGTCAGAGACACTGAGGGAGTGGAGAGAGGGGAGAGGAGTGGAGAATGGAGGAACAGTGTCAGACTGAAGAGTGTCACAGTGAGCGGCGTCATAATGAACAGTGTTATCCCCGTCAAAGAGTGATTCCATTTGGCCGTTACCGTTAAGGATCAGCTCCTGTAGAGACGGCAGGTGCATCCATGCGCGAGGCAGGGCGGTGAAGCGCGTGCAGAGAGAGACGCGCAGGCAGGTGAGCGATGGCAGCAGGGGGAGGGGCGTCTGGGAGGTGGAGGTCGTGGTGGTGGTGGTGGTGCTGCTGCTGCTACCACCACTGCTGTTGCTGCTGCTGCCACGGATGCCACTGCCGCCATTCCCCCCACCTGTTTCCCCGTGCGCAACGGGTCGCAAAGCCAAAGCCACTGGCGGAGAGGGCAGGCGGGTGAGCGCGCCACATGCGACGAGATGCAAGGAGCGCAGGGCGGAGAGCGCGGTGAGGGACGCGGGGAGACTCTGCAGCGACTCACAGAAGGAGATCTCCAGATGGTGCAGCGAGTGGGAGAGGAGGTGGAGGGAGGCAGGGAGGGAGGTGAGGAGTGGGAGGAAGAGGAGAGAGAGGGAGCGGAGGTGGGGCAGACGGCAAAGCTCGTCCGGGAGGGAGGAGAGGGCGGGGCAGTTGGAAATATTTAAGTCAGTGAGGGAGGCGGAGAGAGAGGCGAGAGCTTCCGCAGGTAACTCCTGCAGCTGCTTCCATCCAAATAGATCCAGCCGGGCCAGTCCTACCCTGCGCTCCGCCCCATCCTCCTTACAAGGTGCCCCGATGCAAGCCGCTTCTCCGTTCGCCCCTTCCAAAACTGCCCCGGATTCGCCATTTTCTGATTCTTCCGCTGCGCCGGGAGCAGGCGGGGGGGATGAGGTGAGGAGCGCGGAGAGGGGGGTGGCCAGCGAGGGGAGGGAGGCGAGGGTGAGCGCGCGGAGGCGGGGGAGGCGCGCGGGGAGGGAGGCGGGGACGGCGGAAAGCAGGGCGCATTCGCGGAGCTCGAGGGTTTCGAGAAGGGGGAGCGCGGCGGGGAGGGATGCGGAGAGGGCGCGGAGAGCGCGGCAGCGGTCGAGGGAGAGGTGGCGGAGGGCGGAGAGCGTGGGGAGGGGAAGTGCGGGGGAGAGAGTGTTTGACAAGGAGATGGAGGCGAGCGAAGTAACCATCGACGAGTTATTATCCTGAGCCAGTATGCTGCTATCTTGACGAGCGCCATTCTCCGACGCGTCTGCTGGATACGCATCTGAGATGCGCGAATCGTTTGGTCGAATGGAAGTCCCCACAGTCTCGTCGACGTCCGTCGCGAAGCCGGCTGGAAGCTTCTCCAGGGCTTCTGAGTCAATGAACAGACTGACGAGAGCGGAGAGTTGACGGAATCCGTCAGGAAGGAGTTTCAGTCCCCGAGCGGTGATTTTTAACGCCGTCAAGCGAGTCAATCCGCAGATTGAAGGAGGAAGAGCGGTCAGATTTGGCGGGCAGTGCAGCTCCAGGGACTCGAGGCGCGGGCAGGAAGAGAAAAGCGACGCGAGGCCGGCTTCAGTGAAGGCGGCGCGGTGGTCAGGACGAGATGACGTGGACGCGACGCGCCTGCCGCGAATGCTAACTGGCTCGCCCATGTTACCGAGATGGAAGTGAGTAAGCGATGGACACGTGGCAGCCAACTGAGAGAGGAGGTGATCGTTCGCCAATGAGAGGCTGCCTTCTGGCAGAGCGATCGACGTCAGCGATGTGAACGAAGCGACTCCCTTCAAGAATCGCCGGGTGCACAGCCGTCGCTCAGGCGACAGTGCGACGTGCGAGCGGGTCGCACATGCGACATGGTACCATCGGCGACAGACGAGGGCGTAACTACCGTCAGAATTAGCAGACCCAGAGTTGGAGATCCCGGAAACATCATAAAAAGAATCGCACAGTTTGCCGATGGATGGCTGGGAGCGACTAGATGCAGGCTGCGAAGAATGGTGGCTGTGCGACTGCTGCTGCGAACATGGCGCTGACGTGTCGCCGCCATGAGCGACGGGCTCAACGTAGCTGAATATGCGACCGAGTATGTCGTCCGAGAGGCCGTCGACCGGAGAGGACTCTAGACAGATGAGTTCGGTCGGTGCCGACAGTGGCGCTGGCATTGGACCGGTCTTGGCGTCGACCGCCTCGATCGAAATGTCAGCCATTGCTCCGAGCAATGAATAATACAGTTTGCTGGTGCGACTGCTAGTGACTGAGCTGGCTGGGAGCTACCGAGAAGAAACGAGTCACAAGAACTCCACTCTCTGACGTCCTGTGCTCCAGCATCAACACGCCTATATGCTAGAGGACGTTAGATCTAAGATGGAATGGACTAGCTGGCATATTTTGTGCCGGCCGACTGAGCGGTGCGGCGGAACTGACAGGATTGGACGGGACAGTGAGTTGATCAGATGGGAATCGCGGTCGCAGGTTGAGTACGGTGAATGAGTAAAATGGGATGCGCGGTGGTTTGTGGGTGGTTCGATACGGTGGTTTGATACGGTGGGAACACTGTCCCAACGAATTTTTTGGCCATGTGACATCGAATGGAGCCCGCGCGTGGGAGCGCGTCCTCTCTGACATCTCGCGCGGCATCGTCAGAGGAACAACGGAATGTTTCATTTGTAGCTGTTGTGATTGTTGGAAGGAGTCCATGCTCCAAACCGGTTGGACATTCATTAGTGAAGTATTTCACACCTAGGGGAATTCCTTGATCTCGCCGCCTAAATTCTGTCAGGCAACTTGAGATCGTCAATTCTATAAAATTCCTTATCAGTTGTTCATAATAAACCTAACGGCAGATTCTGTTTGCAGAAGTGGATGAAGACGTGTATCTCACCGACGACCAATACGAAATGTATGGACCCAACCCAACCGTCATTTGTGTGATCGCATCTCAGGACGGCTCAGCGCTCACGCTTCTTGGCTCGCGTACGGTCAAGAAACTTCTCCTGCTATGTGGTAAGAACATGTCAATCACCGTGAGGGAGACGACGAAGTTTCAGCAAATTCTACCCACGTACCTAATGATTGCTAAGGACAGGTGCAAGTTGTCTTGCAGCACGCGGCGGATGCGGATTTTATATGGAGACGGAAAGTGGAGCATGTTAGCATGGATAGCAAGCGGTTGGTGCTCGACAGGCAACACTCTAAAACACAGCGTACCGAAATGAGAGATCGGCTTATCCGGAAGCTATTGCAGTTCTCTTCAAAGGTGTGCCGGCAACGATCTCCCAAGAAATCGTCCAAAAGCGGCTGGTAACAGCAAGACTGGTGAAGCGCGGGCGCATGGCATTCTTGGAAGGGTTGGCCTTCCACAGGTTGCTAAATCTGGTGTTAGGCTTAGACATGGACAAGATCAAGGGGCCTAATTTACATGCACCCTTGAGATAAATATTGCTGGTGGCATATTCTAGCGGATCTGATCCACAAGAAGAAGTTGCGCCGTTGCGAGCCGAGCTACTTTCTGTACCCCCAACCCCCCTGCCTCCCCTCTCACCTCCTCCCTAGGAGCAGCGGCCACAATGAGGATCACCAGGTCCATGTAAACCATCGTGACAGATTCGGCGATCATCCTTACCTCCACGAAAGGGGTGCGAGAGGAGTGCGAGAGGAGGGGTGCAGAAAGACAAATGGTACCAGCTTCGTATAGTCATCCGAGCATTCAGCGTCGATTTGCCACTGCACAGGTTTGCTTCACTGGGAAGAGTTAATGCGCCAGAGCAAGGGGAAGCAGAGCCTTGCTACGGCCTAGAAGAAGTTATGCTTAAAAGCACCGCGCGGGGTTCAATAGTTGTTATTATTTATCCTATGTTATCATGCCTCTCGTCTTGAGCCATGCATAGCAAGAACGCTTTTTACTCGTAGGGGTTCTAAGAAACAAGAGAGCAAAAACTTTTTTTTTTCCCTTCTTTTCTTCTTCCTTCTTCTTCTGTACCATGCCATACAATGTGTATCAAAGCTCCTGGATGTGAGGGGCCTCCAAACAAGTGGATTATGGATAACAGCCATAAGAACATGATATGCATGGTCAATGTGAATGGCCTGAGAAGCAGCGGCAAACGAACTAAGAATAGACGACGAAAATGGAAAGTCGCAGACATAGAAATATTCACAGATATGCGCATCTTATGTATGTCACGCTAGGTGAAAATACCATCAGGTGTATTTCTACCTGCCCTGGAGTAGTTGCGCAAGTTCTTGCAACAGTGACAATTGCACGTTTTTCCTTCCAAGTCAGTCCAATGTTGAAATGTGCTTACCAAAGTGCACAGATTGGAGTGTACTTGGCGAATTCCGAAGCTCTGGTATGTGGTATGCAAAACCAGTATGTGCTATACGAAGTCCCGCTACTCCGCATGAGGCCGCTACACGCGAAACCAGGCGCGTGCAGGGCTTTGCCTCAACACCTCCACTCGAAGTCAGCGCAGGCCAGCTCCTGCATCGGCAAGGCGTATGTGTATTCCGCGCTGATCAAGTTCCTGACCGAAGCATGTTATGCTCGATCCTCGCCAAGCTGTCGGACCATTGGTTCGTGATGCGCATCTATCTCACGATGGCATCGCCACAGCGAATGGCCCAGAAATTTGGAGGTTACGTAAACAAGACGGGAGTTACTAGGTCAGTGGTTCACGAGATCACGGACAGCGTGACGAAGCGAGCAAGACTGCCCTGGAGGACCATACCGAAACTGAGTGCCGGCCTACGTGCGAAAATACGGGAGGAGAGAATGATGGCCAAGCCAACGACACCTCGAGGGGGAGGTGGAGCGTCTGAGACACATCGTCATGGCGGGTCCGGCAGACATACGGACAAAGCCGGCAGACATGGTACGGACAAAGGAACGGCTGCTAACAAAGGAGACATAGCTAGAAGCATTTCTGGAAAGCGGGAAGGAGCGTCTGCTGCGGAGAGTCACTACACAACGGGAGTGGACTACGGAGGAGGGCACGGGGTTGTGCGAGTGATCGTAGCGCTCTGCTAGCGTTCTTACTGCTTGCTATGTTCACTGAGAAGTTTGGCAAGAATTCCACTAAGGAAAGAACAACTTGCAATAACAAAGTTGATAGGAAAAGAATAGAGTACAATTGAGGCATGCAGAACAAAAGACTAGAATGGCATGGAACTCCTAGCAAGGGCGAACTCTGCCAGCGCAGCAGAAGCGCGGCTTGCCAACGCTGCAGCAGAGTAGTCTGCCAGCGTTGCACTGCGCGCGGTCTGCCAGCACTGCAGTCGCAGGTGACTTATCTGCAGTCGCAGGTAACTTTCTGCGGTCGCAGGTTGTCTATCTGCGCAGATGTGCGCACCTACCAAGTAGGTGCAGGTTGGCGGTTTCACCGTCAGGCACATTGCGCAGGTGCCAGGTAGAAAACGTGTCGTCGGTTTCGCCAGGTGCGCACCGTCGACCACGTGATGCCGTTCCGCAGGTAGAACTTCGCCAAAATCTCCTGGGCGAATGTTCGCACGCCTTCGCAGAGTTTCGCGCAACTCTGCAACTTCGGTCGCTCAGCTCAACTCTGCTCGGCAGAACAGAATCCGCCGAGCAGAACTTCTCGACCAGAACTCTTCGACCAGAGTTCTTCGACCTGTCAACGAGAACGGACTGGAATGATGAACTAGCAAGGATTGTGAGTACAAATATGAAACCCTAATGTTGTGACCCCCCTATAGGCTAACCCACTACAGCCTACACAAATACAACATGTATAATGTTTGACACACCCCCATAGGCAAAGTGGGGGAGACCTAGGGGTCACAAGACCAGTCAAGGCAAAGCAAGGCAACAACAAGCTCACGCAAATTCCGAGCACAAGCTAGTGGTCACAAGACCAGTTCACATGCAGGTTTATAACAGAGCAAGAGATACAGTGATCACAACCTAGCAAGAGTAAACATGCAGGTATAGATATATATAGTGATCACAGTACAAGCAAAGTCAAGAGGTAAGTAAGTGAGGTCCAGTAGGCACAAGGCCTAGTAGAGTGCAGAAGCGCTGATGGTCACGAGGCTGAAGCGCCTTGGTGAACACATCAGCAGTGTTGGCCTCAGTGGCCACGTAGCGAATACAAAGCTGACCGCGCTGCTGCAGCTCACGAGCAAGGAAGTACCGCAGGGCGATGTGCTTCGTTCTGTGCTCCAGTCTGTGCTCCTCACACAAGGCAATGGCAGCCTTGTTGTCGACGTACAGTACTGGAGGAGAACGAGGCCGCTCTCCGAGGTCGGTCAGCAGGTAGGTCAGCCAGCGTAGCTCCTGGGCAGCCATGGCTGTAGCGTAGATCTCAGCCTCGCAACTGGAGCCGAGAACAGAAGAAGAGCGTGTAGAGCGCCAAGAAACTGAGCCAGAGCCAAGGCTGAAGGTGTAACCCTGAGACGACCGCTGAGTGGCCTGGTCGTCTGCCCAAGAAGCGTCTGAGTGCCCTGTGAGAACAACTCGGTCTCGCCCTCCTAGCACAAGCCCCATGCCCGACGTACTGCACAAGTAGCGCAACACCCTCTTAGCGGCATCCATGTGCTCCTTCCTGTGACGGCCAGGAGCGACATAGCGTGCAAGGATGCTAAGAGGGTATGCAAGGTCAGGTCGAGTGCAGGTCATCAGGTACATGAGGCAGCCCACAAGCTCTGGATACGGGCCACTCGGCTCTACGGACTCATCCGAAGGCAGAGCTGAGAGCGAGTGACCGGTAGGCAGAGGAGTGGACTGAGGCGAGGAGTACGTGAAGCGGAAGCGCTGGAGAACCTGCTGCACCATGTGTGACTGAGTCAGGGTGATGGTGCGCCGTGCTCTGTCCCGGGTGATCCGCAAGCCAAGATAGCTTGTCAGCTCACCCAGGTCTGTGCACGTGTGTCTCCTCTGCAGCTCCGACTTCATGTAGGCGAGTCCTGCAGTGTCAGCAGTGGCAAAGACCAAGTCGTCGACGTACACGAGGATGTAGAACGGCGGCAGCGAAGTGTCGGTGCGCAGGAACAGCGACGGGTCAGCTGTAGAAGGCGCGAACCCAAGAGCCGCAAGTGTAGTCCTCAGTGTGTCGTGCCACTCACGCGGAGCCTGGCGGAGACCGTAGACCGGCCGCTGAAGCCTCCACTGGGTACCAGGAGGAAACGACCCAGTGAAGCCAGGTGGGCGGCGCAGCCAGATCTCCTCGTGCAAGCTGCCCTGCAAGAAAGCAGTGCTGAAGTCAAGTGAGTGAAGCTCGTAGTTGCGGTGAGCGGCTATGTGCAGCAGCACCCGAAGAGTAGTCATCTTCGGGGTGGGGGAGAAGGTCTGGAAGAAGTCAACTCCCTCTCGCTGACTGAAGCCTCGAGCCACGTAACGCGCCTTGAAGACAGGCGGAGAACCCGGCGGCCGCTTCACCCTGAAAATCCACATGCCATTGACGATGTTCGCCCCAGGAGGGGGAACCTCGTCGACGTAGGTGCGTGTGGACTTCCAGGAAGCCATCTCGGCGTCCATGGCTGTCTGCCACTGAGAGGAGTAGGGACCCGCCATCGCCTCAGCGTAAGTGCGCGGGGTCGGGATGTCTGGTGCATCCGGGTCTCCCTCAGGGGCAACTAGCAAGGACACGAGACGGGGCAAAGCAGCAGCAAGACACTGGAACTCCTCCTGTCTGTCCTCAAGGACGTCCGTGCCAAGAGCACACTCACCCCCGACGGATGGAGGACAGACAGACTCAGACTCAGACTCAGCAACAAGGCTAGCAGCGTAGTCTAGACGACAGGCAGCAGCAAAGTCAACCAACTCAGCGACCAGAGCAGACGCAGCCGAGGACTCAAAGGTAGGGTCAGTGACAACAGTAGCGAGAAGACGCGTGACAGTAGGGTGCTCAGCACGATACCGGTCAGACTCAGGGGCCGGAACGTCAGGCAAAGAGGACGCAGGAGGAGACGGTAGAGGGACACGCTGAGGAGCAGTAGAGGGACGCAGAGTCATGTAGTGAGTGCCTGGGACAGGAGGAGGACGCTCACGACGGACACGACTACCAGTGCGAGCAGAACGAACAGGCGACGCAGGACGAGACTCAGGCTCACGACGCTCTGTAAGACCTCCTGTGGGACCAGTGTAAGGAGAGGGAGCAGGGAGAGGCGAGGTAGGCGGTAACAGTGACTGCGGCTGGACAGGCGGAGGACAGTCTACGGAGGGAGGAGGACAAGGAGGAGGAGCCTGCCCAAGAACCTGCTGAAGGAGCGGTACGAAGTACGGTCGCGGCCGCGCAGCGTCTCCAGAAGCAGAAGAGACTCCAGCGGCCGGGTCCTCAGTACCAGTAGGAGCTCCAGCGTCCGGGTCCACAGCACCAGCAGCAGCTCCACCGGCCGGGTCCTCAGCACCAGTAGTAGCTCCAACGCCCGGGTCCTCAGCAGCAGCAGCAGCGCCACCGCTCGGGTCCTCAGCTCCAGCAGCAGCTCCACCGTCCGAGTCCTCAGCACCAGCAGCAGCTCCACCGCCCGGGTCCTCAGCACCAGTAGAAGCTCCAACGTCCGGGTCCTCAGCACCAGCAGCAGCGCCACCGCCCGGGTCCTCAGCTCCAGCAGCAGCTCCAACGTCCGAGTCCTCAGCACCAGCAGCAGCTCCACCCCCAGGGTCCGCAGCACCAGGAGCACCACTCCGAAGACTGCAGCGCCGTGTGTACCACTCGCGGATCTGCTGAATGGGGGGGAGCTCCCGGGTAGGAGGGGAAGTACCGGGACGAGCTCCAGCAGCACCTCTCCGGAGGCGGCAGTACTCGAGGTACCTCTCCTGCAGCTGCTGGGAGGAGAGGGCTCCTCCAGGTGTAGCACGCTCAGGCTCAGCACCCCCGGACTCAGCACCCCCAGACTCAGCACCTCCAGGCTCCGCACCTCCAGGCTCCGCACCCCCAGACTCAGCACTCCCAGGCTCAGCACCCCCAGACGCAGCATCCCCATGCTCAGCACCCCTAGCAGGCTCTGATACCATGTCAGAATCCCAGCCACTAACCACTGGGATAAAAGGGCTTGTTTATATAGCGGGTGAGTGCGCCCATAACCCCCCAGGCCAACGGGCCTGTAACCCTTCCCTAGGATCATCGGGGATCTCCAGTGGACCTCTGACACCCCCCCGCACTGGGATGCCCGAAGTGCACACACCGGGAATCGAACCCGAGACCTTCGCTCTGATACCATGTCAACGAGAACGGACTGGAATGATGAACTAGCAAGGATTGTGAGTACAAATATGAAACCCTAATGTTGTGACCCCCCTATAGGCTAACCCACTACAGCCTACACAAATACAACATGTATAATGTTTGACACGACCAGCGCTCTTCGACAGAGGCTCGTCGCGTAGAGACCGTCGACAAGAGCTCATTGCGAAGAGCTCGTCGACCAGAGCCTGCTCGACCGAAACTTCCGCCGAATTGCAGAAGCCCGTTTTGTCGACCGCTCCGTCGCGAACTTCCCATCCACAGCGAGATCAGCTACGCTCAAGCGAGGGCGGGGCCATTTCCTTCGACACTCCCCTGCCGCGCTCACGCTTGGGCACCCCACACACAAGGTCCACTCAGAACCCAGAGGGATAGAGTACAAGGAGAAATTCCTTCTACGTGCACCCAACACACAGCACGTAGATCACCGCACCAGCCGTGCAAAAGGGCACGGCACCTACTGCTGCACCTCGTCATCCCCGTCGCCCACGTCGGCCAGACGCACTTGGCCGATTGCGACGGAGCACCGGTTGAAAGCCGGAAAATGCAGCGCCTTCGTCAGAAAATCCGCCGGCTGCTCGGAGGTCGGGATGTACTGCAGAGCAATTTTCCCGCGCTTCACCATCTGCTGCAGCCAGGCGTAGCGTCGCTCCATGTGCTTGAGGTTGCCCTTGAGCCCCAAGCCCTCTGCGACTTTGATCGCCGACTGGTTGTCCACGTGCAGAACAGTCGGCTTCCTTGGGTCGAGTAGGCGGAATTCTGCAAGGAGGAAGCGCAGGCGGCGAGCCTCCTTGCCGGCTTCTGTCGCCGCGACGTACTCCGACTCCGTCGACGAGAGCGTCGCGCACTTGATGCGCTGGCTCGACCACGAAACTGCTGCTCCTCCGAAGATGAAAATGTAGCCATCCGTGCTCGTCCGATTCTGCTTGTCGCCAGCGTCGTCTGCATCTGCATAGCCGACCAGAACCAGCGACTCTGGTCCGCCGCCGAACTCCAGAGCGGCGTCACGGGTCTCGGCGAGGTAGTGCAGACAGCGATCGACCTCACGCCAGTGGTTGTCGCTCCGCACAGTCAGGCCGGATCCGAGCTTGCTGCACGCGAAGGCAATGTCGGGCCTCGTCGTGGTGGCCGCGAACTGCAGCGAGCCGACCTTCTACCGATACTCTGCTTCTTCGCACGACTAGAACTCCTCGTCGTCGAACACCAGCTCTGCGTAGGCGTCGACGGAGACCGGCGTCTTCGGCACTCGCCCGGTCTGCTCCTCGTCGATGAAACGCCGACGCAGCTTATCGACGTACGACTGCTGGTGCAGCCACAGCTTCCTCGCAGGACGGTCGCGCACGATTTCCAGCCCGAGATACTTCTCGACCGGGCTAATGTCGCGCAGCTCGAAGGCGGCCTCCAGCAGCTCCTTCAGCTCCTTCAGCATCGCAGTGCTGCTGCTTGCGGCGAGCAGGTCGTCGACGTAGACGAGCACCCAGCACGCCACTCCGTCGTCGCCGACCTTGAAGTAGAGTGCCTCGTCGACCTGACTCTTCTGCCAGCCAGCGCCCGTCAGCACCGTGTCGAGCGCCGAGTACCACAGCAGCGGACTCTGCTTTAGCCCAAACAAGCTCTTCAGCAGCTTGCAGACGCGACCGGTTCCGTCGTTGTAGTAGTCGGGCTGGTACATGTAGAGGACGCGATCCAGCTTACTCTGCAGAAACGCGTTTTTCATGTCCAGCTGCATCAGGTGCAGATCGAGAACTGCTACAATGCTGAGGAAGATTCGCAGAGTCACGTAGCTCCCCACCGGCGCGTACGTTTCCTCGTAATCTGCTTTGTAGACCTGCGTGAAACCTTTCACCACCAGGCGAGCCTTCTCGCGGGCGACCGTGTCGTCGACGTGGTACTTCGTTGTGAGCACCCAGCGGTTCTTCATGATGTTGACACCGCGCGGACACTCAACCAGCTCCCACGTCCCGTTAGAGATGAGACTCTTGATCTCCTCGTCCATGGCCACTTTCACCGCATTCCCCTTCCAGCTCGCCAACGCCTCCTTCACCGTCATGTTGGCGATGTCCCAGCGATGGTCTGGATCGGCGTGCATGTCGGGGTCGAGCTCGGGCAGAACAACGTCGTCCTGCGCGTCGTCGAGCAGAGTGCTGTAGGAGGTTGGTGGCAGACAAGCGTGGTAGCTCAGCTTCTCCGGCGGCTTGCCAATGTTGGAGCGGGCAGACCGTCACAATTTCGCCTCTTCGACCGCGACCTCTACCACGTCGCTGTCGTCGGACTGCTCCCCTGTCGACAGCTCCTCTTCACCGCCACCGTCCGCACCGACGACTTCCACAACGTCGTCGCTCGACGAGTCGTCGTCGAACTGCTCCCCTGGAATCGGCTTCTCTGCCCCCAGAATCGGCTTCTCTGCCAACGGCTCCCCTGAGGTTGGCGCCTCTGCTAGCTGCTTCTCTGAAGTCTACTTCAGCGCTAACAGCTCCCCTGTCGTCTGCCGCTTCCCATCGATGACCTTCTCGTCACGACGGCCATCGGAGATGCAACCGGTCGGCGCCGCAGGCGACGAACCAAATCTCCCCTCATCGCCGGCGGCCGACGAGGGCACAACAGGAGGAGGGAGCGGGACTTCTTCTACGTCCTCGTCATCAGGCTCGTCAACATCGGCGAGCAACGGAGGAACCGTTGAGGAGGAATCGGGCGGTGGCGGCGGGGCAGAGGGCGTCCTCGTCGACGCCGGCCCGTACTCCGCCTTCCACTTCTCCATCGACAGATTTTGGTAGAAGATCGCTTCGACCGTGGTGACGACCCTGTTGGCAGTCAGATCGAGCACCTCCCACCCCTTGCTCTCTGGCGACACGCCGAGGTGAAGACCCCAACGAGCCTTTTGCGCGAGCTTTCCGCCGCGCTGCTGCTCGGGGACCATGAACTGCACCATGCAGCCCCAGACGCGCGCCAGCGTCAGATCCGGCTTCGTTCCGAACAGCAGCTCGTGCGGCGTCGTCCCCTTCGGCAGAGAAGCCCGCTCGAGGCAGTTGCGCACCCACACGGCCTGTCGCAGAGCGAGGTGCCACCAATGATGCTTCACGCCCATGTGCAGAAGCATCGTTCGCACGGCCTCGACCACCGTGCGCATCTCCCGCTCTGCCATCCCGTTCTGCTGCGGAGTGTAAAGGCACGTCAGATTGTGGAGGATTCCCTTGTCCTCGACGAGGGCGGTGAAGGCGCTACCGAGGAACTCCCCTCCGCAGTCCGTACGCAACTTCTTCACCGTCTTCGACGTCTGCCGCTCCACCTCCTTCAGCCACTTGTCGAAGACGACCAGCACGTCGCTCTTCTTCGCGATTGGCCTCACCCACACGTAGCGCGTCTTCCTGTCCTTCAAAAGCAGAAAGTAGAGGCTGCCATTCATGGCGGCCATGCGAAATGGCCCGCAGAGGTCGATGTGCACCACATCGAGCGCGTTCTCTGCATCTGCGCCTTTTTCGGGGAAGATGTTGTCAGAATGTTATTATTGTCTAGCCTGTAGTGGGGTGCTCTATAGCGAGTACAACCCAGTTAGGGTTTGCTATATGTACCCCAACTGCTGCTAGTGAAACCCCCCTCCTTTCAATCATTCTTGCCTAGTTCTATTAACAGATGTGCCGCGCAAGCTTGTCGCCGACGCCGGAGGTACACGGCAGATCATCTGCGGTCGACGTCTTGATGTCCAGACCGGTGGCGACCGCATGCTTCGCCGAGCTCTTGATCGTGTCGATGCCGACGTGCGCAAGGCAAGCGTCCAGCTGGCCCGGGGTAGACTTCGTCGCCGACGCGATCGTCCGCAGAGCCACAACCTCTATCGAAGCCGCCGTCGACTTCGTCGAGCAGGGGCGCAGGTCCGTGCAGAGCACTCTGCCAGAGTAGCGGGCGCGACCAAGGACATCGCCGGCAGAAAGACGCCAGCAGCGTCTCTGCACCATCGTCCTGGAACTTTACGCCGTTCTCCTTGAGCTGGCCGGCAGATAGCAGGTTCGCGTGCACACCCGGAACGTAGAGGACGTCGAGGACGAGGACCTGCTTCCCCGTCTCCCCTTGCAGAGCGACGGTGCCAGGGCCTTCGACGGTCTGCAGAGCCCCGTTGAAGCCACGCACATGTTTGACCTCGCTGCGAGGCTTCATTTCGACGAACGCCTCCTTCGTCCCCATCAGATGGTGGGAGCAGCCGCTGTCGAGGAGCACCATTGTCTGATTCACCTCCACAGCAGCAGCGACCGCCTTGAAGTCCTCACCAGCCTCCAGCGCTAGGGAGATCGTCGGCTCCACCGCGCCGACCATCGAGCACGAAGCCTCCTCGCCACGAGCGTTTCCGCCAGAGGAGTCAGCATCCTTCGTCGAAGACGTCTTCGACGGCTGCTTCTCCTTGCGCGGCTGGTTGTCCCGACGACGACGGCCACCTTCGCCCTTCTTGCGGTTGGCGTCCCGGTTGTCATCAGACTCGTCTCGATCGGGGCAGTCGTACGAGAGGTGGTCGGGAGCATCGCAGATGTAGCAACGCCGTCCTTCTCGACGCGAGCCACTGCCTCCGTAATCTTCTCCTTTCGCCGATTTTCCGCGGTCGACGCCCTCCGTCGATTTCGCGTTCGACGACTTCCCGCCACCGCCTCCGGTAGACTTTCCACGTTGCCCCTGCTGGCGTCCCTGCTTCGACGTAGTTGGCCTGCGGAAGCAGTTCTGCGGACCTCTCGGACTCCTCCATAAACTCGTCGTTGATGATCTGGCTCGACAGCGTGTCCTCGTTGAGCGTTTCACGCGCGCCAGGCATCGCCAACATTCGGCGCAACAAATTGTAGCCCGTCGGCAGACCCTTGAGGACGTGCGTAATGTAGGAAGCTGTAGAGTAGCTGACGCCAGCCATCCGCAGCTCGGCCAAAATCCGCCGAGCACGGTTGCAGTACTCGGTTGCAGACTCCTGGTCGCCCATCTTGATGTTCGTCAATTTCTGCTCCAGCTGGCCGATGTAGAGGTCGTCGGTCGATTTGCCACGCTTGGTAGCCAGCATCCACCCGAAATCTGCACGACTTCAATGCGACTTGCACCAGCGGCGAGCAGCACCTCGAAATGACCATAAAGGTCAGAAGCTGAGTAGCGCGAAATTCCGACCAGAGCTCGACCTCCTCCTCGTCCGGCGCCAACACGTCTCCGTCGACGAACCTCTTCAATCCGGCGATCTCCAGCTGCGGTTCGATAGACTCCGTCCACGTGATCAAGTCGTGCCGACCTTCGAGCGGCTTCGGCACAACGATTTTGTCCGGCGAGAATTTGAAGTAGCCATACGACGGCGCGATTCCTCCGTCTCGACCGATTGACGCATGGATCGCCGAAGTCGGCCCGACTCCACTCCGCTCAGGAGAACGTCGTCGACCGTCGCTGTTGCCGTTCGAGCTTCCTGCCGCTGTCGAACGCTGAACTCGCGCCTGCACTCCGCCGATGCCGCCATCGGCTGCCCAAATCACTCCACGTGTCATCCTCGTGCCTCCGTCGCTGCCGACTTGGTTACCACCGTCGACCTGGTCGTCGACGCCACCTTCGTTGCGTGCCGGTCGGGGAGTGGCGGGCATTCCGTGCTCGCGCGCCCACTGCACGCGGGTTCCAAAGAGCATGACCTCCAAGGTCGCTCCGCCGTACTCGCCAGCTGCGTGGCATGCCCGAACGTTTTCTAACCGCCCCTGCAGGGTATCTTCTAGACCTGCAGCGACCTCCTGGTCGACCATGGCGGACTAGATAGTTGCTGGCCCACTACAACTTGGGTATCTGCAGTCGCAGGTAACTTTCTGCGGTCGCAGGTTGTCTATCTGCGCAGATGTGCGCACCTACCAAGTAGGTGCAGGTTGGCGATTTCACTGTCAGGCACATTGCGCAGGTGCCAGGTAGAAAACGTGTCGTCGGTTTCGCCAGGTGCGCACCGTCGACCACGTGATGCCGTTCCGCAGGTAGAACTTCGCCAAAATCTCCTGGGCGAATGTTCGCACGCCTTCGCAGAGTTTCGCACAACTCTGCAACTTCGGTCGCTCAGCTCAACTCTGCTCGGCAGAATAGAATCCGCCGAGCAGAACTTCTCGACCAGAACTCTTCGACCAGAGTTCTTCGATCAGCGCTCTTCGACAGAGGCTCGTCGCGCATAGATCGTCGATAAGAGCTCATCGCGCAGAGCTCGTCGACCAGATTCTGTCGAGAGCAGAGCCTGCTCGACCGAAACTTCTGCCGAATTGCAGAAGCCCATTTTGTCGACGGCTCCGTCGCGAACTTCCCGTCTACAGCGAGATCAGCTACGCTCAAGCGAGGGCGGGGCCATTTCCTTCGACATCTACAGGTGCTGGCCGGTCGCATATCTTAACCGAACTCCAAGACGGGAAGAAGATTTATCTAGCGCCGCTCGGGGCCTTGGATGGTTTGTATGACGTACGCTTCTACAAGTACATCCATAGTTTGTATCTTGTTAGAGTGAGGATCTTGGATAGGATAGGAAGTGCCTTTGAAAGAGTTGGTAGCGGAAGTCTTGGTAAGAACCTTGATCATAGTGAATGTGAATGACAAAGTTAATTAATGGATAGAATACAAGCAAATAAATAGTCCTAACTAGCCATGTA
Source organism: Closterium sp. Yama58-4 (assembly GCA_947470075.1). Classification (NCBI taxonomy): domain Eukaryota; kingdom Viridiplantae; phylum Streptophyta; class Zygnematophyceae; order Desmidiales; family Closteriaceae; genus Closterium; species Closterium sp. Yama58-4. The sequence continues at coordinate 843,398 of CANIUD010000184.1, read as the reverse complement.
CTCTAAGGGGTACATTCCCTTATTATAACTGTTTTACAGGCAATACTACAGTGACTCTGACTATTGCATTTCCAATCTTGTTACCGAGTCGCTGTTTGTAACTGTTCGTACGGTTACGCCTGTTGCCATTCCTCGATAGTAGGTCAATCGTCGGTCCAAATGGTCAATAGTCGCGACAGTTGACCCTTGCGACTGTTGACCATCCTGCCTTGATATAGGCTGATCCGACATCTGCTGCTCGCGCTGCTTCGATAGTAGCTGATGCGATGTTGCTGCACCTTCGGGAATGTGTGATTTCCTTCATACTCCAACACTCCCCTTCATTCCTGGAGGTGCGCCACGTGGCTCTTGCGAACGACTCCGCACAGGTCCGAGCAGTACTGAAACTTCTGACGTGGCAGCTTCTTAGTCAGAAAATCTGCTGCCATCTCGCCAGTCGGACAGTAGGTGAGCTGGACCTTGCCCTTGTCGATTTCGTCCTTGACGAAAAAGTATCGCAGGGCGATGTGTTTGGTGCGGTTGACGGAGCCGGGCTTGTGTGTGATTTTTATCGCACTCTGGTTGTCGCAGAGTAACTTGAAGGACCCGTTCATCGCCGTTTTCGTTTCCTGTAGGAGTTCCGTGAGGTAGAGCCCTTCGCGAACTGCTGCGCTTGCTGCGATGAACTCTGCTTCTGCTGACGAGAGGGCGATGAGCTCCTGCTTCTGTGAGTTCCAGGAGATGGTTCCTGCAGGCTCAAGTTTGAAAATGAAGCCTGTGCGGGACCTTCTGTTTTCTGCATCCCCCGCGTGATCTGCGTCGATGAAACCAGTAAGCTGTAGGTTAGCCGTTAGATTTGCCTTGTAGGTGAGGCCGACGTCGGGCGTGGAGATGAAGTACTGTAGGGCTCGACGAAGATCTGCCATGTTCTCCCCTTCAGGTCGGCGCAGGTACTGGGCGAGCTGGCTGGCGATGTAGGAGAGATCCGGGCGGCATGTGACGGCGGCGAACAGGAGGCAGCCGAGTTGCTGCTGGTAGAGGCGATGGTCTGCTGGGGAGAGCGGAGTGGTGTCCGGTTCGTGGTTGGGAGGAGGAGTGCGAAATGGTGTGGTGATGCCGATGGGGGCAATGCCGAATTTCTTGGCGAGACTCTCGGCGTACTTCGCGTCAGAGAAGTGGATGGAGTCGGCGCTCTGCGTGACGTTGAGGCCGAGGAATTGGGTGACGTCGTGGTCGATGGTCACCTCCAGCTTCTCCTGAATCTCGCGCTCGAAGCGATCGAGCAGCTCGGAGTCGTCCCCGGTGTAGAGAAGGTCGTCCACGTAGGCGACGAGCAGGATGAAGTGGCCGCGTGATTCGATGCGGTACATCCCCTGGTCGTGGGGAAGCTGTTGGAAGCCGAGCTCGATGAGGATGGTGTGAAGGTACTGCTGCCACAGGCGCGGCGCCTGCTTGATGCCGTAGAGTGACTTCTGGAGGAGGCAGATGGCGTCGCCATCTTCCTCGAAAGCGTTCGGCTGCTCGACGTAGATTATGGCGTCGACGATCGCGTATAGGAAGGCGTTGGAGACGTCGATCTTGCGCAGAGGGCGCTGCTTGACGGCGGCGATGCAGAGAAGGATGCGCACGGATGTGTGATGGCCGACAGGTGCGAAGGTCTGATTGTAGTCCACGAATTGGGTTTGCTCGAATCCGCGGACGACCCATCGTGCCTTGTATTTGTCGATGGTTACGTCCGCCAAGGTCTTGATCCTGAAGACCCATTTCCCGGTGAGGATTTTCCTCCCCTTCGCGTGTCGTCGTGGGACCAGCTTCCAGGTTCCTCGTCGCTGAAGAGCAGCGACTTCTGCGGCCATGGCGGCTCTCCATTTTTCGGCATCGGGCCCACTGAGGGCTTGGCGAACAGTGGTGGGCTCCACCAGCTGCTGGTTACCCCGGACGGCGACGGCGAGACCGAGGATGCGAAGACCGGTGAGGTTGGATTCAGCTGCATTGGTTACTTCGACTACGTCGTCGTCGTCGTCGCCAGGGATGTCGCGAATCGTGTCACGAGAGGAGTCGCGAACTGGGTCTTCGTCCATGGGTGAGTGCATTTCTGCACTGGTGTAGTCATGTTGGGCTTGTACTGCTTCGCGGGTATCAGTGTTGGTTGGGAAGAAGGTGGGTGTCTCGAACTGCTCCGTAACGGGTAAAAGGGGTGTGGTATCTGCTGCTTCTTCGTCCGGCTGTTCTCCTGCCACGTCGATGTCATCCTCATCATTGGCATAGCTGTGCTGTCCTTGAAAAATGTTGTCTGGTGCTTCCTGTGCAGTGCGGTGCTGGCGGTACAGTGGCAGGGTCAGTCTTTCGTAGAAGATGCAGTCACGTGAACGCGTGAGCTGGTGGGTGGCGAAGTCCAGAATTGTCCAGGCGTGGTATTCGGATTCGATTCCGAGGTGAATGCCCCAGCGGGCACGGTCTTCAAATTTTCCGGTTCGGGCAGTGTGGGGTCGGTACTGTACCATGCACCCGAAGACTCGCAGCATGCGGGTGTCGGGGTGTTTTCCGGTCCACTCCTTGAAGGGTGAACTGTTGTTGGGCAGGGCTTTCGAGGAGAGCATGTTGTGCAGTCGAACTGCATGCGCCATGGCATAGGGCCAATACTTGGTTGGCACAGCTGACTGCTTCATGAGAGCTCGCATCTTTGTCGCGAGGCTCCTGTTGGTTCGCTCGGCCAATCCCTGCTGCTCGTGAGCGTAGGGGAGCGAAACCATCCTCTTGATGCCCTTCTGCTTGCAGAGGGTTTTGAAGTCCTCCGACATGTATTCCAGGGCTCCGTCTGTTTGGAAGGCCTTCACCTTCCGGCCGTCGTTCTGAGTCTCTGCCATGCTGAGCCAAACTTCGAAGCACTGGTAGGCAAGGTAACGGTCGCTGACGTTGACGGCCCAGATGAAGCGTGTGCCAGCATCGATGAAGGTGAGTGTGTACTGCTCCCCGCCGACTCCTTTTGCCGTGAGAACTAAGAAGTCGCTGTAAACTTTCTCCAGCGGTTCGTAGCGTTCTGCTCCATGGATTTTCTCAGCGAAAGGCGTGTGGCGCAGCGCAGCTGTCGGGCAGACAGGGCAGTTGGACAGGTCAGTTCTCGGCTTCAGCAATTTTCCGTCTGGCAGCAACAGTGCGTCTTCCGCAAAGACCTTTGCGTTGATGCAGTTGTTGAGCACCTCGATTGATGGGTGACCCATGCGTTGATGCCAGATGTCACCGTCGGCCCGATATCCCTTGGTGCGAGTGTATAGCTCCTTTTCCCGTGCAAAGATGTCCTCTGTGGTTACCCTCTTGGTTTCTTCCGCAGGTTCGTCGGGCACGGTGATGTGAACCGCCGCTGCTTAGAGTGTTGTGCCGTGATACGACCCGCCGGTATCGCCGATGGTGACAGTGTCAATCGTCACTAGTAGCGTCGGTGGTTCTTCAGGAGATGAGGGTGAGGTTCGCTGGCGGTTATCGTCGGGCTGTGTGATCTCGCCTTCTTCGAAGGGTGTATCGCCGATCGCCACTCCCCTTGTCTCGAGGTGGAGGTAGTCCCTGCCGTCGGTCGTGATGGGAATCAGGTGAGGTCCGTACTCCGTTAGTAGCTCTTCTTCTTCTGCTTCTGGTGCTTCTTCTGCGACTTCTGGTAAGTCCACCGTTTCGATTGTCCCTGCTGCAGGTTCTTCGATGGTGGTTCCCCATCCTGATGTCTCTGCTTCCACGGCTTCTCCGGTGGTGGTTCCCCATCCTGATGTTTCTGCTGCCACGGCTTCTCCCAGCACGGTGTTTTCAACGACCCAGCGTCGACCGCGTCCCACCCTTGAGTGGTGTTCCAGCCAGTAGGGTGAGTGACAGGAGGCCAGGTTTGTTGCGGGACTTCTGCCTCTGCAGTTTCGGTCGTTGCGATTGCTGTGTCTGACGTGTCTTCTTCTCCCTCTTCCACTGCTTGCGTTCCTGTGCTTCCAGGATTTGTGGTCGAAGCGACGGGCACGGCGAGGGCGTGGAAGGTACCGTCGAGGCCAGGCCGCTGGTAGTCGGTCTCCTCAGGATGACTCCATCGTGGTGGCGACGGGTGTCCTTGTGGGTCAAGAACGAGGATGTGCTCGTTGTCGCCAGAGGTTCTGGGTGACTCAAAGTCAAGCACGAACACTCCTTCCACACCGGTCGCCTTCCCGATGTAGATCCCGTTGTAAATCAAGTGCATCTCGTCTTCTGTTGTTTCCAGGCCGACTCCGCACTTCATCAACTGGTGGAGGGACAGAAGGTTGAACCGAAGCTCAGGTACAACGAGCACGTCGCTGATGTGGATGCAGTACCCGGTGTCGTGGGACTCCAGCTGGATCTGCCCGCAGCTGTTTGCGTAGATGGTTTGGCTGTTGGCAACAGTGATCTCCACTTCGTTGAAGAGCCGCTCACTGTTGAGGATGAAGACGTCTGACGACACCATGTGTTGTCCGCAGCAGCTGTCCAGGTACCAGGTGTTGATTTCTTTTCTTGCCTTGGCGAGGTTGGCGAGCCTTGGAGTGATGTGATGCTCCATGTCGTGCTCGTGTTCGTAATCATATGTATAATCCTCGTCTTTGTATGCCTCGCGTGCAGGTGGTGACTCCTGGATCCAAGGCGGCATTTCCCAGTCATACTCCATGCGTCCGACTGTCAGCTCATCGTATGTCGGGTCGTTTTCTTCTTCGTCTTCGACCGACCCTTCAGGACGCTCTTGCGGCGGATCTGCGAACATGTCTTCCCAGCTGCGGAAGAAGCGGTAGTGTCGGTTAGGACAAGGTGGACCTCGTCGTACCATGCAAGTTAACACCTTGCTTTTGCCTTTGTTGGCTGTGTTCGCAGAGACGCGCGCCGGAGCTTGGGATGTGCTTGCGACGGCTGGCGGTGACACTGTCTGGTTGCGGACTGGAGTTCTTCCTTGCTGGTGAGTGGCGGCTCCCTTCTGGTTGTTGTTGTTGCCATTCAGCTTCCAGCATTCTTGAATTGTGTGCCCCGTCTTCTTGCAGTACTTGCAGAAGAGTCTCTTCTTATCCAGTGGCGCTTGTGCGTAGAAAGCGATCTTCTCCTTCTTGTTGCCTCTTTCGTTGTACAGGTCCATTTCCTTCTGTTCGGAAAGAAGCGTCGAGCAGAGGGCAGTTTCGCTGACGGTCCCTTGAGTGCGAAGGAGTGACTTGCACTGGCGCCAATCCGGGCTCAATCCAGCGAGGATGATCGTGACGAACATGTCGTCAGGGAAGTTTCCGCCGCTTTTCCTGAATTGGTCTCTCAGGTTTCTGCAGCGGTTGATGTAGGATCCGGCCTTTTCGCCGGGAAACATCTTGACATTGTTCAGCTGGTTGAGCAGGCGACTGAGTGTCACTGAGTCTGTTGCCATGTGGCAGGTGCGCAGGTGTTCCCAGGACTGCTGCGCGGGTGCCCATTCGTTCTTGAATGGGCGGATGCTCAGCTGTTCTTCAGGCGACAAGTTCCGGATCAAGACGGTGAAGGCCAGGAGAGATTCGTTGTAGTACTGCGTCTTCTCCTGAGGTGAGCCGTTGGTTGGGAAGGGGTACGAACCGTCGTAATACATCCAGATCTGGGCGCCTTGAGCTAGTAGCTCGAATTCAAAGCTCCAGGTGTAGAAATCTTGTCCGTCGAACGGCTTTGTTGTCCTGAGCTTTGACGTTGACAGGAACTTGTTTTGCATCGACGCCATTTGTCTCGAAATGTGCCTGTTGTGTTTGAGCAAGTCCTGGAGTTCTGTGATTGTCGAAGGTGAAGGATCATTCAAATCCAGCTCCTTGAGGATCGGGAGGTCTTCGGGCGTAGCTGGAGCCGTCAATGCTCATTGGCTGATGGCTCTCCAGTGCGCTGATGCGGGAAATCAGCTGCTCGAGGAGTGTTGTGTCCACGGTCGTTGTAGTATAGGTAGCATTAGTGGACGGATGTATTGGATTTTCTCCAGTTTCTCCGCAGTCGGCGCCTGGCATGTTGCTTGCCCTTGTAGTAAGTTATATAAGAAGTTGCCTTTTGGGAAAGGCCTTTTTAGCAGTTCCTATAATCCAAACTGGCTCTCATACCATGTTAGAGTGAGGATCTTGGATAGGATAGGAAGTGCATTTGAAAGAGTTGGTAGCGGAAGTCTTGGTAGGAACCTTGATCATAGTGAATGTAAATGACAAAGTTAATTAATGGATAGAATACAAGCAAATAAATAGTCCTAACTAGCCATGTACTCTAAGGGGTACATTCCCTTATTATAACTGTTTTACAGGCAGAACTACAGTGACTCTGACTATTGCATTTCCAATCTTGTTACCGAGTCGCTGCTTGTAACCGTGCGTACGGTTACGCCTGTTGCCATTCCTCGATAGTAGGTCAATCGTCGGTCCAGATGGTCAACAGTCGCGACAGTTGACCCTTGCGAGTTTTGACCTTCCTGCCTTTAATATAGGCTGATCCGACATCTGCTGGTCGCGCTGCTTCGATAGTAGCTGATGCGATGTTGCTGCACCTTCGGGAATGCTTATGTGATTCCCTTCATACTCCAACATATCTTGCTTGTGTTCTAACGCTGTGCTATGCATGATACAAATTTGATGACGTGGGCAGGAACGGCGAAACGCCGCCTTCATGTAGACAAGCGTTCGTACGTTTGATTATATCCAACGTATGTGTGAATGGGGGCGGAAAAGTCACTCCGTGGTTGAAATAATGTGTGAATAATGATATCAGAAACTGATTTTAGAACCCCAATGGTTGGAGGGACAAAATGAAGGGTTTAGGTTTTTGTTTGTAAGAAAAACCCTTTTTCCTTACTGGGGTTTACTCAACCGCGTACAACCCCAACTTTCGGAAGTGCACGTTCGGCCGCTTTGCTTGCTGCCGAAGCAACCTCGCGTCGCCTTCGGTTTTCCTTTGCCCAACCTGCACTCAACCTCGTGTTCCCGAGGTTCCCGCCTAGCTAGGTTGCCTCGCTATATAATCGCATGCCCTTCATTGTATCGTCAGTTCATTGAGTCACAGCCTCGTTATTCGTTATTCCGCGCAACTCTGTTTGACAACTCATAACACCTGGTATCAGAGCTACTTTCCTAGTTCACCTCGCATTTCTAGGGTAGTTTAGAGGCACGGGTGTGATTGGTACGGTGGGCTGCAAAGCGGTTGGTTGCAAAGTTTGTTGCCCGACTCCGATAGCTTTTGCGCTTGCACTGTTGCCGGATAATCACGGGTACCCAGTTGCCTGTTAGACGTAGCTTGCGACTCATGGACCAGGCGGCATTAGATGCGTTGATGCAGCAAGTGGCGGAGATGTCGGCAAACATGAAGGCGTTAACGACAGAAGTGGAGAGACTACGTGAAGAAAACAACGAGCTACGCCAGGCGCGAGGTGAAGCGCGCCAGGAGTCGCCCGCTGAAGAAGGCGAGAGCACTGGTCAAGCGGTGAGCGGCAATCCGTTGGAGGAGCTCACACGCGGCTTCGAAGAAGAAGATAGGCAGCGAGCGGCGGCAGCGACAACAGTTGCAGTGACAACAATCAAGATAAAGCCTACGAGCCCGCCCCCGTTCAACCCTACTGACAAGAACACTACTGTTAAGGGGTGGTTGTTCGGCGTGGAGGTGTTCTTCACTGCAGCGAATGTTAACGACGACGCCACGCGTAATAATTCCGTGGTATCGCTTCTTCGAGGCTCGGCGCTTGAGTGGTGGCGACGAACCTTGGACACGGGGACCCCGACAGGTGTGACACATGCGGCAGACGGGACTTCGGACGCTGCTAATGGGAGGGCATCATCGATAATCGGTGTGGCCACAATTCGTACGTGGAAACAGTGGGAGCAGCTGATCAGGACAAACTGCCCTGACCCCGCACGTTGGGAAAATTCGCTCGCCATGCTGGAATTCGCGTTCAACAACGCTCCGTCAAGCATGACCAATCACTCCCCGTTCTTCTTGAATTACGGGATGGACCCGGTGGTACCTACAACGACTACACTTGACAACCCGGTCCCGAGGTCACAAACATTTGTGACAGAACTCCAAGAAATTCGCGAGAAGGCTGCGGACGCAATTCGCAAGGCGAATACCACTTCCCGCAAATACTCGGATCTCCTCCGACGGGAAATCGTCATGACAGCTGGGCAACTAGTGCTACTCGACACAAAGAACCTACATCTGCCCGGCCCATCGAAATTACGGCCACGTTTCTGTGGGCCTTTCAAGATCATCAAGATGGTGACACCTGTCACCGCGAAGCTGCTACTACCCGACGACTGGCGTATTCACGACGCCTTCCACGTCAGCTTACTTCGCAAGTTCGTGCCTGCCACGACAGACATCGCGCGCCAGAACGCCGTCCCGACAGCCCGACCTGTCCCGGAACCGACACTTGACCCGTCCAAGATTTTGGCGCATCGTGTTCGGCTCGACGCTTCTGGACGCCACGTGGATTTTCTAATCCGTTGGACTTTCTCACCAGTGAGGACGACACATGGGTGCCATCCGCCTCGCTTGAAGCTTCCCCGCTTCTTGGTGATTATCTCGCCCGCAAGCGAGCTGCGGATGTTGACCACCTTGCTTAAAAGGGGGGGGTAGTGTAAGGAAAAACCCTTTTTCCTTACTGGGGTTTACTCAACCGCGTACAACCCCAACTTTCGGAAGTGCACGTTCGGCCGCTTTGCTTGCTGCCGAAGCAACCTCGCGTCGCCTTCGGTTTTCCTTTGCCCAACCTGCACTCAACCTCGTGTTCCCGAGGTTCCCGCCTAGCTAGGTTGCCTCGCTATATAATCGCATGCCCTTCATTGTATCGTCAGTTCATTGAGTCACAGCCTCGTTATTCGTTATTCCGCGCAACTCTGTTTGACAACTCTATAACATTGTTGTTACAGTATATTTTTTTCCTCACGGGCAGTTTCATGTTCCAATGGAGATTTCAAGGCAATTGCATCTGCCCAGTTGTGTTTTCTGCTGATACAACACTCCAGATGGTGACATCTGCTAGTGATAGGCTCCTGGTCCAGAACGACCAAGTGTCATGTACCCCGTACGCAAGCTGTTGAGGCATGTTGAAATGCCTTGAGTTTCCAATATCCCAGCTATGTCGTTACATCTCACCGTGCAGTTCGTGTTCCTCCAGGTCAGGCCGTTTCATGTCACCTCATGCATGTCATGGATGACATGGGTTCCCTGCCCCACACTCACTCACGAGCCACCTGAGGACAATTCTCAAGGTTCCCACATGGGATGTACGATAGGGTTACCACCCGTTAGCGACCGTTGGCGAAAGGCGGTTTCTAGTTTTCGCGCACCACCATACCATAGGGCTGATGCGGAAGATGATACGACATTTCAGATCTGGATCTATGGCATCACATAACACACTACCTGCTAAGGCCATCATCCTCAGGTAGTCCTTAATCTCCTCCGGTTCCGTACAAATTTATCGCGTGTTACGCATGCACTTAATCCCTAAGCGGCGATTGCGGCGGATTTTCAGGCTGCGAAATTGCCAGTCCTGATTCCGTGCGATCCGGGAATCCCTAAGGCGGCCGTTAGGCGATGTCGCGGGACTTGCAATCCCGCCGGTTCTCCAACCGGTCGCATCGCAGCTCACGGCTACCCGTCTACACTGACGACGACGACGACGCGGCGTTCGAAGCATGGCTGCGGGAGCAGGAGCGGGAGGAGACGGGAGGGGGTAGCGGAAAAGGCGGTAAGACGGCTAAAACAGGAAAATTAGATGCAAAATCAAGCGAGAAAAGAGGCGGTGGTAAGGGAAAGGAGAGGCGATCAGAGACGGGGAAAGAAGACCCCTCCGCGTCTGCGCGAGCAGCAGCGGGGGGAAAGCGGGATGGCGCTGTGGCGGCCGCGGGGAAGGGTGAGGAGGCGGGGGGGAGCGGAAGTGCGGGGAAGGATGGGGGGAAGACGGGGAGAGGTGGAAAAGAGGCGATGGAGGGGGTGGAGGTGGGAGAGGAGCAAGGGGGGGATGAGGAGGCAGCTAAGGTGGCTGCTGACGTGTCAGTGGAGGAGGCTGAGGGGGATGCTGACGTGTCAGGGGAGGAAGCTGAGGTGGCTGCGGAGGTCGATGATGACGTGTGCGAGGTGTGCGGGGGTGACGGCGAGTTGCTGATGTGTGACGCGTGCCCTGCTGTGTACCATCTGCACTGCCTGCACCCGCCGCTCTCCCGCGTGCCTGAAGGAGCTTGGTTTTGCCCCAAATGCGTGAGTCAACATGCCGTGCGATTCGTGGGTAATATGTCATGCCATGCCATACATGTGTTTAGTGTAGAGTATATTTGATGCATGCCATGCCCTGCAGCCTACCATCTGCACTGCCTGCACCCTCCGCTCTCCCATGTGCCTGAAGGAGCCTGGTTCTGCCCCAAATGCGTGAGCCACACACACATTCCATGCCAGGTATGCTTAGTATAGAATACATGTGATGCGTGCCCTGCCCGGCTGTGTATCATCTCCCCTGAAGGCGCCTGGTTCTGTCCCAAATGCGCAAGTCACATGCCGTGCCATGCCATGCCATTCCATGTGTGTGTTCAGAGGGCGTGCGTAATTTTGTGAGCTGCATCACATGCCATGATATTTCATTCATGCCATGTCACGACACGCCATGCCATCACATGCCATGTCATGCTGTGCCATGCTGTGCCATGCCGTGCCGTGCCGTGCCGTGCCATGCCATGCCATGCCGTGCCGTGCCATGCCATCCCATGCCATGCCATGCCATCCCATGCCATGCCATCCCATGCCATGCCATCCCATGCCATGCCATCCCATGCCATGCCATCCCATGCCATGCCATGCCATGCCGTGCCATGCCGTGCCATGCCATCCCATGCCATCCCATGCCGTGCCATGCCGCGCCATGCGATGATGCTCTGTCATCATGTATTTAGATTGAGTACGTCAGGCCCAAGCCACAATCTCGCACTTTTTGCGATTGCTGCCCCCCTCCCCCCTCCTCCCCCCCCCCCCTCCTCTCTCGCTCTTCTGCCTCTCCTCCTGCAGGGCCATGACTGGTCAGCAGCGGAGCGGTTTTTGGGCGTGAGAGAGGTGGAGCAGCGAGGCGAGGGTGGGGGAGGTGCTGGGGAGGGGAGTGAGGGGACAGGAGAGGGGGGCATTGATGGTAAGAGGAGTGATGGTGGTAGGGGCGGTGATGGCAGGGATAGTGGAGGGCGGGGTGAGAGGAGGCGAGTGGAGGAGTATTTGATAAAGTGGAAAGACAAGTCCCACATCCACTGCACCTGGTACGTTTTTTTGAGGCTTCTCAAAGAATTTCAAGACTTTTGCCCCTTAAGAGGCGAGTGGAGGAGTATTTGATAAAGTTGAAAGATAAATCGCACATCCACTGCACCTGGTACGTTTTTTTTAGGCTTCTCGAAGAATTTCAAAACTTTTTTGAGGCTTCTCAAAGAGGCTAGTGGAGGAGTATTTGATGAAGTGGAAAGGTAAATCGCACATTCACTGCACGTGCTATGCTCTTGTTTTGCAATGACTGCAATGATCGAATGTTGGAACAAGCCCGGAATTCACTGCTCGTCGTATCCTCTCGTTCCACTTGTCTTCCCCCCCCCCCCCCCCTTCCCCCACTTTCTATCTCTCTCCCTCATACGCACTCCTTACCTCTGATTTAAATTTCTTCATTCCCATTCTCTCTCCTTTACACCCCCTGATCTCCCCCACACCCTGTTCTTCTCTCCCCCACACCCTGTTTTTCTCTCCCTCACACTCTGTTTTTCTCTCCCCCAGACCCTGTTTTTCTCTCCCTCACACTCTGTTTTTCTCTCCCCCACACCCTGTTTTTCTCTCCCTCACACTCTGTTTTTCTCTCCCTCACACTCCACTACTCATCACTGTTCGTACGCCTCTTTTCCTGCCACTTTGTGAATTGTCCATACGTCTCCATCAAATCTCTCCATTCCTCCACCTTTACCCCCTGAATCCCCTCAGGGTGGCAGCTACAACAGTGGATGCAGCAGCAAAGAGCCTCCCAGGGCTTAAAGCCAGGATGAGGAACTACCTGCAGCAACGGGCAGAAGCAGCAGCACAGAGCGCCATGCTTTCTCAATCCCCTCACCCTTCAATATCCCTCACTCTTTCCTTTCCCTCCCCTCCTTTCCCCTTGCATCCCCTCCCCCCTCTCACCCCCACCGCCCCCTCACCCCTTTTCCAGGGTGGCAGCTGCAACAGTGGATGCAGCGGCAAAGAGCTTGCCGGGACTTAAAGCCCGGATGAGGTACTACCTGCGACAGCGGGCAGAAGCAGCAGCACAGAGCGCGCTGTATGGGGATGGGGAGGAAGACCCGGAGGAGAGTGGAGCGGTGCCGGTGCTGCGACCTGATTGGCTGGTTGTGGAGCGCATCGTGAATGCCAAGTGAGTGATGATTGGGTTGCATTGCTGCGCTGTAATCACCTGTTATCACCTGTTATCATGCTCCTGTGAAATTCATGGAGATTTACTTATTCTGGTGCGGCTGGCGCCTCTAGCTGTTCGTCATGCCACCCATCCATGTACCTGATGATGATGAAATTCGAATGCTCTTTCATTAGATAAGCGTCCTCCATTAGATAAGCGTGAAATTCCCTATTTGCCTGACCCATTTTCTGCTCTGCTCCTTCTCTTCCCTGGCTGCTGCTATTTCTCCAGGAAGAACCGCAAGGGGCAGCAGGAGTACCTAGTTAAGTGGCGGGAGTTGGGGTACGAAGAGGCCACCTGGGAGACAGAGGAGGATATGCGGAGCAAAGGAAGAGGGCCGGCCAGTGGCACGGAGCAAGTGCCACAGGAGGGGCTGAATGATGGGGCAAAGGATGGGGCGAAGGATGGGAAGAAGGCTGCGGATGAGGGAAAGAAAGGATCAGGAGGAGATGGGAAAGGGAAGAAGGGTATGAAAAAAGGAGGCTGGGAAGAGAGTGGTGCAGCAGTTGTAGAGGGTTTCGAGGAGGCTGTTAAGGAGTATGAGGAGATGATGGCGAGAGGACCCAAGGCAGTGGCGTGGGGACTAGTGGGCGGGGGAGGGGGAGGGGATAAGGAGGCAGAGAGGGGAGTGCAGAAGAAGAAGCGAATGGAGTTCAAGGAAACACCCTCCTTTTTGAAAGGTTGGTACTTTTGCATGCTAGACCGAGGCGAAGCATGTTATATGACTGTTAAATACAACTGTTAAGCATGCATCGTAACACACCTGTTTGACACCAACATTGCCTGTCTTTTGAGTCGACTCGCAAGCTGTCTTTTGAGTCGACTCACAAGCTGTCTTTTGAGTCGACTCACAAGCTGTCTTCTAAGTCTACTCGCAAGCTGTCTTCTGGGTCGACTTAAAAGTCAAAACACACTTGCTGGACACTACCATTGCCTGTCCCTTGAGTCGACTCACAAGTCTTCTTGGTTGCCCTTCCTTCCCATCCCTGTTGTGTTTCTTGCTCACCCTTGGTCCCCGTCCTGCTCTTTTTCTCCTGCTTTAACCCCATTTTCTTCCACTCAATCTGCAACTGTCCAGGATCGCTGCATGCAGCTAACTCACATCCTGCTTTTACCTCCCATGCCATTCTCTCGCTTTTATCTAAAACGTCTTGGTTCGCTGCACCCACATGCATACCGCTATCTATCAACCCCCATGTCTTTCTCTCGTCTCCAAACTGTCCAGTCCAGGTTCGCTGCACCCATATATATGCTGCTCTCTCAAACCCCCCAAATGCTTCAACCACTTTGAAACCGAATCTGTCCAGGTACGCTGCACCCGTACCAGCTGGAGGGGCTCAACTGGCTGCGATTTGCCTGGCAGCAGAAGCAGCACGTGATTCTCGCAGACGAGATGGGTCTGGGTGAGTGAGTCACTTAAGGGGTGAGTGAGTCATGTGGGGTGGGTGAGTCATGTGGGGTGGGCGAGTCATGTGGGGTGGATTGAGGGTGGATTTATGATGTCTGAGGCCTTGCAAGGTGCTGTGCATGCAACGTCCTTCCTGGCTTCCCCTCAACCACCTGCTGCCTTTTCTTTTCCGGCATCCCTCGTCCCTCTCTTGCCCACAACAGGCAAGACGGTGCAGGCGATCTCCTTCCTCGCATCACTGCACGACGAGAGGGCCACACCTCTCCCCCACATGGTGGTCGTGCCGCTCTCCACCCTGCGCAACTGGCAGCGTGAATTCGACACCTGGGCACCTCACTTGCGAGTGGTGAGTTCTCAATCCACTCCTCAGCGTAGCATCTGCTGCCTCTCTCTTCTCCCTCACATGGTGGTGGTGCCGCTCTCCACTCTCCGCAACTGGCAGCGCGAATTCGCCACCTGGGCGCCCCACCTGTGCGTGGTGAGTGCATCCACATGCTCTCTTGACCACCTCTGTACCACATGCTCTCTTAACCACCTCTGTACCACATGCTCCCTTGACCACCTCTGTACCACATGCTCCCTTGACCACCTCTGTACCACATGCTCCCTTGACCACCTCTGTACCACATGCTCCCTTGACCACCTCTGTACCACATGCTCCCTTGACCACCTCTGTACCACATGCTCCCTTGACCACCTCTGTACCACATGTGAGAATCCCATAGTTGGGATTAGGGGGTGAACTCAAGAGTTGGTATATTGATAAAGAAGAGCAGTACAAATAGGGAATGGGAAGAGTGACCAAAATCAGAGTTACCCCACACCATTATTGGTTGACCAATGTGGTGAGGGTCCAGCCCAATAATTGAGGTTGAGTCAATTATTGGAGGGGCCAAACATTGGAGGGGTTGGCCACCAATGTTGGCTCCCCAACAATAATGGTCGCCTGGGTTGTGGAAACCCAACCAAAAGTTGGGAGACCACCTCAATGTGTACACCCATGATTTGGGTGTACACTATTAGTTCTAGCCATATACATGCTATATTCTAACACAACCCCTTAGCATGAGAATGGCTAGACCAAACAACCCCTGAAGCGAGGACCCGGTAATAGATGCGGCGAATGACGCGGCATGCCAGCTGAAGGTGCTGTGGCGGTGAGGTCGCACACCAGCAGGGAGGGGGGGGCTGCTGCAGGTGAGGAAGCAAGCCAGCCGAAGGTGCTGCGGCGGTGAGGTCGCACACCAGCAGGGAGGGGGGGCTGCTGCAGGTGAGGAAGCAAGCCAGCCGAAGGTGCTGTGGCGGTGAGGTCGCACACCAGCAGGGAGGGGGGGGCTGCTGCAGGTGAGGAAGCAAGCCAGCCGAACGTGCTGTGGCGGTGAGGTCGCACACCAGCAGGGAGGGGGGGGGGGCTGCTGCAGGTGAGGAAGCAAGCCAGCCGAAGGTGCTGTGGCGGTGAGGTTGCACACCAGCAGGGAGGGGGGGGGGCTGCTGCAGGTGAGGAAGCAAGCCAGCCGAAGGTGCTGTGGCGGTGAGGTCGCACACCAGCAGGGAGGGGGGGCTGCTGCAGGTGAGGAAGCAAGCCAGCCGAAGGTGCTGTGGCGGTGAGGTCGCACACCAGCAGGGAGGGGGGGGCTGCTGCAGGTGAGGAAGCAAGCCAGCCGAAGGTGCTGTGGCGGTGAGGTCGCACACCAGCAGGGAGGGGGGGGGCTGCTGCAGGTGAGGAAGCAAGCCAGCCGAAGGTGCTGTGGCGGTGAGGTCGCACACCAGCAGGGAGGGGGGGGGCTGCTGCAGGTGAGGAAGCAAGCCAGCCGAAGGTGCTGTGGCGGTGAGGTCGCACACCAGCAGGGAGGGGGGGCTGCTGCAGGTGAGGAAGCAAGCCAGCCGAAGGTGCTGTGGCGGTGAGGTCGCACACCAGCAGGGAGGGGGGGCTGCTGCAGGTGAGGAAGCAAGCCAGCCGAAGGTGCTGTGGCAGTGAGGTCGCACACCAGCAGGGAGGGGGGGGGCTGCTACAGGTGAGGAAGCAAGCCAGCCGAAGGTGCTGTGGCGGTGAGGTCGCACACCAGCAGGGAGGGGGGGGGCTGCTGCAGGTGAGGAAGCAAGCCAGCCGAAGGTGCTGTGGCGGTGAGGTCGCACACCAGCAGGGAGGGGGGGCTGCTGCAGGTGAGGAAGCAAGCCAGCCGAAGGTGCTGTGGCGGTGAGGTCGCACACCAGCAGGGAGGGGGGGGCTGCTACAGGTGAGGAAGCAAGCCAGCCGAAGGTGCTGTGGCGGTGAGGTCGCACACCAGCAGGGAGGGGGGGGGCTGCTGCAGGTGAGGAAGCAAGCCAGCCGAAGGTGCTGTGGCGGTGAGGTCGCACACCAGCAGGGAGGGGGGGGCTGCTGCAGGTGAGGAAGCAAGCCAGCCGAAGGTGCTGTGGCGGTGAGGTCGCACACCAGCAGGGAGGGGGGGCTGCTGCAGGTGAGGAAGCAAGCCAGCCGAAGGTGCTGTGGCGGTGAGGTCGCACACCAGCAGGGAGGGGGGGGCTGCTACAGGTGAGGAAGCAAGCCAGCCGAAGGTGCTGTGGCGGTGAGGTCGCACACCAGCAGGGAGGGGGGGGCTGCTGCAGGTGAGGAAGCAAGCCAGCCGAAGGTGCTGTGGCGGTGAGGTCGCACACCAGCAGGGAGGGGGGGGCTGCTGCAGGTGAGGAAGCAAGCCAGCCGAAGGTGCTGTGGCGGTGAGGTCGCACACCAGCAGGGAGGGGGGGGCTGCTGCAGGTGAGGAAGCAAGCCAGCCGAAGGTGCTGTGGCGGTGAGGTCGCACACCAGCAGGGAGGGGGGGCTGCTGCAGGTGAGGAAGCAAGCCAGCCGAAGGTGCTGTGGCGGTGAGGTCGCACACCAGCAGGGAGGGGGGGCTGCTGCAGGTGAGGAAGCAAGCCAGCCGAAGGTGCTGTGGCGGTGAGGTCGCACACCAGCAGGGAGGGGGGGGCTGCTGCAGGTGAGGAAGCAAGCCAGCCGAAGGTGCTGTGGCGGTGAGGTCGCACACCAGCAGGGAGGGGGGGGCTGCAGGTGGCGAAGGGAGACGGCGGCGGCAGCGGGACGTGGCAGAGCAGGCCACTACGAGGTGGGGTAGGAAGCGTTGGCGACCACGAGATGGCAGGGCGGTGAAATGGCCGTGGCAGCGGGAGAGCCGCGGCGGCGAAGGGAGGAGGGCTGGATGGCCCGAAGGAGGAGGAAGCGAGGGGGAAGGGGGAGGAGGGCTGGATGGCCCGAAGGAGGAGGAAGCGAGGGGGAAGGGGGAGGAGGGCTGGATGGCCCGAAGGAGGAGGAAGCGAGGGGGAAGGGGGAGGAGGGCTGGATGGCCCGAAGGAGGAGGAAGCGAGGGGGAAGGGGGAGGAGGGCTGGATGGCCCGAAGGAGGAGGAAGCGAGGGGGAAGGGGGAGGAAGGCTGGATGGCCCGAAGGAGGAGGAAGCGAGGGGGAAGGGGGAGGAGGGCTGGATGGCCCGAAGGAGGAGGAAGCGAGGGGGAAGGGGGAGGAGGGCTGGATGGCCCGAAGGAGGAGGAAGCGAGGGGGAAGGGGGAGGAAGGCTGGATGGCCCGAAGGAGGAGGAAGCGAGGGGGAAGGGGGAGGAGGGCTGGATGGCCCGAAGGAGGAGGAAGCGAGGGGGAAGGGGGAGGAAGGCTGGATGGCCCGAAGGAGGAGGAAGCGAGGGGAGGTGGGTTGGATGGCCCTCAGAAGGGGGGCGGAAGCGTGGTGACGATGCGAATGAATGCGCTGACGGGCGAAATGCCCTCGGGAGCGGGATTGACAGGCGGAATACCCTTGGGAGCGGGATTGAGGGTCGAAATGCCCTCGGGAGCGGGATTGACGGGCGGAATGCCCTCGGAAGCGGAATCGACGGGCGAAGTGGTAGGCGCGTTCGTCGCGCGGGTCGGCGCGTACAAGCGCCTCAAAAGCCACGGGGAAAAGCCTGAGGGAGGGGAGCAGGCTGATGGGGCAAAGACCATTAAGCTGGCAAGAGGCCGAGGATCTCCTAGGGAGGGAGAAGGTGGCGTTAGCCAAAATAGCTCTATACCATGTGAGAATCCCATAGTTGGGATTAGGGGGTGAACTCAAGAGTTGGTATATTGATAAAGAAGAGCAGTACAAATAGGGAATGGGAAGAGTGACCAAAATCAGAGTTACCCCACACCATTATTGGTTGACCAATGTGGTGAGGGTCCAGCCCAATAATTGAGGTTGAGTCAATTATTGGAGGGGCCAAACATTGGAGGGGTTGGCCACCAATGTTGGCTCCCCAACAATAATGGTCGCCTGGGTTGTGGAAACCCAACCAAAAGTTGGGAGACCACCTCAATGTGTACACCCATGATTTGGGTGTACACTATTAGTTCTAGCCATATACATGCTATATTCTAACACCACATGCTCTCTTGCCTTGCCGTGTGGCAGTTGCCACGTTGTCCCTTCATGTGCATGTGTGGTGCGGCTCGTCCCTCCCTCCCTCCCTCCCTCCCTCCCTCTCTATCGGCCACCCTTGCTCCTCCTCTCCCTATCCCTCTTCTCCCCTGGCTTACCCCAACATGATCATGCTCCTGCTCTCTTCCTTGCTCACGCACATGTGGTGTGTGGTGCCCAACTGTGCACTTGTATGTGTCCATGTGTGTATGCATGTGGGCATGCAGGTGATGTATGTGGGCACAGCGGCAGCAAGAGCATTGATCCGGGAACACGAGTTCTTCTTCCCCTCCTCCTACACGCCTCCCCCTCCTCCTTCATCCAAGGACAAAGGAGCGCAAGGGAAGCAGGGGAAAGGCGGGAAAACAGGGAAGGGTGGCGCGGGAGGGAAGGGTGGACAGAACACAAAGCGTGGAGAGAAGGGGAAAGGTGGGACACTCGGGAGGCAGGTGCAACGAGGGCCACAGCGGGCCAAGAGGAAACGAAAGAGTGGGAGGATGGTTGTGTCTTCTGAGTCTGAGGAATCGGAGGAAAACGAAGAGTCCTCTGGGGACCCTACTGGGGAGAGCGAGGATGAGGTGGAAGAGGTGAAAGTGTTGGCAGATAAGGAGAGAAGAGACGAGGAGGAGGAGGAAGAGGAAGAGGAGGAGGAGGAGGGGGAAGAGGAAGAGGAGGAGGATGAGCAGGCTGGCAAGGGTAGACGCAGGCAGATTGGGACCAGGGCTTCGTCTCGTGTCACGAGAATGCAAGATAGGGATGCGAGGAGCAGGGGTGTAATGAGAAGCGACAGTAAAGAGAGGCATGTTAAGGGTACTGAAAGGGGTAGTTCCAGAGAAACGAGGGGCGCGAAAGATCGAGGGAAGAAGAGAGGAAGGGCGATGAAGAAGCAGCAGCAGAATCAGCAGCACAAGGGGCGGAAGCGGCGGAAGGGAGGGTCCGCTTTGTCATCGGATGAGTCTTCAGATGAGGATGATGAGGAGTATGTGGTGGTGTCCGAGGAGGGGAGTGAGGAGGAGGGGAGTGAGGAGGAGGGGAGTGAGAAGGAAGTGAGTGAGGAGGAGGAGAGTGAGGAGGAGGAGGGGAGTGAGGACGAAGAGGAAGAGGAGGAAGAAGAAGACGAGGAGGAAATGCCACTGAGCAAGCGGGCAAGGGTCAGGCGCAGTGGGAAAGGCACTCGTCGTGGAAAGGGCAAGCCAGGCATCGCATCAAAAGGCAGAAGCAAGGGAGGGAGCAGCAGCAGCAGGCGGGGGGGCAGCAAAGGCGTCCCCCCTGGTGGGAGCATGCAGCAGCAGCAGCAGCAGCAGCAACTGTCCCGGCAGGAGAGGGTGCGGTTTGATGTGGTGCTGACGTCGTATGAGGCGGTGAACAGTGACTCGCAGCAGCTGCGGCAGGTGCAGTGGGGGTGCCTGGTGGTGGACGAGGGGCACCGGCTGAAGAACAAGGAGAGCAAGCTGTTTGGCACTCTGCAGAGTTACAATTCCCTGCACCGCCTGCTGCTTACTGGGACACCGCTGCAGGTGAGATGCTGCAGGTGAGATGCTGCAGGTGAAGTGTTGCATCAGGCGAGGTCATGAAAGTTGGCCAAAGAGAGGGTGGTGTTGGTGCGGTGGGGGGTGCTTGGTGGTGGACGAGGGGCACCGGCTGAAGAACAAGGAGAGCAAGCTGTTTGGCACGCTGCAGAGCTACTCCTCCCTGCACCGCCTGCTGCTCACCAGCACTCCCCTGCAGGTAATGGCTTGTGCAGTGCAGTGCAGTGCAATGCCTGGCAGAACATCCGGGACGAGCTTTTCATCCTCATGCCCTTTTTGTTTCCTCTTATGCCTTGCACCCCCAAAGTCTGCTACTGCTCTCTCCTCGCAGAACATCGTTTTCTGGGACGAGCACTTTATCTTAATGCACTTCCTGTCCCTCCCCCCTTCTGCCCTCTCCCTTTGCCTTGCGCCTCCCCTACTATTCCCTGTATCATGCACCTCACCGCACCTCCGTTTTTCCCTTGTTGCCCCCTGCTGCAGAACAACCTGGACGAGCTGTTCATTCTCATGCACTTCCTGGATGCTGATAAGGTGAGGGATGGAATGCGGTGAGGTGAGGTGGAGTGAGGTGAGATGGAGTTAGGTGAGGTGAGGTGAGGTGAGATGAGGTGAGGTGAGGTGTGGCGAGGTGAGGGGAAGAGCATGACCAACTAAATGGGGAACTCCTGATTGCTCCACCTTATGTGTGGCGAGCTCTCAATTCCACTGCACTTCCTCAAAGCAGAGAAGGTGAGGGAAGGAGTTAGGGAGTTGAGGCGAGAGGCTGAGCGTTGGCGAGGTGATGGGACGGAGTAAAAGCGTTGAAAGAGGTGAGAGAGGTGAAGGCGAGGGTAGGGAAGGAAAGAGCACAGTGCCCCCCCTTGTGCCAAGCTCTCCTCAATTTCGTGCCTTTCTAAATGCTGCTGAAGCACAATGTAGGGGGTAGCAGCGGGGTGAGTGAGTGAGGTGAACGATATGAGTATGGCCCCAGTAAGATGTCCCCCCTGGCATTGGCGGCAGGTAAGATTCATCAATAAATTTCTTGCGTTCCCTTAGAGAAAAGCGGCACCTTGGATCTCATACTTCTTGTGCCTACCGCCATTTTTACCTCCTCCCCTTGTCCTGTGTCCTCCCGTGGTAACCCTTCCGACGTTCTGTATTGGCCCCCTGGTGCCTTTGTCCTATCTCCCTCGGCAGTTTGCGAGTCTCTCCTTTCTGTCCCAACCCCCTATTGCCCTTGCTCCTTCCTTGCTTCCCCCCCGTTGCCCGTGCATGTGTGCCCCATTGCTCCTGGCAGGTTGCGAGTTTGGAGGGGTTTCAGGGCGAGTTCCAGCAGCTAGGGCAGGAGGAGCAGGTGGCACCTCCAATCATACCACCTTGTGTCCCCCCTGTTTACCTCGTGCGTACCTGGTGCCTTTGCACCCATCTTGCTGGCAGTTTGCGATTCTGGAAGGCTTTCAGGGCGAGTTCCAGCAGCTGGGGCAGGAGGAGCAGGTGGCACCTCCAATCATACCACCTTGTGTCCCCCCTGTTTACCTCGTGCGTACCTGGTGCCTTTGCACCCATCTTGCTGGCAGTTTGCGAGTCTGGAAGGCTTTCAGGGCGAGTTCCAGCAGCTGGGGCAGGAGGAGCAGGTGGCGCCTCCAATCATACCACCTTGTGTCCCCCCTGTTTACCTCGTGCGTACCTGGTGCCTTTGCACCCATCTTGCTGGCAGTTTGCGAGTCTGGAAGGCTTTCAGGGCGAGTTCCAGCAGCTGGGGCAGGAGGAGCAGGTGGCCAAGCTGCACCACCTGCTCGCGCCACATCTGCTCAGGAGTAAGCTATCTCTGCACCACGGCACGCACATGTGAACCGAAACCCCAGCATCAAACCTTTGACCTTGAACCCTCGACGCTGAAGCTCTTGTTCTTCGCGTTAGGCATTTCCACTGCTTAGCTCAGATCTTCTCTGCTATAGTCTCAATTCTAAGCTCCGAACTCAAAGCGCCAATCTTCCGATCGAAAGCCCTGGGTTCCAAGGCTGCTTCTGTGAAGCAACTCTTTCATCCCTCCTAGGTACCAGGGAATGGATGGGTGTGCATTGTCATTCCTCCCCCACCCTATCCTTTAGGTTGAAGGTCGTGTTGTAGCAGATGCCGTTCAAGAAAGGAGGAGCAGATTGTGCAACTTACACCCTCTCCACCCACCTTGTGTTGCACTCCTTTTTGTACCTCCCCCTTCCCCCTCCCTCCACCCAAACCCATTGTTTCCGCCCAGGGCTGAAGAAGGACGTGATGAAGCAGATGCCGAGAAGATTCTGCAGTGAACCTGACACCCCCATTTCCCTCGCTCCTCCACCACCCACTCTCCCCCTTCCCCAGGGCTGAAGAAGGACGTGTTGAAGCAGATGCCGCCCAAGAAGGAGCAGATCCTGCGGGTGGACTTGGCGCCACTTCAGCGGTCGCTGTACCGTGCTGTGCTCACCCGCAACTACCAGGCGCTCACCAAGGCGTCTGGGCAGCAGGTAGGTAGGCTGTTAAGCCGTAAGGTGCATTTTAATTCAGGCATGCAGGAACCAAACCATTACCTGCTGATCGCTGTACCGTGCCGTGTTCACCCGCAACTCAACTACCAGGCGCTCACCAAGGCATCGGGGCAGCAGGTACGTTCTACACATAGATTGCCCATTACCTATGCCCATTACCTATGCCCCCCTTATCGCTTACTGCATGACTCGCTGCTCACCCGCAACTACCAGGCTCTCACCAAGGCGTCAGGACAGCAGGTGCGTTGTGCACACAGGGAATGCGTCAGTGTGGGTGCCTCAAAAGTCTGTTCTGTCACTCTCCGCACTTTTGAGGCGCCTCAAAAGTCTGTTCTGTCACTCTCCGCACTTTTGAGGCGCCTCAAAAGTCTGTTCTGTCACTCTCCGCACTTTTGAGGCGCCTCAAAAGTCTGTTCTGTCACTCTCCGCACTTTTGAGGCGCCTCAAAAGTCTGTTCTGTCACTCTCCGCACTTTTGAGGCGCCTCAAAAGTCTGTTCTGTCACTCTCCGCACTTTTGAGGCGCCTCAAAAGTCTGTTCTGTCACTCTCCGCACTTTTGAGGCGCCTCAAAAGTCTGTTCTGTCACTCTCCGCACTTTTGAGGCGCCTCAAAAGTCTGTTCTGTCACTCTCCGCACTTTTGAGGCGCCTCAAAAGTCTGTTCTGTCACTCTCCGCACTTTTGAGGCGCCTCAAAAGTCTGTTCTGTCACTCTCCGCACTTTTGAGGCGCCTCAAAAGTCTGTTCTGTCACTCTCCGCACTTTTGAGGCGCCTCAAAAGTCTGTTCTGTCACTCTCCGCACTTTTGAGGCGCCTCAAAAGTCTGTTCTGTCACTCTCCGCACTTTTGAGGCGCCTCAAAAGTCTGTTCTGTCACTCTCCGCACTTTTGAGGCGCCTCAAAAGTCTGTTCTGTCACTCTCCGCACTTTTGAGGCGCCTCAAAAGTCTGTTCTGTCACTCTCCGCACTTTTGAGGCGCCTCAAAAGTCTGTTCTGTCACTCTCCGCACTTTTGAGGCGCCTCAAAAGTCTGTTCTGTCACTCTCCGCACTTTTGAGGCGCCTCAAAAGTCTGTTCTGTCACTCTCCGCACTTTTGAGGCGCCTCAAAAGTCTGTTCTGTCACTCTCCGCACTTTTGAGGCGCCTCAAAAGTCTGTTCTGTCACTCTCCGCACTTTTGAGGCGCCTCAAAAGTCTGTTCTGTCACTCTCCGCACTTTTGAGGCGCCTCAAAAGTCTGTTCTGTCACTCTCCGCACTTTTGAGGCGCCTCAAAAGTCTGTTCTGTCACTCTCCGCACTTTTGAGGCGCCTCAAAAGTCTGTTCTGTCACTCTCCGCACTTTTGAGGCGCCTCAAAAGTCTGTTCTGTCACTCTCCGCACTTT
This sequence comes from Closterium sp. Yama58-4, assembly GCA_947470075.1. Classification (NCBI taxonomy): domain Eukaryota; kingdom Viridiplantae; phylum Streptophyta; class Zygnematophyceae; order Desmidiales; family Closteriaceae; genus Closterium; species Closterium sp. Yama58-4. The sequence goes on along the minus strand of CANIUD010000184.1, from coordinate 819,746 downwards.
TGAGGCGCCTCAAAAGTCTGTTCTGTCACTCTCCGCACTTTTGAGGCGCCTCAAAAGTCTGTTCTGTCACTCTCCGCACTTTTGAGGCGCCTCAAAAGTCTGTTCTGTCACTCTCCGCACTTTTGAGGCGCCTCAAAAGTCTGTTCTGTCACTCTCCGCACTTTTGAGGCGCCTCAAAAGTCTGTTCTGTCACTCTCCGCACTTTTGAGGCGCCTCAAAAGTCTGTTCTGTCACTCTCCGCACTTTTGAGGCGCCTCAAAAGTCTGTTCTGTCACTCTCCGCACTTTTGAGGCGCCTCAAAAGTCTGTTCTGTCACTCTCCGCACTTTTGAGGCGCCTCAAAAGTCTGTTCTGTCACTCTCCGCACTTTTGAGGCGCCTCAAAAGTCTGTTCTGTCACTCTCCGCACTTTTGAGGCGCCTCAAAAGTCTGTTCTGTCACTCTCCGCACTTTTGAGGCGCCTCAAAAGTCTGTTCTGTCACTCTCCGCACTTTTGAGGCGCCTCAAAAGTCTGTTCTGTCACTCTCCGCACTTTTGAGGCGCCTCAAAAGTCTGTTCTGTCACTCTCCGCACTTTTGAGGCGCCTCAAAAGTCTGTTCTGTCACTCTCCGCACTTTTGAGGCGCCTCAAAAGTCTGTTCTGTCACTCTCCGCACTTTTGAGGCGCCTCAAAAGTCTGTTCTGTCACTCTCCGCACTTTTGAGGCGCCTCAAAAGTCTGTTCTGTCACTCTCCGCACTTTTGAGGCGCCTCAAAAGTCTGTTCTGTCACTCTCCGCACTTTTGAGGCGCCTCAAAAGTCTGTTCTGTCACTCTCCGCACTTTTGAGGCGCCTCAAAAGTCTGTTCTGTCACTCTCCGCACTTTTGAGGCGCCTCAAAAGTCTGTTCTGTCACTCTCCGCACTTTTGAGGCGCCTCAAAAGTCTGTTCTGTCACTCTCCGCACTTTTGAGGCGCCTCAAAAGTCTGTTCTGTCACTCTCCGCACTTTTGAGGCGCCTCAAAAGTCTGTTCTGTCACTCTCCGCACTTTTGAGGCGCCTCAAAAGTCTGTTCTGTCACTCTCCGCACTTTTGAGGCGCCTCAAAAGTCTGTTCTGTCACTCTCCGCACTTTTGAGGCGCCTCAAAAGTCTGTTCTGTCACTCTCCGCACTTTTGAGGCGCCTCAAAAGTCTGTTCTGTCACTCTCCGCACTTTTGAGGCGCCTCAAAAGTCTGTTCTGTCACTCTCCGCACTTTTGAGGCGCCTCAAAAGTCTGTTCTGTCACTCTCCGCACTTTTGAGGCGCCTCAAAAGTCTGTTCTGTCACTCTCCGCACTTTTGAGGCGCCTCAAAAGTCTGTTCTGTCACTCTCCGCACTTTTGAGGCGCCTCAAAAGTCTGTTCTGTCACTCTCCGCACTTTTGAGGCGCCTCAAAAGTCTGTTCTGTCACTCTCCGCACTTTTGAGGCGCCTCAAAAGTCTGTTCTGTCACTCTCCGCACTTTTGAGGCGCCTCAAAAGTCTGTTCTGTCACTCTCCGCACTTTTGAGGCGCCTCAAAAGTCTGTTCTGTCACTCTCCGCACTTTTGAGGCGCCTCAAAAGTCTGTTCTGTCACTCTCCGCACTTTTGAGGCGCCTCAAAAGTCTGTTCTGTCACTCTCCGCACTTTTGAGGCGCCTCAAAAGTCTGTTCTGTCACTCTCCGCACTTTTGAGGCGCCTCAAAAGTCTGTTCTGTCACTCTCCGCACTTTTGAGGCGCCTCAAAAGTCTGTTCTGTCACTCTCCGCACTTTTGAGGCGCCTCAAAAGTCTGTTCTGTCACTCTCCGCACTTTTGAGGCGCCTCAAAAGTCTGTTCTGTCACTCTCCGCACTTTTGAGGCGCCTCAAAAGTCTGTTCTGTCACTCTCCGCACTTTTGAGGCGCCTCAAAAGTCTGTTCTGTCACTCTCCGCACTTTTGAGGCGCCTCAAAAGTCTGTTCTGTCACTCTCCGCACTTTTGAGGCGCCTCAAAAGTCTGTTCTGTCACTCTCCGCACTTTTGAGGCGCCTCAAAAGTCTGTTCTGTCACTCTCCGCACTTTTGAGGCGCCTCAAAAGTCTGTTCTGTCACTCTCCGCACTTTTGAGGCGCCTCAAAAGTCTGTTCTGTCACTCTCCGCACTTTTGAGGCGCCTCAAAAGTCTGTTCTGTCACTCTCCGCACTTTTGAGGCGCCTCAAAAGTCTGTTCTGTCACTCTCCGCACTTTTGAGGCGCCTCAAAAGTCTGTTCTGTCACTCTCCGCACTTTTGAGGCGCCTCAAAAGTCTGTTCTGTCACTCTCCGCACTTTTGAGGCGCCTCAAAAGTCTGTTCTGTCACTCTCCGCACTTTTGAGGCGCCTCAAAAGTCTGTTCTGTCACTCTCCGCACTTTTGAGGCGCCTCAAAAGTCTGTTCTGTCACTCTCCGCACTTTTGAGGCGCCTCAAAAGTCTGTTCTGTCACTCTCCGCACTTTTGAGGCGCCTCAAAAGTCTGTTCTGTCACTCTCCGCACTTTTGAGGCGCCTCAAAAGTCTGTTCTGTCACTCTCCGCACTTTTGAGGCGCCTCAAAAGTCTGTTCTGTCACTCTCCGCACTTTTGAGGCGCCTCAAAAGTCTGTTCTGTCACTCTCCGCACTTTTGAGGCGCCTCAAAAGTCTGTTCTGTCACTCTCCGCACTTTTGAGGCGCCTCAAAAGTCTGTTCTGTCACTCTCCGCACTTTTGAGGCGCCTCAAAAGTCTGTTCTGTCACTCTCCGCACTTTTGAGGCGCCTCAAAAGTCTGTTCTGTCACTCTCCGCACTTTTGAGGCGCCTCAAAAGTCTGTTCTGTCACTCTCCGCACTTTTGAGGCGCCTCAAAAGTCTGTTCTGTCACTCTCCGCACTTTTGAGGCGCCTCAAAAGTCTGTTCTGTCACTCTCCGCACTTTTGAGGCGCCTCAAAAGTCTGTTCTGTCACTCTCCGCACTTTTGAGGCGCCTCAAAAGTCTGTTCTGTCACTCTCCGCACTTTTGAGGCGCCTCAAAAGTCTGTTCTGTCACTCTCCGCACTTTTGAGGCGCCTCAAAAGTCTGTTCTGTCACTCTCCGCACTTTTGAGGCGCCTCAAAAGTCTGTTCTGTCACTCTCCGCACTTTTGAGGCGCCTCAAAAGTCTGTTCTGTCACTCTCCGCACTTTTGAGGCGCCTCAAAAGTCTGTTCTGTCACTCTCCGCACTTTTGAGGCGCCTCAAAAGTCTGTTCTGTCACTCTCCGCACTTTTGAGGCGCCTCAAAAGTCTGTTCTGTCACTCTCCGCACTTTTGAGGCGCCTCAAAAGTCTGTTCTGTCACTCTCCGCACTTTTGAGGCGCCTCAAAAGTCTGTTCTGTCACTCTCCGCACTTTTGAGGCGCCTCAAAAGTCTGTTCTGTCACTCTCCGCACTTTTGAGGCGCCTCAAAAGTCTGTTCTGTCACTCTCCGCACTTTTGAGGCGCCTCAAAAGTCTGTTCTGTCACTCTCCGCACTTTTGAGGCGCCTCAAAAGTCTGTTCTGTCACTCTCCGCACTTTTGAGGCGCCTCAAAAGTCTGTTCTGTCACTCTCCGCACTTTTGAGGCGCCTCAAAAGTCTGTTCTGTCACTCTCCGCACTTTTGAGGCGCCTCAAAAGTCTGTTCTGTCACTCTCCGCACTTTTGAGGCGCCTCAAAAGTCTGTTCTGTCACTCTCCGCACTTTTGAGGCGCCTCAAAAGTCTGTTCTGTCACTCTCCGCACTTTTGAGGCGCCTCAAAAGTCTGTTCTGTCACTCTCCGCACTTTTGAGGCGCCTCAAAGTCTGTTCTGTCACTCTCCGCACTTTTGAGGCGCCTCAAAAGTCTGTTCTGTCACTCTCCGCACTTTTGAGGCGCCTCAAAAGTCTGTTCTGTCACTCTCCGCACTTTTGAGGCGCCTCAAAAGTCTGTTCTGTCACTCTCCGCACTTTTGAGGCGCCTCAAAAGTCTGTTCTGTCACTCTCCGCACTTTTGAGGCGCCTCAAAAGTCTGTTCTGTCACTCTCCGCACTTTTGAGGCGCCTCAAAAGTCTGTTCTGTCACTCTCCGCACTTTTGAGGCGCCTCAAAAGTCTGTTCTGTCACTCTCCGCACTTTTGAGGCGCCTCAAAAGTCTGTTCTGTCACTCTCCGCACTTTTGAGGCGCCTCAAAAGTCTGTTCTGTCACTCTCCGCACTTTTGAGGCGCCTCAAAAGTCTGTTCTGTCACTCTCCGCACTTTTGAGGCGCCTCAAAAGTCTGTTCTGTCACTCTCCGCACTTTTGAGGCGCCTCAAAAGTCTGTTCTGTCACTCTCCGCACTTTTGAGGCGCCTCAAAAGTCTGTTCTGTCACTCTCCGCACTTTTGAGGCGCCTCAAAAGTCTGTTCTGTCACTCTCCGCACTTTTGAGGCGCCTCAAAAGTCTGTTCTGTCACTCTCCGCACTTTTGAGGCGCCTCAAAAGTCTGTTCTGTCACTCTCCGCACTTTTGAGGCGCCTCAAAAGTCTGTTCTGTCACTCTCCGCACTTTTGAGGCGCCTCAAAAGTCTGTTCTGTCACTCTCCGCACTTTTGAGGCGCCTCAAAAGTCTGTTCTGTCACTCTCCGCACTTTTGAGGCGCCTCAAAAGTCTGTTCTGTCACTCTCCGCACTTTTGAGGCGCCTCATAAGTCTGTTCTGTCACTCTCCGCACTTTTGAGGCGCCTCATAAGTCTGTTCTGTCACTCTCCGCACTTTTGAGGCGCCTCATAAGTCTGTTCTGTCACTCTCCGCACTTTTGAGGCGCCTCATAAGTCTGTTCTGTCACTCTCCGCACTTTTGAGGCGCCTCATAAGTCTGTTCTGTCACTCTCCGCACTTTTGAGGCGCCTCATAAGTCTGTTCTGTCACTCTCCGCACTTTTGAGGCGCCTCATAAGTCTGTTCTGTCACTCTCCGCACTTTTGAGGCGCCTCATAAGTCTGTTCTGTCACTCTCCGCACTTTTGAGGCGCCTCATAAGTCTGTTCTGTCACTCTCCGCACTTTTGAGGCGCCTCAAAAGTCTGTTCTGTCACTCTCCGCACTTTTGAGGCGCCTCAAAAGTCTGTTCTGTCACTCTCCGCACTTTTGAGGCGCCTCATAAGTCTGTTCTGTCACTCTCCGCACTTTTGAGGCGCCTCAAAAGTCTGTTCTGTCACTCTCCGCACTTTTGAGGCGCCTCAAAAGTCTGTTCTGTCACTCTCCGCACTTTTGAGGCGCCTCATAAGTCTGTTCTGTCACTCTCCGCACTTTTGAGGCGCCTCAAAAGTCTGTTCTGTCACTCTCCGCACTTTTGAGGCGCCTCATAAGTCTGTTCTGTCACTCTCCGCACTTTTGAGGCGCCTCAAAAGTCTGTTCTGTCACTCTCCGCACTTTTGAGGCGCCTCATAAGTCTGTTCTGTCACTCTCCGCACTTTTGAGGCGCCTCAAAAGTCTGTTCTGTCACTCTCCGCACTTTTGAGGCGCCTCATAAGTCTGTTCTGTCACTCTCCGCACTTTTGAGGCGCCTCAAAAGTCTGTTCTGTCACTCTCCGCACTTTTGAGGCGCCTCATAAGTCTGTTCTGTCACTCTCCGCACTTTTGAGGCGCCTCAAAAGTCTGTTCTGTCACTCTCCGCACTTTTGAGGCGCCTCAAAAGTCTGTTCTGTCACTCTCCGCACTTTTGAGGCGCCTCATAAGTCTGTTCTGTCACTCTCCGCACTTTTGAGGCGCCTCAAAAGTCTGTTCTGTCACTCTCCGCACTTTTGAGGCGCCTCAAAAGTCTGTTCTGTCACTCTCCGCACTTTTGAGGCGCCTCATAAGTCTGTTCTGTCACTCTCCGCACTTTTGAGGCGCCTCAAAAGTCTGTTCTGTCACTCTCCGCACTTTTGAGGCGCCTCAAAAGTCTGTTCTGTCACTCTCCGCACTTTTGAGGCGCCTCATAAGTCTGTTCTGTCACTCTCCGCACTTTTGAGGCGCCTCATAAGTCTGTTCTGTCACTCTCCGCACTTTTGAGGCGCCTCATAAGTCTGTTCTGTCACTCTCCGCACTTTTGAGGCGCCTCATAAGTCTGTTCTGTCACTCTCCGCACTTTTGAGGCGCCTCAAAAGTCTGTTCTGTCACTCTCCGCACTTTTGAGGCGCCTCATAAGTCTGTTCTGTCACTCTCCGCACTTTTGAGGCGCCTCAAAAGTCTGTTCTGTCACTCTCCGCACTTTTGAGGCGCCTCAAAAGTCTGTTCTGTCACTCTCCGCACTTTTGAGGCGCCTCAAAAGTCTGTTCTGTCACTCTCCGCACTTTTGAGGCGCCTCAAAAGTCTGTTCTGTCACTCTCCGCACTTTTGAGGCGCCTCATAAGTCTGTTCTGTCACTCTCCGCACTTTTGAGGCGCCTCAAAAGTCTGTTCTGTCACTCTCCGCACTTTTGAGGCGCCTCAAAAGTCTGTTCTGTCACTCTCCGCACTTTTGAGGCGCCTCATAAGTCTGTTCTGTCACTCTCCGCACTTTTGAGGCGCCTCAAAAGTCTGTTCTGTCACTCTCCGCACTTTTGAGGCGCCTCAAAAGTCTGTTCTGTCACTCTCCGCACTTTTGAGGCGCCTCATAAGTCTGTTCTGTCACTCTCCGCACTTTTGAGGCGCCTCAAAAGTCTGTTCTGTCACTCTCCGCACTTTTGAGGCGCCTCAAAAGTCTGTTCTGTCACTCTCCGCACTTTTGAGGCGCCTCATAAGTCTGTTCTGTCACTCTCCGCACTTTTGAGGCGCCTCAAAAGTCTGTTCTGTCACTCTCCGCACTTTTGAGGCGCCTCAAAAGTCTGTTCTGTCACTCTCCGCACTTTTGAGGCGCCTCATAAGTCTGTTCTGTCACTCTCCGCACTTTTGAGGCGCCTCATAAGTCTGTTCTGTCACTCTCCGCACTTTTGAGGCGCCTCATAAGTCTGTTCTGTCACTCTCCGCACTTTTGAGGCGCCTCATAAGTCTGTTCTGTCACTCTCCGCACTTTTGAGGCGCCTCAAAAGTCTGTTCTGTCACTCTCCGCACTTTTGAGGCGCCTCATAAGTCTGTTCTGTCACTCTCCGCACTTTTGAGGCGCCTCATAAGTCTGTTCTGTCACTCTCCGCACTTTTGAGGCGCCTCATAAGTCTGTTCTGTCACTCTCCGCACTTTTGAGGCGCCTCAAAAGTCTGTTCTGTCACTCTCCGCACTTTTGAGGCGCCTCATAAGTCTGTTCTGTCACTCTCCGCACTTTTGAGGCGCCTCATAAGTCTGTTCTGTCACTCTCCGCACTTTTGAGGCGCCTCATAAGTCTGTTCTGTCACTCTCCGCACTTTTGAGGCGCCTCATAAGTCTGTTCTGTCACTCTCCGCACTTTTGAGGCGCCTCATAAGTCTGTTCTGTCACTCTCCGCACTTTTGAGGCGCCTCATAAGTCTGTTCTGTCACTCTCCGCACTTTTGAGGCGCCTCATAAGTCTGTTCTGTCACTCTCCGCACTTTTGAGGCGCCTCATAAGTCTGTTCTGTCACTCTCCGCACTTTTGAGGCGCCTCATAAGTCTGTTCTGTCACTCTCCGCACTTTTGAGGCGCCTCATAAGTCTGTTCTGTCACTCTCCGCACTTTTGAGGCGCCTCATAAGTCTGTTCTGTCACTCTCCGCACTTTTGAGGCGCCTCATAAGTCTGTTCTGTCACTCTCCGCACTTTTGAGGCGCCTCATAAGTCTGTTCTGTCACTCTCCGCACTTTTGAGGCGCCTCATAAGTCTGTTCTGTCACTCTCCGCACTTTTGAGGCGCCTCATAAGTCTGTTCTGTCACTCTCCGCACTTTTGAGGCGCCTCATAAGTCTGTTCTGTCACTCTCCGCACTTTTGAGGCGCCTCATAAGTCTGTTCTGTCACTCTCCACACTTTTGAGGCGCCTCATAAGTCTGTTCTGTCACTCTCCGCACTTTTGAGGCGCCTCAAAAGTCTGTTCTGTCACTCTCCGCACTTTTGAGGCGCCTCATAAGTCTGTTCTGTCACTCTCCGCACTTTTGAGGCGCCTCATAAGTCTGTTCTGTCACTCTCCGCACTTTTGAGGCGCCTCATAAGTCTGTTCTGTCACTCTCCGCACTTTTGAGGCGCCTCATAAGTCTGTTCTGTCACTCTCCGCACTTTTGAGGCGCCTCATAAGTCTGTTCTGTCACTCTCCGCACTTTTGAGGCGCCTCATAAGTCTGTTCTGTCACTCTCCACACTTTTGAGGCGCCTCATAAGTCTGTTCTGTCACTCTCCGCACTTTTGAGGCGCCTCAAAAGTCTGTTCTGTCACTCTCCGCACTTTTGAGGCGCCTCATAAGTCTGTTCTGTCACTCTCCGCACTTTTGAGGCGCCTCATAAGTCTGTTCTGTCACTCTCCGCACTTTTGAGGCGCCTCATAAGTCTGTTCTGTCACTCTCCGCACTTTTGAGGCGCCTCATAAGTCTGTTCTGTCACTCTCCGCACTTTTGAGGCGCCTCATAAGTCTGTTCTGTCACTCTCCGCACTTTTGAGGCGCCTCATAAGTCTGTTCTGTCACTCTCCGCACTTTTGAGGCGCCTCAAAAGTCTGTTCTGTCACTCTCCGCACTTTTGAGGCGCCTCATAAGTCTGTTCTGTCACTCTCCGCACTTTTGAGGCGCCTCATAAGTCTGTTCTGTCACTCTCCGCACTTTTGAGGCGCCTCATAAGTCTGTTCTGTCACTCTCCGCACTTTTGAGGCGCCTCATAAGTCTGTTCTGTCACTCTCCGCACTTTTGAGGCGCCTCATAAGTCTGTTCTGTCACTCTCCGCACTTTTGAGGCGCCTCATAAGTCTGTTCTGTCACTCTCCGCACTTTTGAGGCGCCTCATAAGTCTGTTCTGTCACTCTCCGCACTTTTGAGGCGCCTCATAAGTCTGTTCTGTCACTCTCCGCACTTTTGAGGCGCCTCATAAGTCTGTTCTGTCACTCTCCGCACTTTTGAGGCGCCTCATAAGTCTGTTCTGTCACTCTCCGCACTTTTGAGGCGCCTCATAAGTCTGTTCTGTCACTCTCCGCACTTTTGAGGCGCCTCATAAGTCTGTTCTGTCACTCTCCGCACTTTCCTTGCCTTGGTCACCCCCCCGGTTCCCACCCCCCGTATGTGATCACCCTTCACAGGTTTCCCTGACCAACACGATGATGCAGCTGCGCAAGGTGTGCTGCCACCCGTTCCTGGTGGAGGGCGTGGAGGAGCAGCACGGAGGGGGCGACACGCCCGCAGAAGCCAGCCGGTAAGGGTGTGGGGACGAGTGGGATGGGAGGGGCAGGGGCTATGCGGTGGAGATGATTGGTGGATCAGGGCGCAGAGCTTTTGAGAATTCTCAAAATTAATATTCGCGGGGGCTATGCGGTGGAGATGATTGGTGGATCAGGGCGCAGAGCTTTTGAGAATTCTCAAAAGTAATATTCGCAGGGGCTGTGCGGTGGAGATGATTGGTGGATCAGGGCGCAGAGCTTTTGAGAATTCTCAAAAGTAATATTCGCAGGGGCTGTGCGGTGGAGATGATTGGTGGATCAGGGCGCAGAGCTTTTGAGAAAACGCGATTTCTTGGGTATGGGGAAAGAACACTGGCAGACGCTGGCTAGCTGGCTGGGCATGGGGAAAAAGGGGAGTAGTGGGCTGTGCTTCACTCACCCTCCCCCACTCGCACACACTCACGTCCCATCTTCTATGCACTTCCCTTCCCCCCCAGGCGCACGGTGGCAGCAGCGGACAAGCTGGCCTAACTAGAGCGCATGCTGGAGCAGCTCAAGGCGGGGGGGGCACCGCGTGTTGGTGAACTCACCTTGCCCCTGTTCCCTCTCCCTTGTTCCTCTCCATGCACTTACCTCCCAGGCGCATGGTGGCCCCGTCTGACAAGCTGGCCTTACTCAAGCGAATGCCGGAGCGGCTCAAGGCGGGGGGTCACCGCGTGTTGATGTACTCACCTTGCCCCTGTTCCCTGTCCCTTTTTCCTCTCCCTTGTTCCTCTCCATGCACTTACCTCCCAGGCGCATGGTGGCAGCGTCTGACAAGCTGGCCCTGTTGGAGCGAATGCTGGAGCGGCTGAAGGCGGGGGGCCACCGCGTGCTGGTGTACTCACAGTTCAAGCGCATGCTGGACCTGCTGCAGGAGTGGCTCATGCGCAAGGTGGGCAGTGGGTGTAAAGTTGAGAGAGTGAGGTGAATAAAAAAGGCGTGCTTAGTTCATTCAGTCGTGCTGGTGTACTCTCAGTTCAAGCGCATGCTGGACCTGCTGCAGGAGTGGCTGGGCAAGGTGGGTGGCTCATGGGCAAGGTGGGTGGCTCATGGGCAAGGTGAATGAGTGGATTTAAGTTTGAGTGTGATCAAATTTTGCTTTTAATCAGTGCTGGTGTGCTCTCTGTTCATTTCAAGCGCATATTGGATTGAATCTGCTGCAGGAGAGGCTCGTGGGCAAGGTGGGTCACTGGGTGATGGGTGGGCATTTTTAAGAATTCTCAAAAATACCCTGCGGATGGGCAGGTGCACTGCAGGTTTAACGCGCCAGGGTTGAAACCTCCTCATATACCTTCTAACCATTCTCTTTTTCCTCCAACCAAACACCCCCCCATCCATCAGGGCTGGGGGTGCGAGCGCATAGACGGCAGCATCAGCGGATCAGACCGGCAGCAGCGCATCGATCGCTTTAATGCACCGGGGTCGACCCGCTTTGTGTTTCTGCTCTCCACTCGTGCTGGGGGACTGGGGATCAACCTCGCTACTGCGGACACCGTGATTATATACGACAGGTACCAAAGATGTAATTTTATACAAAAGGTACGAGTGTAGGAATTGTCTTTTTCTGGTTAAGGGAGGGATATGTTCAGAGTTAGGAATTGTCTTTTTCTTTTTCTACCTGCCCGGGCAGTGGCTCCCCAAACGCCTCACACTGTGCAATATTCACTGTCCGCTTTCCACCCCTTCTCCTCGCCCCCAGTGACTCCAATCCTCAAGCAGACCTGCGAGCCTTGCCTTATGGCCTCTATAGACTATTGCTTCTGACTGCAATCTCTTTCTCTCCTTGCCCTGTGTCCTCTGCTCACCCTCCCTCCCTTTTTCGCCCCATCGCAGTGATTGGAACCCGCATGCGGACCTGCAGGCCATGGCTCGAGCACACAGGCTGGGGCAGACCCAAACGGTAAGGAGGAAGTGTGTGTGAGAGTGCGTGTGCATGTGGGCATGCATGTGCATGTGCGTGTGCGTGTATGTGCTTGTGTGTGTGTGTGTGCATGTGTGTGTGTGCATGTGTGTGTGTGCATGTGTGTGTGTGCATGTGTGTGTGTGCATATGTGTGTGTGCATGTGTGTGTGTATGTGTGTGGGGGGGGGGGGGAGGGGGGGGGAGGGAGCGGCGGGGTGGGTGCATGCGTGCGAGGAGCTGACTACACAAAGCACACTCACAAGTCATAAGTGCGTGCGCTGGGTGTGCGGTGCACACATTAGTGCACAACCCCACTCCGTGTGACAGCATTTCCCTTGCTTGTGTGTGTGTCAGGGTGCAAATGCATGCTCATTCCTGCATGCCAAAACCCAGCACACTCAGCACACCCGAATGCCTGCCTCTCTCTGAGGTGTGTATGTGGCAGGCCGAATACCGCTCATCTATTTTGCGTGTGTATGTGTATGTTGTGTGGCTTGAGTGGCCTCGTTGCAGGTGATGATCTACCGGCTGGTGACGCGGGCGACTGTGGAGGAGCGCATGGTGCAGATGAGCAAGAAGAAGAGGGTACTGGAGCACGTGGTGGTGGGGAAGCTGAAACAGTCTAATCTAAACCAGGTGCGTGGTGTGGTGCGATAACCCAACTTAACCAACCAACCAAGGAAGTGAGTGCCGTATTGCAACCAGCTGGGCAGGGTGCAGCAGATGAGCAAGAAGAAGAGGGTACTGGAGCACGTGGTGGTGGGGAAGCTCAAACAGTCTAATCTAAACCAGGTGCGTGGTGTGGTGCGATAACCCAACTCAACCAACCAACCAAGGAAGTGAGTGCCGTATTGCAACCAGCTGGGCAGGGTGCAGCAGATGAGCAAGAAGAAGAGGGTACTGGAGCACGTGGTGGTGGGGAAGCTCAAACAGTCTAATCTAAACCAGGTGCGTGGTGTGGTGCGATAACCCAACTCAACCAACCAACCAAGGAAGTGAGTGCCGTATTGCAACCAGCTGGGCAGGGTGCAGCAGATGAGCAAGAAGAAGAGGGTACTGGAGCACGTGGTGGTGGGAAGCTCAAACAGTCCAACCTCAACCAGGTGCGTGGTGTGGTGCGATAACCCAACTCAACCAACCAACCAAGGAAGTGAGTGCCGTATTGCAACCAGCTGGGCAGGGTGCAGCAGATGAGCAAGAAGAAGAGGGTACTGGAGCACGTGGTGGTGGGAAGCTCAAACAGTCCAACCTCAACCAGGTGGGTGGTGTGATAACTCTCAACTCAACCGACCAGGTCAGTGCGATGCCTCAACCAGTTGAGTAAACTATGGCATATCGCATTTCAAACTGTGTGCACCTGGTGCTATGCATCGCTGTTGCTGTGTGCATGCGTGTCCAGGAGAAGTTGGACGACATTCTACGATTCAAAGCTAAGGAGCTGTTTGAGGAGGGGGATGAGGAGGAAAAGCCGACTCTTGAGACGTCTCAAAAAAGCGTGACTGTTGTTGCTGTGTGCACCTACTGTTCTGCGTGACTGTACAGGAGGAGTTGGACGACATTCTGCGATTCGGAGCTAAGGAGCTATTTGAAGAGGAGGAGGAGGAGGAGGAGGAGGAGAAAGAGGTGAAAGGAGGGGAGGAAGGGGAGGAGGGGAAAGAGGCAAAGGAGGGAGAGGGGAAGAAAGAGGATGAAGGAGGTGAGGAGGTGGTGGGAGACAAGGCTGGAGAAGGCAGTAAGGATGCTGACAAGGATGCTGACAAGGACGTTGAGAAAGGAGCAGCTGGGGATGAGAAAGCTAAGGAGAAAAAGAAGCAGAAGGAGAGCCGGCGGATCTACTACGATGACGCTGCTATCGAGAGGTGCGTTTGATGCGCCATGTGCATTTAATAGGACATGGGGTATGTCAGTGTTAGATCAGCACAACCTCTTCAACAATGATTTCCACCCACCACACGTCTTCCCCTCGTGGCATTCGTCCCCTCAACCCTCCCTCCCTCTCCACCTCTTCCACCCCCTTTTCCAGCCCACTTCCTGTAGCTTTTTATTGATTGTACCCTTACTCCTCCTCCTCTCTCCTCTGCTCTGCTGCTCGCTCTTCTCCCTGATCCTGTTTCCCTGTTCTCTCCTCCTCCCTCTCTCACCTCCTCCCTTTTCACCCTTCCCCTCTCTGGTCTGCTGGCAGGCTGTTGGATCGCAGCACAGTGGGTGAAGAGCAGGCGGAGGATGAACCAGACAACGACTACCTCAAGGCCTTCAAGGTGTGGCTTGCCCAGTTGTCTTCTCTCTTCTCTTGAGCTGAATGCTTCAAAGTGTCGATATCCCAAGGTTGTCAAGCTAGCTTCAAGAAGATCGCCACTTCACTTCAACTGAACTTCTCGATTGTTGATATCCCAAGGGCTTCAAGGTATTCGAGAAGCAGTGCTGTATGTCGTCATATCCCTTGTTGTTTTATATGCGATTTCGATATTTCAGGTATTTTCAAGCCATTTCATGCTATAGAAAAGCATTGTTTCCCTGCCCTCCTCAATTGCCAAACGTTCCCTTCGACTGCAGGTCGCCAATTTCAGCTTCGTATCAGAAGCAGATCAAGCGGAGGTGGACGCAGAGAAGGAGAGAGAGCTGGAGCGAGAAAGGCAGAGAGAACAGGAGCTAGCAGAGGAAGGGAAGCGCCTAGACGCAGCAGGGAGAGCCGCGTACTGGGAGTCACTCCTGAAAGACCGATACGAGGCAGAACAGATAGAGACGTTTCTGGAGCTGGGTAAAGGGAGGAGAGCGAGACGACAGGTGGATTATGCGGTTGATGAGGGGGAGGAAGAGGGGGAGAAGGTGGGGGGGCGGAAGGGGGAGAGAGGGGGGAAGGGGGAGAGAGGGGAGGGGGAGGGGGATGAGGCGTATGACGAGGACGGGGAGGAGGATGACGGGGAGGATGGGGAGAGTGATGTGGAACTTGAAGAGGAGAGTACGGGGAGGGGGAGGAAGAGGAAGATTAGGTACGGAAAAGCGACGGCCGCTACCTCTCCTGGTGCTCCAGCTGGTGCTGTGGGAGGGATGGGAGGAGCGGGGGGTGCGGGGGAAGTGAGGAAGAAAGTGTGGCCGCTGATGGAGGGGGCATGGCCGTACACCAAGGTGTTGGGGTTCACTTCCAAGCAGCGCATGACCTTCCAGCAACTTATCATGCGGTGAGTGTGCGGGGATACTGCTTGCTTGGGGGGGACGGTGCTTGGGGTTCACCTGTCTATCACCAGCTTGTGATGTGATGGAGGGGGCATGGCCGTACACCAATGCTGGGGGTTACTTCCAAGCAGCGCATGACCTTCCAACAACGCATCATGCGGTGAGAAGAGAAAGGATGCATGTTGGGGAAGAACAGGTCTCGCTGGGGGCAAGTGGTGCTTGGTTTACACATGCATTGGGTTCATCTGCCACCCCTTGTGCTGTGATGAACGGGACATGAATGGCTGGGATAAGGTACTGGAATTCACATGCCACGCCCCCCCTCAAAACCTCTTGCTGCAGGTTTGGGATCGGCGATTTCAGCTGGAAGGAGTTTGTGCCTCGACTCAAGCCACGCGCCCTGCAGGAGATCAAAGAGTGAGTTCGAGTTTCACAGGAGAGCTTTGAGTTGACTCATAAGGCACCTTGTTCTGCTTCAACTGAAAAGGAGTTCTCGCCATGCGCCTTGCATGCTATGAAGTCGTTAGTTATTTCTGAGCCAACTTCATGAATCTATCTATTGCAGAATTTTACAGCATTGAGCCGATTTGCATGTGCGGCTACGAGTCTCTGTGGTTTAGCGTGCTTTTGGAGAGGAGGTTTGGCTTTGTGCTGTACTATTTCATCTTCCAATGATGAGTTTCTATGCTCTTGAATAGTTGTGTGCTGTTTTGTTGATGTTTTTCTGTTCTATGCTCTCTCATCCTGCCATTATTCTATATCATGCTTCTTCTTATCATCTGCCTCCCCCGTCCGTCAGCTACGGCGCTCTTTATCTGAAGCACATCCAGGAAGATCCAACCAACAAAGACACATTCTCAGGTGCCCTGCCTTTTTGTCGTCATCCCCCTACCCCTTCAACTGCTGCCAATGGTTTCACCGTACGAGCGCGCGCAGCTGCGTTCCGTTCTGTGCATGCAGAACCATTGATTCAGCACCATTGCTTTTCGTTCCGTTGGATGGTACTCTATTCCAGTTGCTAAGTGATTACCAGGCTCACTCACTCGCGTCACAAAGGTGAAGCGTGTGTCAGGTTGCACACCATGCGGGCATGAAGAAAGCCATAAGTGTGACAACTCATGCTGCCATTTTATCATGAATCAGCTGGCTGCGTTCTAGAGCTTCCTCTCGATGTTTCACGCATCTTGGTAGATATTGTCATGTCAGCCATCCTCTCTCATCCTCCCAGAGTCATCGGCCAAGTCATCATGTCCCGTGAAAAAAGCGACCGGAAGCTCCTAAACACTGCTAGCTGATTCAGGATGCAACAGAAAGAGTTGTCTCACGTATGCTTCCAACCTATGTTGAATGGGATGGATAAGACTTGTCAGACGAAGTCATTTAGAGCGTCTTTTGAGTTATTTACAGGTACATAAGAGGCAATTAACAATAGAGTTACATAATCTTAACAACAACTTCGTCGTCGTCATCCTCATCTGCTTCGTCGACTCGTGACAGGGCTCCAGCAACGGCAGCCACAGACATTTCCTCTGGTAATTTCATGTTGGCTGCCCAAACAAACTCTTGTGGAGTTATAAAAACGTGAGTTATGGGCAGCTCAACCCCAAGAAGGATATGGAGGTATTCCGATGCCCGCCCGAAGTAGAAGAATTACCTGCATGCGGTCCAGTTTTCGGACGTAGCTACAAAAAGAAGATCGAGGACGGGCGAGCATTGGAATACTTTCATATCCTTCTTAGGATTGAGCTGTCCATAACCCACGTCTTATAACTTCACAAAAGTTTCTTTGGCCGGCCAACATGAAGTTACCAGAGAAACTGTCCGTGGCTGCCGTGGCTGAAACCCTGTCACGAGTCGACGAAGAAGATGAGGATGACAACTGCGAAGAAGTTGTTGAGATTATGTAACTCTATTGTCAATTACCTCTTATGTACCTGTAAATAATTCAGAGGACGCTTCGAATGGCTTCGCCTGACAAGTCTAATCCATCACATTCCATTCAACATGGAAAAGAAGCATACGTGAGACAACTTTTTTTGGTTACGTGGTGAATGAAGCTTGGCTTCGCCTGCCAAGTCTAGTCCATCACATCCCATTCAACACCATGCTAGCCGATTCATGCCTGCATGGTGTGCAGCCTGGAGGACCACATTGAAGTCAAAAGGCTTCACCTTTGTGACCAAGCGAGAGCTGCAATTGCATTCCGTGTTGTGCATGCACCACTGTGCATGTAGTGCTGTGCACGCAGCACCATTCATGCAGTACCATCATCATTCTTCTATCCTAAGCAACCCACCTTTCATTCATTCTTGTAACCTCATTCATGCTTCCTGTGCTCCCTACTCTCACTCCTCCTTGTCATCACCTGTCCCTTAGTTGCCGCACCCTGGTATTGATCTCCTCAGATGCTCGAACTTCTGAAGGACCTGCAAAATATATCTCGAACATACCTGTACTTGACTATTGCGGTGTCTGAGTCAACTAGGAATGTTCCTCTTTCCTCTCCGCTTCCCTAACCTACCCTTCTCTCCTCTTCCCCCTTTTCATCCCACCAGACGGAGTTCCCAAGACGATTGTGAGTCCCGACTCCCCAGGAGGTGCTAATCCGTCTGGCCCTGCTGCACCTCATTCCCCTCTCCTTCCCCTTCTCCTTCCCCTTCTCCTTGCCCTTCTCGTTTCCCCTATGTCTTCCCCTCCACCCCCAACTCCCCCTCCGCCAGATGGAGTTCCCAAGGAGGGCGTGAACTCCCAGGAGGTGCTAATCCGTCTGGCCCTGCTGCATCTCATTCGCACCAAGGTGGCCGCTGCTGAGAGGACCCGGGAGAAGCTGCAGGAGAGGGCGAGGACAAGGAGGCTGGCCAAGTGTGGAAATACTGCAGCGGGAAGGGGTGTGGAAGTGAGGGGTGCAGAAGCGAGTGGTGCGGAGCGTAGGGGTGCAGAGGCAGCAGCAGGAGGCGCAGCAACAAAAGAGGCAGCAGCAGCGGCGGCGGCGGCGGCAGCATCTTCTGGGAAAGAAGAGGCTGTTAGGAAGGCGGGAGAGGAAGTGTGCAGAGGCGCGGTGGGAGAAGGAAAGGGGGATGGACCTTCAGAAATGGAGGGCGTGACTTTGGCTGGTGAGGAAGGGGGTGAGAAGGGAGAGGGAAAACGTGGAGGGGTGGTGGGGGACGGGAAGGGGGATGGACCTTCAGAAATGAGGGGCGTGGAGGGAGATGGGGAGGGGCATGAGAAGCAGGAGGAGGGAAACAGTGAGCCGGGTGCGAAGGGTGAAGGAGATAATGGAGAGGGAGAGATGGGAGAGGGAGAAGGTGGAAAGCATGAGGGTGACAAGAAGGAGGGTGACAAGAAGGAGGGTGACAAGAAGGAGGGTGAAAAGAAGGAGGGTGAAAAGGAGCGAGAAAAGGAGGGTGAAAAGGAGGGTGAAAAGAAGCAGGGTGACAAGAAGGCGGGTGACAAGGAGGGTGACAAGAAGGAGGGTGACGAGAAGGAGGGTGACAAGAAGGAGGGTGACGAGAAGGAGGGTGACAAGAAGGAGGGTGACGAGAAGGAGGGTGACAAGAAGGAGGGTGAAAAGGAAGAGGGGGAGGAAGAGGAGGAGGAAGCGGTGGAGCTGGGTTGGGAGGAGTTGCTGCCAGGGCTGCCAGCGCACCTGAGGGGCCACAGCCAGTTGGCACCGCTGTTCCGCACTCGACACTGGCGGGCAGAGCACGACCTGCTGCTGCTCAAGGGAATTACCAAGTGAGTCAACCTTGTGACTTGTGAGGAATTACTCACTGAGTCAACCTTGTGACTTGTGAGGAATTACCAAGTGAGTCAACCTTGTGACTTGTGAGGAATTACCAAGTGAGTCAACCTTGTGACTTGTGAGGAATTACCAAGTGAGTCAACCTTGTGACTTGTGAGGAATTACCAAGTGAGTCAACCTTGTGACTTGTGAGGAATTACCAAGTGAGTCAACCTTGTGACTTGTGAGGAATTACCAAGTGAGTCAACCTTGTGACTTGTGAGGAATTACCAAGTGAGTCAACCTTGTGACTTGTGAGGAATTACCAAGTGAGTCAACCTTGTGACTTGTGAGGAATTACTCACTGAGTCAACCTTGTGACTTGTGAGGAATTACCAAGTGAGTCAACCTTGTGACTTGTGAGGAATTACCAAGTGAGTCAACCTTGTGACTTGTGAGGAAGTACCAAGTGAGTCAACCTAAAAGGCACCTGAGGAGCCACTCGCCGCTGTTTCCCACGCGGCACTTTTGGGCCGAGCACGACCTGCTGCCGCTGAAAGGAATTACCAAGTGAGCTATGGATAACCATGCCACTCTTCCTTCCCTGCACCTGACACTGTTTTCCCTCGACCCCCGCCACCTCCCCATCCCCCCCCCAGCAATTCCATGCAGGCACGGCTACGGGCGGTGGAGTGAAGTGACATCACAAAGGACAGCCAGTTTCCACTCGCACCCATAGTTTTCGTTCTAACCCCTATCATCATTCATTCCCACTCACCGCCCACTCACCTCCCCTTCACGTCCCCCCCACCCCTACCTCGCAGGCACGGCTACGGGCGGTGGAGTGACATCATCAATGACGATAAGTTGGGCCTTGCTGACGTGGCGCGTGCTGAGCTGTCGCTGCCGCCCGCCCCGCCCCGCAACATGATTGGCCTTACCCTCGAGGACATCCCGGCGGATCCACCTACCCCAGTTGCCACCTCGCATGGCCAGCCCACCAATCCTAGTGATGCACCTACCAGACCTAGTGCGGTGACCACCAATCCTGTTGCTTCGGCCACCGGTCCTGCTGATACACCCACCAAACCTGATGGTGTGACAGCCAGTCCTGGGGGAGTGGTTGGTGGTGGGGAGGTTGCAATGGGTGACGTGGCAGGTTCTAGGGAGGAGGGGAGGGCAGAGGGGAAGGCGGCAGCAGTGCAAGAAGGTGACGAGGGTGATCGTATGATTGCGGGTGTGAAAGCAGAAACAGGTGCTGCTGCTGCTGGTGCCGGTGGTGCTGATGGTGGTGCTAGTGGCGTTGATGATGCTGAAAAACGTGTGACTACAAAGGAGGAAGGAATAGAGGGAGTGAAGGAGGAATTGAAGGAAGAAGTGGAGGAATTGAAGGAGGGAGCAAGTGAGAAGGAAAAGGAGGAAGAAAGGGAGGAAATGAAGGAGGAAGAAAAGGAGGAAACAAAGGATGAAACAAAAGAGGATACGAAGGCGGAAGTGAAGGGGGAAGTGAAGGGGGGATCAAAGGAGGGAGGGAAGGAGGAAGGAAAGGAGGAAGCAACGGAGGAAGCAGCGGACAGGGGATCAGTGGAAGCAGAAGCAGAGAGGGTGCCGGGAGCAGCGTCAGCAGCACCATCAACATCAGCTGCGGCACCAACAGCAGCAGCACCACCACCAGCACCAACAGCAACAGCAGCGGCACCAACAGCAGCAGCACCACCACCAGCTCCAACAGCAACAGCAACACCGCCAGCACCAACAGCAACAGCAACACCGCCAGCACCAACAGCAACAACAGCACCGCCAGCAGCAACAGCAGCAGCACCACCACCAGCACCAACAGCAACAGCAGCACCACCAGCAGCAAGAGGCGGAGGCATACCAGCAGGCAAGCGGTTACGGGCGTGGACACGGGAGGAGCACCTGGCATGGAACGCGGCGCAGAAGCGAGTGGTGGAGTTCTGCAAGCGCCGCGTGGAGCTGCTGTGCCGCGCTCTCAACCTCGAATACCACCACAAGACCACTGCTGCTACCACCACTGCCGCTGCTACCACTGCTGCCGCTGCCGGTGCCACTGCTGCCCCTGCCAGTGGCACTGCTAAAGCAGCCACCACCTCCCATGCTGCTGCTGCTGCTGCTGGTGCTGCTGGTGCTACCGGTGCTTCTGCTGCTGCAACTCGTGTACCCGGTTGGGTGGCTGCTGCTGCTAAGGCGCCAGCTTCATTGCACATGGCACATGAAGCTCAAACAGCACGTGTGGCGCATGGGGCACACGTGTCACAAGCAGCACATGTGGCACATGTGGCACACGGGGCACACGGAGCACACGGGACACAGGGGGCACAGACACCACACGCAAGGGTCCAGGAGGGCCAAGTGCCACGCACAGCAGTACAGGCGACTCAACAAGCTCAACAGGCATTACAGGCCCCACGGCTTGGGAGCAGTGGCGGCAGCGATTCAACACTGCAGCAGCAGGTGCGGCAAGGGAGAGAAGGTGGGCGGGAAGGACTGACTCGACAGCAGAAGATAGAGCAGCTGTATCAGAAGCTGTTTCAGGATCCTGTTCAGCTGCAGGCACAGGGACAGTTGCAGCAGCAGCAGCAAGAGGAGCAGCGGCGGCAGCAGCAGCAGCAGCGGCTGCAGCAAATGCAGCTGCAGCAGCAGCTGCGGCAGCAGGAGCGATTGCAACGGCTGGAGCAGCAGCAGCAGCTAGAGCAGCAGTTGCGTGCCTTGTATCAGCAGCAGCAGTTGCAGCAGCTGCAGCAGCAGCAGCAGCAGCAACAACAGCAGCAACCGCAGCAGCAACTGTTAGAGCAACAGCTACGCGCCCTGTACCAGCTGCAACAGCAGCAGCAGGAACAACACTTGCGGCAGCTGCGGCAACAACAGCAAGAGCAGCAGCAACAGCAACAGCTGGAGCAACAATTACGAGCCTTGTACCAGCAGCAGCAGCAGCAGGAGCAGCAGAAGCAGCAGCTGCGGCAACAAGAGCGGTTGCTGCAACAGCAACAACAGCTGCAGCAGCAGCTAGAGCAACAGTTGCGTGCATCCAACCAGCAGCAGCAGCAGCAGCAGCAGCAGCAGCATTTCTCAAATCTCACTAGCCCCTCTGAACCCAGGACCAATACCTCTGCCTCTCACTCCTCCTCTCTGCCTGCCTCGTTTGCCTGTCTGCGTGAGTCTGCAAGGCTCTCCCAGCTAAACCGCACTGCAGCAGCAGCAGCAGCAGGCTCTGCTGGTGCAGGTAGTACTGGGGTGGGTGCGGCTGCAGACACTATCCAGACTGCAATTGATGTGGTGGCAGCTGAATTGAAGACCCGCCAGCAGCAGCAGCAGCAGCAGCAGCAGCAGCAGCAGCAGCAGCAGCAGCAGCAGCACCAGCAGGTGGGCGTGGGGACGCGGCAGCAGCTGCAGCAGCAGCGGTTGCGGCAGAAGGAGCAGCAGGATATTGCGAAGCAGCTGCAGCAGGGCCTGCAGCAGCAGCAGGGGACTCAACCGCAGCAGCAGCAGCAGCAGCAGCAGCAGAAAAAAGATCAGCCGCAGGATCCCAAGGGCAGTGTGCCATGGAGAGAGCCATATGTGATCGGCATACCCGCCACTCATGCCTCTGCGCCAACTGCCGCCGCCACTGCTGCCCTTGCCAGTGGCCCGTGGGCAAGCCACCTCCCCCATCAAACCCCCTCAAAACCAGTCCGAAGCTGGATTAGCAGCACCTCAGAACCGCACTGAATCTCCTTTCAAGGAGCCGCAAGAGGAGGCGTATTGTGACCCGTATGTAGCTCTCATACGCCGGCTTAATGCCGAGGCTGAGGCAGCGGCAGGGGAGAATGCATCCTCTGATTCTGACGTTGAGGCAACAACAGGGGAGAATGCGTCTGCTGCTGATCCCGAGGTCAAGACTGTAGCGGCTGGGGGGAAAGAGAATGCTTGTGCTGATTCAGAGGTTGTGGCTGTAGCAGGAGGGGAGGGCGAGAGCGTTCCTGCGAATATTGCAGATGAGGCTGTAGCGACGAAAGGGAACGAGAATGCATTTGTCACGTGCTCGCATGGACCAGCTGTAGCAGCAACTGTTGCAGCAGCAGCAGCGAGTGAGACAGCAGATGTGAGCGATGCTAGGGCTGCTGCTTCTGCTAAGCTCAAAGCAAGACCGTCTGCAGCAGCCGAGTGTGAGATGCCAGGCTCATCTGGTCCTGCCAGGGCGTCTGATGCAGGCGGGGCAGCTGTTGCAGCATTAGATTGCAGAGAAGAATCCAAATCTGTTGCCAGCACTGCTGCTCCTGCTGCTCCTCCTGCTCCTGCTTCCCCCACTCCTCCTGCTCCACCTGCTGGGTCTCGTACTGATTTCGGTGGTTCTTCGGAGCAAGTCAGGCAGGGCCAGAAGGAGCCAACCACGCAAGGTCAGAAGGAGCTGGGCACGCAGGGCCAGTTGGGCGGTGATGTGGGTGGAGGAGGCAGCCCTTTGGGGAGCAAACAAGATCGCGCTCCCGAAGGAAAAGAAGCACTTGAAGAGGAGCAGCAGAGTAGGCTCCCAACAGAGAAGGGGCGAGGAGAGGGGGCTGATGCAGAGCAGGTGAAGGAAACACAGAGTAAGGCGGAGTCCAGAGGGGGAAGGGATGCAAAGCAGAGACAGGAGGGTGAGGAGTCCTCAGAAAGTGACGAGATGGTGGTAGAAGTGCCTGTGTCACCTGGGAGAGCAGAGAGAGGGGAGTCTCCTCGAGTGCGTGCAGCAGAGAATGACAACATGGGTGTTGAGGTGATCCCTGCACTGCCAGTAAAACCACCTTTGGGAAAATCAGCTTCTGCAAAATCACCTCCGGCAAAACCAGCTTCGGCAAAATCACCTCCAGCGAAATCAGGTTCGGCAAAATCACCTCCGGCAAGGGCACATTCACCGAAATTACCTCCCGCTGAAGCACGTTTGACAAGATCATCTTTGAAAAGATCGCCTCCTGTGCAGCCGTTGAAGTCGTCTGAGAGACCGCCTGGAATGCCTGGGGCAGAGCAGGGCAGCGCAGGTGTGCAAGGGACCGGCGCCCCTCACGTGCACGCTGGGGTAAAAAACGTGGCAGGCAGCAAATCAGGTGCTGCTTTAGGGGTTGATGAAATTCATACCGTTGTGAAAGGGGATTGTGGGAAGAGTGCGGATGGGACGCGGGCTGCAGAGGAGAATGGTGAGCAGAGCGGCTCCAGTGAGAAACGTTCGGCTGGCGCAGGCGAAGAGGAGACTCAAGCACAGGGCTCTCTGGATGGAAGGTCTTTACAGCAGCAGCAGCAGCAGCAGCAGGTGTTACAAGGGGAAGGTGCGAAGAATGTAACGCAAGAGCTGCGGCAGTTGAGTGGCACTGAGCCGCCAGTGGTGGCTGTGGATGATGAGGAGGAAATAATTGATTTGTGTGATGATGATGACGAGTGATCAAACTGATGTCGGTACTCGGTTTCTATATCATGTGACATGAAGTTCTAGTGCTTTGTTGTGGCAGAGCAAGTCATACAGGCACAACACGTAACCAAGAACATCTTGGCAGCAGCAACCCAGTATGTTTCAGAAGTACTGTGTTGTGACAGCATGTATTCTTTACAGATACACTTGAGTCGAACCCCCTTCTTTTCAAAGCAAACCCTCCAGTGATGTCGTGTGACCCATCCACAGGCTCACTTTAGGCCTATCTTAAGCACTTTACTAGTATATAAGCTACGGGGCTGCACATACCCATCGCGATCCAGCAACTGCTTGCACCGCTTAACGCCCAAATACTGCAGCATCTTCAACTCAGCCATATCCGAAGGCAGCGCCTTCAACCGCCAGCACCCATCCAAGATGAGCCGCCTTAGATTGCCTAGCCGCACAAAGTGGGGAGGAAGCGAGTCGATGCGGGTGGAGCAGAGATCGAGCTCAGTCAGCCATGTGAGGCGGGTGAGAGAAGCAGGGAGCTGTGTCAACGCCTTGCAATCTGACACGTTCAGTTTGCGCAGCCTGGTCAGGGCACCAATGCCCTCTGGGAGGAGAGCTAGGCTGCTGCAAGCATGAACCTCCAGTGAAGTCAGCTGCTGCAACTCCACAATGCTCTCAGGCAGCTCAGCCAATTCCGCAGAATTGTGTATCTTTAGCTCCTTCAGCTGCTGCAGAGCTGCGCCAATGCTCTCTGGAAGCCCGGCAATCTTGCCAGCATGATAGATCGCCAAGGTGTGCAGCTGGGGAAGGGATGCCAGCGGGAATGGAATCTCGGTTGCAGTTTTATCTAAGAACAGCTCCAACTGCCTCAGATTCGACAAGCTTTCGCTGAATCCCAATGGTCGGTCCACAGGGACCCAAGATAGCTCCAGCTGTCTCAAATCTGGCAGCATTGGGATTGTCACCAGATTTGCAGTGCTGTCGGTGCTTGCCATGCTCAGCTTCTCGAGAAAGGGCGGCAGAAATTGGACGGATTCAGGCAGCGAGTGGCAATCGGTAATCTCGAGGTGTTTGAGCCTTCTGAGCCTGTCCAGCCTGATTGGAACCAAGGAGAGCCGTCGACAGGAATGAACGGTCAGGATTTGCAGACACCTGAGGGCTGAGATGGACGCAGGGAGCTCGCTCAACTGGCCGCATGAGTCAATGTGGAGCTGCTGCAAGCTGCTGAGATTCCCCATGCCCTCTGGAAGGGTCTCAATGTTGCAGCGGTTCAGCTCAAGCCTAGTTAGACATCTCAGCTGGGTGAAGGAGGGTGGGAGTAGCTGTTCCTGAGAGTTGCTGTCCAGCAGAAGAGTATGCAGTTGCAGCAGCGCGCCAATGTCTTCTAGAAGCTTCACCTCCCAAAGCCTTATCAGGCAGAGAGTGGTGAGGGCTGTGAGGCTGCAGAACCCTGCTGGCAGCTGCTCAATGTCCTCGCAGTCGAGTATAAATAGGGTTTCCAGGGATGTGAGTAGGGCGAAAGAATCTGGAAGGTCCGTCAGTGTGAGATTATCTAAAACCAATGTTCTGAGGACGGGAAGCTGCCCGAAATTCTCGGGCAGGTTGGAGAGCTTGCGGCAAGTGGAAATCGTCAAGCTCGTCAAGGAGCTCGAAAGATTCAGCTGCTCGGGTGGGTCGGATGAGGAAGTCGGGAATATTGGCTGCTCGGGTAGATGGGACGTGGAGCTTTCGAGCAAATTGGGACGGCTGCAGAATGAGTCAAGAAGATTCTCCAGTGGCAGCATCTCCAGCACCAACGTCTTGAGCGCTGCCAGCTGTGCAAAGTTCTCGGGTAGGCTCGAAAACGAGCAACAGGAAGAAATCGTCAGGCTATCCAACAGGCTCAGACAGGTGAAACTTTCGGGCAGATGGGAAAACATTTTGCAGCTGTGAATGCTCAGCTCGCGAAGGCTCGGAAGAAGCTCCGCGATGTTTCCAGGAAGCTGCTCAAGCTGGTCGGATTTGGTAATCGACAGCTGCTCGAGACGGCTACACGGTAATTCTGACGGAATCGTTAGGCTACATTCTAATGTCAACAGCGGCAGCTGTGCGAGGATGAGAGCAGCAGCGGGTTGATCGCGCGGCGAAATCTCGATTTTATCTGAGATTGAAAGGCTGGCGATGCTCGGAAGGCGAAGAAGACCTGCGAACTGCTTAGAGTTGAGGTAACACGAGGCGATTCGGAGAGCTGTCAGGGACGAAAGGCTCGCGAGATGAGGGGATTCGAGCACTAACGGAGTTGTTAAGGTGAGTGAGTGTAGGTGTGATAGTCGGAAAAAAGAAGACGGTAGATCCATGTTCCCCTGGAGGCAGAAGAGCGAAAGCTGCTTTAGCTGCGTGCAACGTTGAAAGAGCCGATTCAAACCGGATTCAGTTAACGGGTGGTTGTCTCTGCTTATGCCATGATTCGCGTATGTGATTCTGCTTCCAATGTGGAAAGAAGTTAGTTTAGGGCACGACGATGCGAGGCGATCGAGAAATTCGTCGCTCATTGTCGCCACGCTGCCGTCGCACAGTCGCAGACATGTCAGATTTGGGAAGCAAGCGACAGCCGTCGCGAGGAATTCGAGAGGAACGTCGAGGTTGCTTCGGAGGGAAAGGGTGGACACGGAGAGCTGCGCGAGTCGCCGCCAACGACGGCAGACCGACGCGACGAGGAGATGGTAACCTGCGGAGGTTGCGGAGAGTTGATTCGTCAGCTGGATGCGGCTGGTACACAGGCGAATCAGAGCCAGGTAAGCGGTGCGGATGCAGGTACCTGGGCTTGTGGTGCACGGAGGTCCATATAGCGTCTCTTTTAAATGAGCAGGTGCCGGGGTTCGCGGAGTGCCATAGGATTTGAATGAGAAGATCGTCAGTGAGGCGGTGGATGTGCGCGGAAGGCTCCTTCACTACTCACGACATCAGTCACGACGAGCGCCCTAAATGATAATGAGGAATGGATGAGGTGCAAAAACCATTAGGAAAGTCAGCTTACTACTGGCTGAGGCTCATTCCACAAAAACCTGTTTTGCGATCTCAGCCACTGAGAAACTTTACAGAAATGTGCTCATCCACTGCTCTACAAACTCCGCCTGGTGCATAAATGGCATTGGGATGATTCGCTTTTCTAGGTTCCCCGCTGTCGAATGCGGCGAAGCAATGCATAATTTTTATCACAGCCTAGTGGAGTTACGAGGTCAGATGTTGTCAGAGTGATAGCCTTGTTCCTCTGATGATGTCGCGCGATGTCAGACAGAACGCGCTCTCCCACGCGTGGGCTCAAAAATTGCCAGTTCGCGAAACAAATCACGGCGACGTATACAGTAACAAAATAATTCGCTGATATGTTGGTCGGATATTTCAACAAACTCCGCCATATCAAACCACTCTGAAACAAACCAGAACATGCACCGAACCACCGCGCATCCCATAATGGTGCTGTTCTGCAGGCGTTATCGGTTCCGCATATTTTGTGCGGGCAGGGCCTTCCGCGTGGTTTCAGGGCGCGTCCAACCTGGTGTGGTTGCGCGGATGTTGCATAGAAGCCCAGCACCATCCCAGCCGCACCTTCGCGTTTTGGCGAATGTTCACATTTCGGAGGTTGGTACTGCAACGCATAACTTGTGCGGGGGCTGATGCTGCCTCTCGAGGTAGAATCAGCACCGCACAAACGGTGCGACATTTTGCCTGTTGATACAACATCCTCGAACCAGCTGAAGGTTAACCCTTTGCGCCCTAAGGGCGTGTAAGATCCCCGTGCACACAGAATCGGCCATCAAAATTAGGTGGCCGTAGCGAAAGTAACCATTTCGTGATCGGTTTGCGAATCTCGTCAATTTCAACCATCAAATTTGTGATTTGATGGCCGGAAAACTAGTCGACTCTTTTCCGACGCGTGGTCGACTTCAAATCGGCCATGCTGTCGACAGCAGCTGTCTACAGTGAGAAACGAAGTCGCATACGCTGCTACAGTGAAATTGCGACATCGTATTCATGTGTGCGACATCGTCGCACCAAGTCGTAAAAAAGGACAAACCAAAATCTTCCACCTCTGTTACAGCGGCCAGCAAAACCGTGTCAGATTTGGAGGCCACACTGAGTACAAAAGGGGAAAGAATGAAGAACATAAAATCAAGTCTATAAAAAATGGAAGGAATTGAGGATTGAGTTAAGAGATCTATATTCGAAAGGATACGAAGAAAAAGACCTTAATTACTAAGTTCTAATTTGACCTAGATTTAAACAAAACAGCAACTTCGTTTTTCGTTCTCTTGCACGCTCTCTCCCTATACCCGTGCCATATCCTCTGCCGCTGCTCTTACGTACTCTCCCTCTCTTTCGCTCTCTTTCTTCCAACATGTTCTCACCGTTAAAAAGACAAGGAATTGAGACAACAACGTGCTTGAGCATTTCCTGCAGTTAGGTGGAGGATCACAGAAACAAAAAAACAGGATATTAACGGATGCAGTAGATCAAATTCAATCATCTTCGGCTTCAAAATGACCTAGGTAGTAGATCAATGGATTGTATCATTTATAGTTGCTAGCATCTACATCGCATTGGGCTGCAACCCTTCAAAACGACATAGCAGAAAGGGTTGCAGCCTTGAAATCCGACTCACTATTTGAATGAAAACGACACACTGCAAGGTCGAAATAAGCTTGAAAACGGCAAAGTGAATAAACAAGAATGGAATCAGGCTTATCAACGACCTAGAGACTATTACGACGTTAACTGAAAGCCTAGAACCTATCTTTAACAACATGCATAGCTTAAAAACGGCGAACACGTTAGTAAAAAAGTAGAATACGACATTACGACCATAGAAACAAGCAAAAGGGTACAAATGACTAGTATATAATATTGACCTCAAATTCACACATGGAGTAGATCAGTTTCAAGATCGATGGATTGTATATTTGGTCGTTACTAGGATCTACGTCAAATAGGGCTGCAACCCTTCAAAACGACGTAGCAAAAAGGGCTGCAGCCATTGAAAACTGACTTAATATTCGAATGAAAACGAGAAAATGCAAGGTCGAGAGCTTAAAAGCGGCGTGAATGAAACAACGGGAATGAATGCAGGCCTATCGACTACCTAGAGACTATTACGACATAAACTGAAAATTGAGAACCTATCTTAAACAACTTGCACAACTTTAAAACGGCGAACACAATACGCAAAGAGTAGGATACGACACTAAGGGAAATATAGTTGGACCATTAACTACCGGTAATAGTTGAGATATTAGTTCTGACCTTGAAGAGTTAGGTGGAGCGGGAGTGGGAGTAGCTTGCGGGAACAGATCTGGATGAGTTAGACGAGGGAGAGAAAGGAAAAACAAACCCTAGAGAGGTGAGTGATTTCATCGCGTCAAAACAAGACAGTAATTTAAAACAACTTCGCAAGACAGCAGGACGTTGCGTAGTGGTTTGAGAACGAGCGTGAGGTGTACGTTTCGATTCTTGCACGGGACGTTTTACAAATATGCATTTGAATGAGCAGCAATAAGTGTTACATGATTCTAAGTTTTATATAACGATACCACCCAAATGTACTTAAGTAAAGATGCTCCGCAACCCTAAGACGATTTCGTCGCCTCTTGTTTTTACTCATTTCTCCTCGGTAACTCCATCCAGCTCAATCTCTGACCCCACCACCAGTCATGGCCGACCTCTCGTTCCAGGCGGTTGATGCCACGAGCGCTCCGCCAATGTCGGCACTGACTGACCCTTTGTGTTCGGAGTCCTCTCCCGTCGATCGCCTTTCGGACGACATACTGGGTCGCATATTCAGCTACGTTGAGCCCGTCGCTCATGGCGGAGACACGTCAGCGCCATGTTCGCAGCAGCAGTCGCACAGTCACCTTTTTTCGCAGCCACATCCCAAAATTGTTCCCCCCCGTACAATGTACCTATAGGTTCTGCTACAAGCAATTTACTCCATATAGCTCCGTATCTACAATATAGCAGAACCTATAAGTACATAGTAAGGGGGGAAAACAATTTTGTGAAGCAGCATCTAATCACTCCCAGCCATCCGTCGGCCAACGGCGCGATTCTTTTCATGATATTTCCGGAATTCCTAACTCTGGGTCAGATAATTGTGACGGGAGTTATGCGCTCGTCTGTCGCCGATGGTACCATGTCGCATGTGCGACCCGCTCGCACGTCGCACTGTCGCCTGAGCAACGCCTGTGTACCCGGCGATTCTTGAAGGGTGTCTCTTCGTTCCCGTCGCTGACGTCGATATTTCTGCCAGATGGCAGTCTCTCATTGGCCAACGATCACCTCCTCTCTCAGTTGGCTGCCACGTGTCCATCGCTAACTCACTTCCATCTCGGTACCATGGCCGAGCAAGTTAGCATTCGCGGAAGGCGCGTCGCGTCCACGTCATCTCGTCCTGACCACCGCGCCGCCTTCACTGAAGCCGGGCTCGCGTCGCTTTTCTCTTCCTGCTCGCGGCTCGAGTCCCTGGAGCTGCACTGCCCGCCAAACCTGACCGCTCTTCCTCCGCAAATCTGCGGGTTGACTCGCTTGACGGCGTTAAAAATCACCGCTCGGGGACTGAAACGCCTTCCCGACGGATTCCGTCAACTCTCCGCTCTCGTCAGTGTTTCAATCCACGCGGAAGCCCTAGAGAAGCTTCCTACCGGTTTCGCGACAGACATCGACGAGAATGTAGAGACCTCCGTTGCACCAAACGATTCGAGCATCTTAGACGCGAATGCAGCAGACGGAGGAATGGAGATCGTCAAAATAGTACCGTACTGCCGCAGGAGACTTCGCTGGTAACGTCGCTCGCTGGAGACTTCCCTGTCCAGATGGATTCCACGCTGGTTACTTCGCTCGCCTCTCTCTCCCTCGCACACCCTCCCTCTCCCGCACTCCCTCACCCCACGCTTTCCGCCCTCCGCCATCTCTCGATCTCCCGCTGCCGCGCCCTCCGCACGCTCCCCGCATCCCTCCCCGCCGCGCTCCCCCTTCTCGAAACCCTCGAGCTGCGCGAATGCGCCAAGCTTTCTGCCGTCCCCGTCTCCCTCCCCGCGCGCCTCCCCCGCCTCCGCGCGCTCACCCTCGCCTACCTCCCCTCCCTGCGCACCCCCCTCTCCGCGCTCCTCTCCGCATCCGCTCCCCCTTCTCCCGGCGCAGCGGCAGAAGCGGAAAACGGCGATTCCGGGGTGGTTTCCGAAGGAGCGAACGCGGAAGCTTGTAAGGAGGATGGAGCGGAGAGCCGGGTGGGATTGGCTCGGCTGGAGCTACTCGGATGGAAGCAGATGCAGGAGATACCTGCAGAAGCCCTCACCGCTCTTTCCGCCTCTCTCACTCACCTCACCATTGCCGACTGCCCCGCTCTCTCCTCCCTCCCTCCCGAGCTCTGCCATCTCCCCCACCTCGACTCCCTCACTCTCTCCTTCCTCCCACTCCTCACCTCCCTCCCTGCCTCCCTCCACCTCCTCTCCCACTCACTGCAGCATCTAGACATCACCTCGTGTGATTCTCTGCAGAGTCTCCCCGCGTCTCTCACCGCGCTCTCCGCCCTTCGCTCCTTAAATGTCTCCGCCTGTGGCGCCCTCGCCCGCCTGCCGTCCCCGCCTGCGGCGCTGCCGTCCGCTCGTGCTGCGCAGGGGGCAGGTGCGGGGAATGGGAGCAGCAGCAACACCACCACCTCTAGCAGCAGCAGCAGCAGCAGCAGCAGCGGCGGCGGCACCACCACCACCACCACCACTCAGGCGCCCCTCCACCTGCTGCCATCGCTCACCTGCCTGCGCATCACTCTCTGTGCGCGTCTCACCGCGCTGCCTCGCACCTGGATGCACCTGCCATCGCTGCGAAAGCTGATCGTGGACGGTAACGGCCTAATGGAATCACTCTTTGACGGGGATGACACTGTTCATAATGATACTGTTTATTATGACACTATTCAGTCTGACACTGCTCTTCCATTCCCCCCTCCTCTCCCCTCTCTCCACTCTCTCACTGTCTCCGACTGCCCTCGCATCTCCCGCCTCCCTCCTTTCCTCTCCCGCGCCTCCTCTCTCGTTCACTTGAAGCTGCATGGCCTCTCCGATCTCGCCCTGCTCCCGTTTCACACCACCCCTAATTCTGATGTAACGGGTGTGGCTCTAACGGGTACAGTTGTGGTAGCTGGCGCTGCTGCTGCTGCTTCCGGATCGGACACACTTGAATGGTTCGGTGGGATGATAGGATTGGTGTCGCTTCACATAGACTTGAAGCTCAACACACATATCACACACCTCCCTCACTCACTCTTTTCCCTCTCCTCCCTCGCCACACTCACTTTCTCACACCTCTCGCACGTCGCCTCCATCCCCCACTCCCTCTCCCTCCTCGCTCCCTCCCTCACTCACTTACACATCAGCCACTGCCCCCTGCTCACCGCCCTCCCTCCCTCCCTCTGCCGCCTCTCCTCCCTTCAATCCCTGGTCATCCAATCCTGTGCGTCCCTGAAATCTGTCTTGGAAGAAGGAGCAGGAGAGCCAGGAGAAGAGGGGGAGGGGGTGGGGAAGCAGAGATGGAGGGGAAGGGAAAGGGAGAAGTGGAAGAGGTCAAGAAGGTAGAGGATATGAAGCGGCATCATGGAATGAGTGCTATGCACTCGTTAGAAACAATCTTAATCACAGACTGTGACTCGCTGACACACCTTCCTTCAACCATCAGCCTGCTAACCCGTCTCGCCTCCCTCCACCTCTCTCAACTTTACAACCTCACTGCCTTGCCGCCCTCTCTTCCCTTCCTCCCCTCACTCACCTCCCTCACCCTCGCTGCATGTGATAGCCTCCCTTCCCTCCCTCCCAACTTTGGACTCTTCTCTAGCCTCCGAACCCTCAAACTTCTCGACCTGCTCAGTCTCACTGCCCTACCTGATTCTTTCGGGCAGCTTTCGCGCCTAGAGCAACTTACCCTGCATGACTGCTGCTTGTTGCGCTGCCTGCCTGCTTCAGTCACCCATCTTCCCCGATTAGCCAAGCTCAGAATCGTGAACTGCGGTAAACTTGAGCAGTTACCAGCACATCTAGGGTTACTTTCATCTCTAGAATGTTTAGAGCTGGTACTCCTATCCAAACTTTCTGAGCTGCCCGAGACAATGAGCCAGCTGCCGAGGCTTTGGAGAGTGGAGATTCGGGAATGCAACAGGTTGAAAGGCATTCCAGAGTGGTTAAGGGCGATGCCAGAGGTAGACCTTGTTTTATCATAACTAGCGTGCCCAGTATCATAAGCGACATATAAGGTATCATTACCTTGGGTTAGGAGGTATGTCGAAAGTCAGTCAGCCATAGTAATGTAAATCAAGGATGACTTCGGCTAGGTTACCATGGATCACTAGCAGTGGCTCGTTCAAGTCGGGTGGAGTTTGGAACAAGGTACAACCTCCCTTGCTTGCCTCAGATCTATTTTATTTTTTTTCCACCAGCTCAGCAGCTCGTAAATATTTGCACAGTAACACGAACAGAATGCCGTACCAGTTCTTACGATGTAGGGGATGCTACAGTATCGAGGAATAATTCGTCCCTGTGCTACACATTCCCCACGAACGAGTCCACGGTACTTGGGAGATTCAAATTCTCCATGGCTTCCGCGCCTCTTCTCAGCCCTCCGAGGCCTATACTCAGCACAACGTCGCAAGCAGACTCGTGCCCCTCGTCGACGTTGCACGCACGGCAGTTTTCGCAGTTCGCCTTCAGCGCTTGCCTACAACAGCAACGGTCAAACTGTCTCGGTAGCGCCGTGGTGCACCGTGGCTGTAATGGTGTTCGTTCTCAAGGAATTCGAGTACACTCAAATGCATTCAATATAGAAGCCTTGAAGGTACAGCGAGTGCGTTTACGAGGCACGGAGAAATGTGAAAACGGCGCGCGGATATTGCGCAACTCTACGCACCAGAGCTTGCGGAATGTCGAACCTTCGCGCCAGAGGTTGCGCACCATCTGTGCGGCGGAAGGGGAAGGGGGAGGCGGAACGGTTGCAGCAGCGGAGACTGCGCCGGCTGCGCGGAAGTGCGGAGGTGGAGTGAGCAGGCGCGCAACGAAAACGATCACCGCGAGTAAAGTTTCCGCCGAGGGGGACACCGCGCGCGCATTTGGTCCGCGGAGAAGCAGAGGCGGAGAAATTGGGGGAGGCGGGAGCGGGGAAGGCGGAGAGGCGGAAAGCGGGGACGCAATCAGCGCAACCTCCCCCCTTTCCCCCATTATTGCGGTTGACGAGTTTTTCTCCCTCCCCTCGCTCGCACTTCCCCCCGCTCCCCCCGGACGCGCGCTTGAATCCCTAGTGTTCATGCTGGCGGAAGCGGGGAAGGCGGAGGACGAGGAGGAATGGGGGGAAGAGGCGGAAGATTGGGGGGAGATCGACTGGGGGGAACAAGGGGAGTGGAACACGGGAGGGGGAGGACAAACGCAGGGGCGCGGAATCGAAGTTTTCTGGGCCTCAGATGTTAAAATCTTGCGGGGGAATGATGAAATGTTATCTTCCGCCTCCTCTTCCGCCTCCTCCTCCCCCTCGCCCCCCACTTCCGCCTCTTCCGCCTCTTCCGCCCCCCTCCCTTCCCCTCCCCCCCATCTGATCCTCTCTCACCTCCGCTCCGCCGCTCTTGCGCCCTGCGTGCTCCTCCCCGCCGCCCCTGCCCCCCCTGGTCCGGGGGAAGGGGGGGAAGAGGGAGGCGGAGGGGCGGATGGGAGAAGCGCGCGAGCAGAGAGGGAGGCACAAGGGTCGGGGGCAGCGCAGGTTCGGGTGGTGGCTGGGCGGTTCAGGGACGTTTGCACTCCTCCGCCCCTCTCACACTTTGTCAGTCCTCTCTCTTTCTCACTCCCTCTCTCAATTGTTTTTTTCCCTCTCTCACTCTATCACTCCATTCTCATGTTATCACTACCTGAGAGCCAATGTCGCTTTATCGCTCCCTCCCTCACTATCCGTCCCTCTCTCACTTCACTCCTTCCCGCACTTGCCACTCCCTCTCTTTCGTGGCACTCTTTCTCTCGCTTCCTTACTCTCCTGTCCTCTTCTCTCTAGCTCACCGCGCTCCTGCCCTTTAATCTAACGTCCCCTGCCATGCCCACATTTCTCAATCCCCCTCCAGTCCCCGCAACTCCTTGCAATTTCGCTTCCTTACTCTCCTGTCCTCTTCGCT
The DNA here is from genome assembly GCA_947470075.1 of Closterium sp. Yama58-4. NCBI lineage: Eukaryota > Viridiplantae > Streptophyta > Zygnematophyceae > Desmidiales > Closteriaceae > Closterium > Closterium sp. Yama58-4. Next base: position 785,154 of record CANIUD010000184.1, on the reverse strand, counting down.
CTTGCCCACCGCGCTCCTGCCCTTTAATCTAACGTCCCCTGCCATGCCCATATTTCTCAATCCCCCTCCACTCCCCGCAACTCCTTTCCGCTTCCCTTGCAAGTTCGCACTCCCCTTTTCTTACCCTTTCTGTTTCTCTTTCCCCTGCCCCACCAACTCTTTCCCTTCCCCATTTACCCACTCCCCTTCCACCTCTTCATTATCCCTGAGTTACTCCCTGCCTTCCCCTTTCACCCTCTTCCCTTCCACCCCCCTCATTATCCCTGAGTTACTCCCTCCCTTTCCTTTTTACCCACTTCCCTTCTACCCCCCTCATTATCCCTGAGTTACTCCCTCCCTTCCCCTTTCCGTTCCACCCACTGTCAGCTCATGCTACACGTGTACATGCGGCCAGGGACAGCTGTCAACATCCCATTGGCCCTTCTTCCTTGCTCCAGTTCTCTCCAGTCTTCCCTCCCTGCCTGAAACCCTCCCTCCCCCCTTCCCTTTCCCCCCATCCCTCCCCACCCCACCAACCCCCAGCTCATGCTGCACGTGTACATGCGGCCAGGGACAGCTGTCAACATCCCATTGGCCCGCACTCAGTCCGCCCTCATATACGTCCTAGAGGTGGGCTGCCTCTGGCTGGCTTGTACGGCTGAACTTACAAAATGTATTCGTAAGTGACAGCTGTCAACAGCCCATTGGCGCCCACTCAGTTCGCCCTCAATACGTCCTAGAGGTGGGCTGGCCTACATTGCATGTCTGAAATTGAGAGTTTATTTGGCTACGTGAGTTCTGAGTGCGAAGCTGTTTTGCCTGCGTCTGTTTGCCTGTGTGTGGTGACGTGTATGTGCGTGTGATTGCATGCTCATGCATGTGGCATGCCACTCGTACCTGACTTCCTACTTCCATCTTTTGTTTCTTAGAGAGTTCTCATACCAGGCCGACAAGTTCTGTGTGCCATCTCTCCAATAAACCACTGTCACAATTGGAATTTTTTCTGCCTTGGGCCAATCCTGTTCACGCCCCCTTTTTTGCTTCTTTGCTGCTGCTTGTCCTTACTGCTACCCATCCCCGCTACCCGCAACTCCTTTGAGTCAATCACAATGCCAACCTTACTGTTGTCTGCCCCCCACCCACTCGCACGCGTGCTGTCCGTTCCACCAACACCTCGTACCCATTCACAGGGCGTGGCGATGTTTGGACCGCGAGGAGAGGCCGTGTTTCAAAACGAGGGGCACTCCCTGCTCTTCCCTGCAGCACCAAGTGCCACGTCAGGTGCTGCATCAGAGATGAATAAGGAATCAGATTCCACAGAGGGTGGTGCAGCAGGCATGGCCACAGGGGAGGATGAGGATGATTGGATTCGAGTGGAATCACACAGTTGGGGCGGAGTAGAGTTTGTTCTCGTGGCTGGCCAATGCTAGCGAATTGAAGGTACGGTGCTGTTTCAGATGTGTTGTGACATGGATTGCGCCACTCAGTTGAAGTTATCATATGATTGAAGCTGCATGCACGATAAGTATTGTGAATAATGTGAATGTTCTCAGAAATGAACGTGAATAGTATTTTTACTTGAATTTCAGAAAGCACTCAATGGCATCGATCTGAATAATGTGCTCGCAGTATATCTCCAAAACGTCATTCAACCACAGCATTATAGTTATTTTATTATTTCGTTCTCTCTCTTACGCAGAGGATTTCTTACAGAAGCGAAGATGCCTGTAAGTCCACACGGATATTTGAAAACTCGAATTTCAAAATTGCGCCACGACTTCTAAATCTACTCATCTGCCATACCGTAGACTTTCTCGACTGCTCTCAAAAGTCGACGTTCCTCGCTTTCAGGTCATTAGGGCGCGTGTCTTTTGGGGTTGTGCTCAAACTTCTGATCGAGTTTCCACTGGTTACTGGATTCGCAAAAGTCGTGAAATTGCGTCGCGAATGCCGTCAACAACTGCTAGAACGCTGGACACAAACATGCACGTTGAGCAGAGCTCGAGCGGAAAGTTGAATGGTCATGCGTGAAACTTGTCGAACGTGTGCACATTTGCACATGTTCAGTACGAATGCGAAAATAGGCGAAATGCCTAAAACACTTCGCACGCACAACCGAGGTGGTCTTACTCGTGCAGAAGTCGCCAGCCGAATATGAAGTATATCGGGTAGCCTACGATTTAGGGTAGCGACTCGGTTCATGTTTTACAGGCTCGAACTTCGATACTCGACTTTTTGCAGAGGAGAGTGATTGATGTGGGAGGTGGACACGCGACCCGAGTTGTCAAGTTGAAATTATCGAGTGCAGCTCGAGCAGTGTTCACATTATCTAGCCTTAGATCTAGGCTAAATCGTACAGTTTCGCTCCCTCCGTGGGCAAGTCATTTTGAATAGGGAGCCGTGGCGACGAACGGCGTTAGAGGCCCGAGTTTCCCCGCCGTCGCCATGCCGGCCGTGTTCGAACCGACGGGCTGTTACAAGTGCGGCCGGCCCGGTCACTGGTCCAAGGACTGCAGTTTCGCCGCCAATGACGGCCGCGCCGCGGAAAATCGCAACACCGAACCGCGCGACTCCGCGGCCCGCTTTCCGCCCAGTAACGCGTCGAACAACCATAACGCGTCCCCCAATCAGCGACCTTTCGCCGGTTCAGCCACCCCGCAGGGAAAGCGGCCATATAACGGCTTTTCCAACGGACCAGGCGCGAACACGCAGCGTGCGGGGGTGGACGGCGCCGACGGGGTCGATCCGCTCAACCAAAACGCGCCAGCGGCGGCGGCGGCGGCGGCGGCGGCGGCGGCGGCGGCGGTGGGGTCGAAGGTGACGCGGAAGCGGCCGAAGCTGACTCCGATGATGCTGCTGTCGGATGAAGGGCTTCCTTACGTGCTGAAGGAGCTGCCGAAGCAGATCAAGCTTCGGGGCAAAGGACACGAGGTGAGTGAAACTGGGGCCCGGTGTGTTTGTGTCGATTGGAAACTGTCACCTCGGGATTGCCGTGAGTGCGACGATGCTGCTGTCGGACGAGGGGCTTCCGTACGTGCTGAAGGAGCTGCCGACGCAGATCAAGCTGCGGGGGAAGGGACACGAGGTGAGTGGGAGCTTTCTCAGCAGTGTACTGTGTAGATTGAAACCTCGCCTCGGGATTGCCGCGACTCGGACGATGCTGCTGTCGGACGAAGGGCTTCCTTACGTGCTGAAAGAGCTGCCGACGCAGATCAAGCTGCGCGGCAAGGGACACGAGGTGAGGTTGCGAGGTGGGAACCGGCGTCGATAGAACTACTCTCTTCTGCGAAGAACATAATGAAGCCACGGTTTTCTTCGAAACTTTCGTTAGAACGCGTCAAAAGCACAAGCGCGTGCATGCTCTCCGCGCCCGAATCATCGTCATCAGTAGCATCCGCGCATCCGCGTCTGCATAATATGTGTGTGCGTGTGCGTGCTCGTGTGCGTGTGCGTGTGCGTGCATTGGGCTCTGACAGGTGGGGGACCTGCGAAGGATCCTGGAAGGATACGTGGGGTGGCACAAGCGATTCTTCCCGGCGCTTTCCTTCCCCGAGTTCATCGAGAAGGTGGAGAAGCTCGGCAACACGCGCAGCGTCAGGGTGAGTCCGAAGCTGCCCTAACATCCCAGCTTGGTCATCCCAGCTCTCCCTTTCAAGCTTCTTCCCTCCGCTCTCCTTCCCCGAGTTCATCGAGAAGGTGGTGAAGCTCGGCAACATGAGAAGCGTCAGGGTGAGTGCACGCAGCGTCAGGGTGAGTGCACGCAGCGTCAGGGTGAGTGCACGCAGCGTCAGGGTGAGTGCACGCAGCGTCAGGGTGAGTGCACGCAGCGTCAGGGTGAGTGCACGCAGCATCAGGGTGAGTGCACGCAGCATCAGGTGAGTGCACCCAGCATCAGGTGAGTGCACGCAGCGTCAGGGTGAGTGCACGCAGCGTCAGGGTGAGTGCACGCAGCATCAGGGTGAGTGCACGCAGCATCAGGTGAGTGCACGCAGCATCAGGTGAGTGCACGCAGCGTCAGGGTGAGTGCACGCAGCGTCAGGTGAGTGCACGCAGCATCAGGTGAGTGCACGCAGCATCAGGTGAGTGCACGCAGCATCAGGTGAGTGCACGCAGCATCAGGTGAGTGCACGCAGCATCAGGTGAGTGCACGCAGCATCAGGTGAGTGCACGCAGCATTAGGTGAGTGCACGCAGCATCAGGGTGAGTGCACGCAGCGTCAGGGTGAGTGCACGCAGCTTCAGGTGAGTGCACGCAGCATCAGGTGAGTGCACGCAGCATCAGGTGAGTGCACGCAGCGTCAGGGTGAGTGCACGCAGCATCAGGTGAGTGCACGCAGCGTCAGGGTGAGTGCACGCAGCATCATGTGAGTGCACGCAGCATCAGGTGAGTGCACGCAGCATCAGGTGAGTGCACGCAGCATCAGGTGAGTGCACGCAGCATCAGGTGAGTGCACGCAGCATCAGGTGAGTGCACGCAGCATCAGGTGAGTGCACGCAGCATCAGGTGAGTGCACGCAGCATCAGGTGAGTGCACGCAGCATCAGGTGAGTGCACGCAGCATCAGGTGAGTGCACGCAGCATCAGGTGAGTGCACGCAGCATCAGGTGAGTGCACGCAGCATCAGATGAGTGCACGCAGCGTCAGGGTGAGTGCACGCAGCATCACGTGAGTGCACGCAGCATCAGGTGAGTGCACGCAGCATCAGGTGAGTGCACGCAGCATCAGGTGAGTGCACGCAGCATCAGGTGAGTACACGCAGCGTCAGGGTGAGTGCACGCAGCATCAGGTGAGTGCACGCAGCGTCAGGGTTAGTGCACGCAGCGTCAGGGTGAGTGCACGCAGCATCAGGTGAGTGCACGCAGCATCAGGTGAGTGCACGCAGCATCAGGTGAGTGCACGCAGCATCAGGTGAGTACACGCAGCATCAGGTGAGTGCACGCAGCATCAGGTGAGTGCACGCAGCATCAGGTGAGTGCACGCAGCATCAGGTGAGTGCACGCAGCATCAGGTGAGTGCACGCAGCATCAGGTGAGTGCACGCAGCATCAGGTGAGTGCACGCAGCATCAGGTGAGTGCACGCAGCATCAGGTGAATGCACGCAGCATCAGGTGAGTGCACGCAGCATCAGGTGAGTGCACGCAGCATCAGGGTGAGTGCACGCAGCGTCAGGGTGAGTGCACGCAGCGTCAGGGTGAGTGCACGCAGCGTCAGGGTGAGTGCACGCAGCATCGGGTGAGTGCACGCAGCATCAGGTGAGTGCATGCAGCATCAGGTGAGTGCACGCAGCGTCAGGTGAGTGCACGCAGCGTCAGGGTGAGTGCACGCAGCGTCAGGGTGAGTGCACGCAGCATCAGGTGAGTGCACGCAGCATCAGGGTGAGTGCACGCAGCATCAGGTGAGTGCACGCAGCATCAGGTGAGTGCACGCAGCATCAGGTGGGTGCACGCAGCATCAGGTGAGTGCACGCAGCATCAGGTGAGTGCACGCAGCATCAGATGAGTGCACGCAGCGTCAGGGTGAGTGCACGCAGCATCAGGTGAGTGCACGCAGCATCAGGTGAGTGCACGCAGCATCAGGTGAGTGCACGCAGCATCAGGTGAGTGCACGCAGCATCAGGTGAGTACACGCAGCGTCAGGGTGAGTGCACGCAGCATCAGGTGAGTGCACGCAGCGTCAGGGTGAGTGCACGCAGCATCAGGTGAGTGCACGCAGCATCAGGTGAGTGCACGCAGCATCAGGTGAGTGCACGCAGCATCAGGTGAGTGCACGCAGCATCAGGTGAGTGCACGCAGCATCAGGTGAGTGCACGCAGCATCAGGTGAGTGCACGCAGCATCAGGTGAGTGCACGCAGCATCAGGTGAGTGCACGCAGCATCAGGTGAGTGCACGCAGCATCAGGTGAGTGCACGCAGCATCAGGTGAGTGCACGCAGCATCAGGTGAGTGCACGCAGCATCAGGTGAGTGCACGCAGCATCAGGTGAGTGCACGCAGCATCAGGGTGAGTGCACGCAGCGTCAGGGTGAGTGCACGCAGCGTCAGGGTGAGTGCACGCAGCATCAGGGTGAGTGCACGCAGCATCAGGTGAGTGCACGCAGCATCAGGTGAGTGCACGCAGCGTCAGGGTGAGTGCACGCAGCGTCAGGTGAGTGCACGCAGCGTCAGGGTGAGTGCACGCAGCATCAGGTGAGTGCACGCAGCATCAGGTGAGTGCACGCAGCATCAGGGTGAGTGCACGCAGCATCAGGTGAGTGCACGCAGCATCAGGTGAGTGCACGCAGCATCAGGTGAGTGCACGCAGCATCAGGTGAGTGCACGCAGCATCAGGTGAGTGCACGCAGCATCAGGTGAGTGCACGCAGCATCAGGTGAGTGCACGCAGCATCAGGTGAGTGCACGCAGCATCAGGGTGAGTGCACGCAGCGTCAGGGTGAGTGCACGCAGCGTCAGGGTGAGTGCACGCAGCATCAGGTGAGTGCACGCAGCATCAGGTGAGTGCACGCAGCATCAGGTGAGTGCACGCAGCATCAGGTGAGTGCACGCAGCGTCAGGGTGAGTGCACGCAGCATCAGGGTGAGTGCACGCAGCATCAGGTGAGTGCACGCAGCATCAGGTGAGTGCACGCAGCGTCAGGGTGAGTGCACGCAGCTTCAGGTGAGTGCACGCAGCATCAGGTGAGTGCACGCAGCATCAGGTGAGTGCACGCAGCATCAGGGTGAGTGCACGCAGCGTCAGGGTGAGTGCACGCAGCGTCAGGGTGAGTGCACGCAGCATCAGGTGAGTGCACGCAGCATCAGGGTGAGTGCACGCAGCATCAGGTGAGTGCACGCAGCGTCAGGGTGAGTGCACGCAGCATCAGGTGAGTGCACGCAGCATCAGGTGAGTGCACGCAGCATCAGGTGAGTGCACGCAGCATCAGGTGAGTGCACGCAGCATCAGGGTGAGTGCACGCAGCATCAGGTGAGTGCACGCAGCATCAGGTGAGTGCACGCAGCATCAGGGTGAGTGCACGCAGCATCAGGGTGAGTGCACGCAGCATCAGGTGAGTGCACGCAGCATCAGGTAAGTGCACGCAGCATCAGGGTGAGTGCACGCAGCGTCAGGTGAGTGCACGCAGCGTCAGGGTGAGTGCACGCAGCGTCAGGGTGAGTGCACGCAGCGTCAGGGTGAGTGCACGCAGCATCAGGTGAGTGCACGCAGCATCAGGGTGAGTGCACGCAGCATCAGGTGAGTGCACGCAGCATCAGGTGAGTGCACGCAGCATCAGGTAAGTGCACGCAGCATCAGGGTGAGTGCACGCAGCGTCAGGTGAGTGCACGCAGCGTCAGGGTGAGTGCACGCAGCGTCAGGGTGAGTGCACGCAGCATCAGGTGAGTGCACGCAGCATCAGGGTGAGTGCACGCAGCATCAGGTGAGTGCACGCAGCATCAGGTGAGTGCACGCAGCATCAGGTGAGTGCACGCAGCATCAGGTGAGTGCACGCAGCATCAGGTGAGTGCACGCAGCATCAGGGTGAGTGCACGCAGCATCAGGGTGAGTGCACGCAGCATCAGGGTGAGTGCACGCAGCATCAGGTGAGTGCACGCAGCATCAGGTAAGTGCACGCAGCATCAGGGTGAGTGCACGCAGCGTCAGGTGAGTGCACGCAGCGTCAGGGTGAGTGCACGCAGCGTCAGGGTGAGTGCACGCAGCATCAGGTGAGTGCACGCAGCATCAGGGTGAGTGCACGCAGCGTCAGGGTGAGTGCACGCAGCGTCAGGGTGAGTGCACGCAGCATCAGGTGAGTGCACGCAGCATCAGGGTGAGTGCACGCAGCATCAGGTGAGTGCACGCAGCGTCAGGGTGAGTGCACGCAGCGTCAGGTGAGTGCACGCAGCATCAGGTGAGTGCACGCAGCATCAGGTGAGTGCACGCAGCATCAGGTGAGTGCACGCAGCATCAGGGTGAGTGCACGCAGCATCAGGTGAGTGCACGCAGCATCAGGTGAGTGCACGCAGCATCAGGTGAGTGCACGCAGCATCAGGGTGAGTGCACGCAGCATCAGGGTGAGTGCACGCAGCATCAGGTGAGTGCACGCAGCATCAGGTAAGTGCACGCAGCATCAGGGTGAGTGCACGCAGCGTCAGGTGAGTGCACGCAGCGTCAGGGTGAGTGCACGCAGCGTCAGGGTGAGTGCACGCAGCATCAGGTGAGTGCACGCAGCATCAGGGTGAGTGCACGCAGCATCAGGTGAGTGCACGCAGCATCAGGTGAGTGCACGCAGCATCAGGTAAGTGCACGCAGCATCAGGGTGAGTGCACGCAGCGTCAGGTGAGTGCACGCAGCGTCAGGGTGAGTGCACGCAGCGTCAGGGTGAGTGCACGCAGCATCAGGTGAGTGCACGCAGCATCAGGGTGAGTGCACGCAGCATCAGGTGAGTGCACGCAGCATCAGGTGAGTGCACGCAGCATCAGGTGAGTGCACGCAGCATCAGGTGAGTGCACGCAGCATCAGGTGAGTGCACGCAGCATCAGGTGAGTGCACGCAGCATCAGGTGAGTGCACGCAGCATCAGGGTGAGTGCACGCAGCGTCAGGGTGAGTGCACGCAGCATCAGGTGAGTGCACGCAGCATCAGGGTGAGTGCACGCAGCATCAGGTGAGTGCACGCAGCATCAGGGTGAGTGCACGCAGCATCAGGTGAGTGCACGCAGCATCAGGTGAGTGCACGCAGCATCAGGTGAGTGCACGAAGCATCAGGTGAGTGCACGCAGCATCAGGTGAGTGCACGCAGCATCAGGGTGAGTGCACGCAGCATCAGGTGAGTGCACGCAGCATCAGGTGAGTGCACGCAGCATCAGGTAAGTGCACGCAGCATCAGGGTGAGTGCACGCAGCGTCAGGTGAGTGCACGCAGCGTCAGGGTGAGTGCACGCAGCGTCAGGGTGAGTGCACGCAGCATCAGGTGAGTGCACGCAGCATCAGGGTGAGTGCACGCAGCGTCAGGGTGAGTGCACGCAGCGTCAGGGTGAGTGCACGCAGCATCAGGTGAGTGCACGCAGCATCAGGTGAGTGCACGCAGCGTCAGGGTGAGTGCACGCAGCATCAGGTGAGTGCACGCAGCATCAGGTGAGTGCACGCAGCGTCAGGGTGAGTGCACGCAGCATCAGGTGAGTGCACGCAGCGTCAGGGTGAGTGCACGCAGCGTCAGGGTGAGTGCAAAACGGTCCCTTGTTGAGGCCTGCACATTACCCTTCTCAGAATTCATTGAGAAGGTGGAGAAACTCGGCAACGCGCGCAGCGTCAGGGTGAGTGCAGTTCATGCCAGCTCTCCTATCCCATATCGACTATCCCAGGTAACTCGCGCAGCGTCAGGGTGAGTGCTGAAGGATCCCTCTTGGAGGCTTGTATTCGCATGCACTTATTGAGAAGGTGGAGAAACTCGAGATTCTCCTCAAGGTGGAGAGGTGGAGAAACTCGGCAACGCGCGCAGCGTCAGGGTGAGAGCGGAATCGTACCGTGTCATGTCCACCACATATCCAGGCCGCCGTTTGCCATCTGTTCCACCACATATCCAGGCCGCCGTTTGCCATCTGTTCCACCACATATCCAGGCCGCCGTTTGCCATCTGTTCCACCACATATCCAGGCCGCCGTTTGCCATCTGTTCCACCACATATCCAGGCCGCCGTTTGCCATCTGTTCCACACATATCCAGGCCGCCGTTTGCCATCTGTTCCACCACATATCCAGGCCGCCGTTTGCCATCTGTTCCACCACATATCCAGGCCGCCGTTTGCCATCTGTTCCACCACATATCCAGGCCGCCGTTTGCCATCTGTTCCACCACATATCCAGGCCGCCGTTTGCCATCTGTTCCACCACATATCCAGGCCGCCGTTTGCCATCTGTTCCACCACATATCCAGGCCGCCGTTTGCCATCTGTTCCACCACATATCCAGGCCGCCGTTTGCCATCTGTTCCACCACATATCCAGGCCGCCGTTTGCCATCTGTTCCACTACTTGTAGCACGGGAGCATTGAAACGATACGTGAGGCGACTCAAATAATATCCCCTAAAGCCATTGTGCCATCTTTACCACCTCCTACGTGCAGGCCGGCATTCGCGACTTGGTTGATGGCTTTGAGCACGGGAGAGGCATTGAGGAGTCCTTTGTTTAGACCTAAACCTACAGAGCCATTTTTATCACCCACATGTGCAGGCTGGAATTCGCGACTTGGTGGACGACTTCGAGCATGGGAGAGGTATCGGCAGCGACCGCTTCAAAGGCACAGCTGATGAGGGCACTGGTGATGGGGAAGGCGGTGGTGTGGATGGGGGCGCTGCGGGTGCAGTGGGGGAGGAGCAGCGTGATGACGAATTCGCTGGGCTTGGCGGCGGCTGGGATGATGACGATGATGACTGGGGCTTTGGGAATGGCGGGGTTGGTGGTGATGGTGCTACTGCTGCCAATGGTGCTGCTGGTGCCACTGGTGCTGCTGCTGCTGGCACTGGTGCCGCTGCTGCCAATGGTGCTACTGGTGCTGCCAATGGTGCTACTGGTGCTGCCACTGGTGCTGCTGCTGCTAATGGCACTGCAGGTGCAGCAGAGGAGGAGGAGCCAGACGACGATTTTCCTGGGCTAAGAGGCGGCTGGGATGATGACGATGATGACTGGGGCTCTGGGGGTGGCGGGGTTGGTGGTGGTTCTAATGCTGGTGTCAACGGTGCTGCTGGCGCTGGTGCTGCTGGCAATGGTGGTGGTGCAGGCGGTGGCAAAGGTGCCGGGGAGCATGGTGTAGGTGGCACGGCGAGCCATGGCACGCCTCGTGTTGAGGCCACTCAAGAGTGCACCAGCCCACATGCAAGCAGCAAGAGTGATCGAATGAGTCCCAACCGTCACAGCGACCTCGAAGGAAAACCTGATGAAGTCCAAGATTCGGATGCTGGTTCAAGGGGCCAAAAGGATGGGAGGACTGGTGGTGACGTGGAAGGTGACGGTGACGTGGAAGATGGTGACGTGGAAGGTGCTGACTGTGAGACTATCTCAGGGAACCCACCGCCAACTATCAACCCATCTGCCACTCCAGCCGCCACTCCAGCCGTCACTTCAACCGCCACTCCAGCTGCCGCACAGCCCCACAGCCCAGCTGCCGCACAGCCCCATAGCCCTGCTGCTGCAGTCCCTGATGTCCCTTCCGAGGATAGTGAGGATGCTCTTATGGAGGATGACATAGACGCGGGCACCAGTGCCGAGGCCCGTAAGGCTGCCACTGGTGGTGTGGGCGCAGGCGTGAAGCACAAGGCGAAGAGGCTGTTGAGTCGACTCAAAAGCAATCCTGCGGCTGCCCTTGGCGGTGTGGGCGTGAGCACCACAGCAGAGGCTAGAAAGGGTATCCCTGGCGGTGATGGTGCGGGCGTGAAGCACAAGGCGAAGAGACGACGGGTGATTCTAGAGGACGAGGACGAGGAGGAGGAGGATGCTGGTGCTGGTGGTAGTGGTGATGCTGGTGCTGGTGCTGGTGCTGGTGCTGGTGCTGATGCTGATGGTGCTGGTGCTGGTGCTAATACTGATGCTGCTGCTGCTTCTGCTGCTGGGGCTGGTGCTGATACTGGTGGTTCTGCTGGTGCTGATGGTGAAGGGTCTGGAAGAAAATACGAGGCAAGGGATGAGGGGCTGAAGGGGTGCATAGTGGAAAGGAAAAGGGTATAGAAGAGCAGGAAGGGGACGGTACAGAACAGCAGAAGGGAGAAGAGGATATACAAGAGAAGAAGAGAGAGGTGGGTACAGAAGTGGAGAAGGAAGAGGAGGGTACGGAGAAGAAGGGAAATCAGGTTGCAGAAAAGGACAAGGAAGAAGAGGGTACAGAAGAGGAGAAGGAAGAGGAGGGCACAGAACAGAAGGGAGGGGAGGTTGCAGAAAAGAACAAGGAAGAGGAGGGTACAGTAGAGGAGAAGGGAGAGAAGGCTACATACCAGGAGAAGGTATTGGTAGCGGACGTGACCAGAGCTGATGCTCCTGCTGCGCTATGTCACCTGCAAGTGATGATCTTGCTGCTGTGGCGCATGCACCTGCAGCTACAGCATCTGAGCCTGCAGATGTTCCTCCTGATCTTGCTGCTGTGTCACCTGTGGCACCTGAACCTGCACCTGCTGCATCTGAACCTGCAACGGTGGCGTTGACACCAGCAGCTGCAGCTCCTGGAGACGTTCCACCTGAACCTGCTGCTGTGCCACCTGTGGCACCTGAACCTGCAGCTACTGCATCGGTACCTGCAAAGGTGCCATTGGAACCATCAACTGAGAATTCTGAACCTGCAGGTGCAGCTTCTGAGCCGGCTGCTGTTGCACCTGAACCGGCTGCTGTGGCACCTGAACCGACTGCTGTGGCACCTGAACCGGCTGCTGTGGCACCTGAACCGGCTGCTGTGGCACCTGAAACTGCTGCTGTGGCGCCTGAAACTGCTGCTGTGGTACCTGAAACTGCTGCTGTTGCACCTGAACCTGCTGCTGTGGCACCTGAACCTGCTGCTGTTGCACCTGAACCTTCTGCTGTGGCACCTGAACCTTCTGCTGTGGCACCTGAACCTGCTGCTGTGGCACCTGAACCTTCTGCTGTGGCACCTGAACCTTCTGCTGTGGCACCTGAACCTTCTGCTGTGGCACCTGAACCTGCTGTGCTTGCCGCAAAGGCAGATGGTGATGCTGACACCAAGGTCTGTGCATCTGGGCGCCCATGTGCCGCTGGTGCTGTAGAGCCTCGTGCTCATGATGATTCTGGTGACAATCTTGTTTCCACTGCTGTTGCTGCAACTGCTGCTGCTGCTTCGAAATCTGGTGATGCCAGTGGTGTTGGCACATGTGGTGGACCTGCACTTCTTCCTGGTAGTGCAGCAAGGTATGTGAGCGAGGAGGAGCTTGCTGATTTCATCCAGTTTTTGGATGACATGTGATAGGTTTTAGAATGGTGTATGAACATTAATACATTAAGTCAAAGTTCTTGCGGTATGCTGTGGGGGGTAGTGTGAGGAATTTTCTCACCATTCCTTACCGCGACTGTCAACATCGCGTACAGCAGCAGCCGTTGTTCGCCCGTTACTGCAAACGGGGCTTCGCCAACTTAGTGCGCACTGTTTTACCAAACCATGCACCGCTGGCCTGGCCGAGTCGGCCTACGCTTCGGGACTAGCCCGAACCTCAATGCCAGCCTAGCACTAGGTAGCTCGCACGCACCGTGTAACCGTTGCATGTTTCGCACATGTATTCGCTCATGCCTTCGCTCATACTTTGTACTCGTTTGACACCTAGTGCAATCCTCGCTATCTCGTTCCATTGCACCCGTAACAACCGTTCACAAATGACGAACAGCACTGTGCTTGCTACAACATGACGCACTTCACGTGATATCTACACAACACAACAGCATTACCTTCTACAGACACCTCAAAAGTCACAAATGAATTCACATGATCGATGCACAACAGTGTGCACCCCTTTTCTGACGTGCGAAGGATGCAGAGCAGCAGCAGCAGCAGCAGCAGCAAAAGGAAGGCGCCAATACCACTGCTGTCGTATTTCTCGAATGCCAATTCTCCTTCCCCCACCTCCTCATCTCCGTGTACAGAAGAGGAAGGGCAGCAGCAGCAGGAACGCACCCGACACCACAGCCATTGTCTGCCATGCCTTGAGCCACACACCCAGCAGCGCCAACAGCAGCGGCTTTGCAACAGACAGTAGCAGCAACACTGCTGCAGCAACCCCTTATTGGGTGAGACCATCCCACCCCCCACCACCTCATCTCCGCATGCAGCAGAGGAACGGCAGCAGCAACACGAACGCACCCGATATAACCGCCATTTTTTGCCAGGCCTTCAGCCATACACCCAGCAGCGCAGACAGCAGCGGCCCTGACGCATACCCCGCAGTATACGCCAAATTGAACATTCCCACTGCAAGCGCCACGTCAGACGAGCCTTCCCCAGCTGCCGCCCGCTTGTCCAACGCCTGGATTATACACGGCAGGCTGGGGAACTCCACTAACGAGTACGCCACTCCTGTGAGAGCTATTAACGGGTATAAAACGTGCAGCTGGCATGACACCCCCGGGATGACCAGGAGAGGGAGCGTCGCGGCGAGTGTGGCGGCCCCGAGCGTGATTGTAGCGGGGGGACCCAGTTTCCGGATGAGGTAATCGCCAAAGAGGAGAGAGAAGAGCGCGTAAGAAGCACCGTTGATTCCCATGGAAATGCCAATCTCGGATGGGGAGTGGTCGCAGGTGTTATCTAGGAAGAAAGAGACGGTGACCTCTAGAAGTCCGTTGGAGAGGGTTTGGAGGAATGTGAGGGCGAGCAGGGTGGCGGAGGTGCTGTCTGTGAGCATCGTGGCGAAGAGACGGAGCGCTGACAGCCGTTGATTCGGGCGGTGGTGCTTGGGTTTGGTGGGATCGACGGCTGAGGGCTGCTGGGTGGAGTGGTGGGTTGTGGAGGGGTGGGGAGCGGTGTGTTTGTGCTTCCGCTTCTGGTGGTGCTGCAGCTGCTGCTCCTGCCACGCTTGGACTTTTGCTGATGGAGTGATTAGCTGCTGCTGGGGTGTCACCTGCTGCTGCTGTTGCTGATTCATGTGCTGCTGCTGCTGGATTTGCTGCTGCGCGTGCTCCTCATTTTTCTCTATGTGCTGCTGCTGTCCCGGGCCTCCCAGGCCTCGTTCTAGGCTTCCCACGCCTAGAACCCCGATTTCCACATGCCCTCTTTCCGCGGATCCCATGGGGGAAAGCGGCACGTCCGCCGCCGCTGACCTGGACGAGGACCGTGCTGACGTGGAGCGCGTGAGGGAGGAGCTTCTGGAAGGAATGGCGAAGATGGGCGCGCCTCGGTACACGACGGGCCGCTCCTGCTCCGACACCTGTAGCTGCCACGTCGGCAAGCTATCTGCCAATGGCGCTTCCGTAATACTACCCCCCCTTGTAGTACCATTGTACTCGATATAAGCTTCTCCAGAACCGTCATTCGCCTTCGCAGCAGCTACAGCAGAAGCTACACTTTCCACGTCAGCGACTTTATTGCGGCGCCTACCGCCGCAACAGCAGGGGAGGACGAAGAACAGGAGGAAGAGCAGCGCGGCGTCAATCCCGAGGGAGAAGAGGAACGGGAGGGACGGCGATCCGAACTGGAAGAGGAATGTCATTGTAACGGGGCCTGCGACTGAACCCACCGCCGCCCACGCGAACAGCATCGCGACCGCGCCGAATAGCAGCTCCCGTCCGCCTAATGCGGCCGCCGCGGTCTTTGGCGCTTCAGCGGCGGCTGCCGCGGCGGCGGCGGTGGCGGCGGGGTTTCCCTGCTGCGGGGAAGATGCTGACGTGGCGGTTCCTGCATTTCCCCCTGCGGTGTCGTGCGCGGGGGACAGCGCGGGAACGAGGTCGGAGGGATGCGGGGAGAGTGCGCCATCTTCCCCCGGCAGCACCTGCGGAAGCCCTTTCTGTGCGGAGGCGGCGGCGGAGGGCGGGGAAGCGGGGGAGGCGGGTGGGAAGGCGGAAGCGGAAGCGGAGGCGGAAGCGGAAGCGGAAGGGGAAGGGAAAGCGGAAGGGCTGTGCGCATGCGTGGCGAATGAAAGCGCGCCGGCGCGCACGAGTTGCGTGCAGATCCCCTGAAGCATGAGCGCGCCGGCGAGCCATAACGGGCCCGCGGGGTACGCGAGCAGCACGAGCGTCGCGGCGTACAGCAGTAAAGTGACCGTTAGGCCGCAAAACGCGGTGACACAGGAGAGCAGCGGGCAGGCGGGCAGCGCGAAGAGAATGGCGGCTGTGGACCGGCCGGCGAGGAGAAGGGTTGAGGAGGTTTCGGGCAGGTGGAAAAGTTTGGCGAAGGACGGTAGGAGCGGTGCGATTGAGCTGACGTTGAACTGGTCGAAAAACATCGAGCCTGGAGGCACGGGGAAACGTCAGGGGAAACGACGGATTGCGGAGAGGAGAAAGGAGGGAGGGGAAGGGGGTGAGGAAGAGGAACGGATGAAGGGAAGTATATGAGGAAATGCGGAACCGGCATGAGCCGCGGCGCAATGTTGCTGCCATTGAATTGGTCGAAAATCTTATCCTAGGGAAGGGAGAAGGGGGGAGAGTGAGTGGTGAGGAAGGTGCGGAAGGGGAGGGCGTGGATGAACCGAATGCCAGCGACGGCAAGGGGAAGTCTGACAGTGGAGGCAAGGGAATGGGTCAACGGCAACTGGCAGTGGCAAGGCAAGAGAAGAATGTCAGACCCGTCGTATCGTTCGGGCCGCGGGGAGATCCGTGTCACGGCAACCTGCAATCGTCGGGCCGCGGGGAGTTGTCAGACTCCGTCAGCCTTTTCGCGGAAGCCCCGCAGTTCGTATGACCGTTTGATAACCGCCTCACAACAGCGTGCACGGAAGGGCCAGATGCGTTCAGATAGATTCGCGTAAGATGTTTTTGAGATGTCTAAATTTGATATGTCTCAGTACTCTCTGTTGCGACGCGTAAGAAAGACTGAGAGACGCGCAGCGACGGATGCGCAAAATTAATTGAGGGTAGATGATTTTTGAGGTTCCGCAGCGTATCCAGTGCGCGCGACGGTTCTTGCGGCTATTCAGAGAAAGTTATGGACGTCCCAAAAGTACCTGCTAGTAGTCGGAGCAGGCACATGTCTTTACTCGACAGCCCCGCGTTTCTCACGCTCGAACCGCTCATCGCAACTCCCGCTGCTGCTTCAGCGGAAATCACGGCGGTGGAACCGCTATCCTTCTGCAAGCCTCCATAACTTTCGCGTCCCGCATTCGCCGCTGCTTCTCTAGCCGTAGAACCGCTAACAGACTCAACGGATTTTCTTAGCGTCTCCTCTAATGTCATTTCCTCCCGCTTGGCGTTTAAGAAGACCGACTATTCGCCCTCTACTCGTCGAGTAGATCCCTTCGATCCGTCGACTAAAGCGGAACAGCCAAAGCGTGGAGCGCTTCGCTTTCCTGCTACAGTGCCTATTTTCTTCCTCAAAGGTTTTCAAGGCCGCCCAGTTGCTTGCCCTTGTCTCTGGTCGTTGCAAGCATTCCGAACTTCCTGCCGAGCTAAGAAAATCAAGTGAAAAAAAACGAGACTTTGACGGAACTCAGGTTTCGCAGTTCCTCCCAGCTCGCTCTCTTCCAAATGGAACAATGGCTTGCGCAACGAACCTCCGCCGCACTCCTCGATCGTCTAATTCGTGCGGAACGCAAGAGGTCAAGAATTTGGCTCACTCATGAGGTAGAGTCTGCCGTGTGCTGTAAGAATAACACGTACGACTGCCAAAGCTACTCAGGAAGAAGTTGAAGAAGCACTGGGAAATGACGGAGCGCCGTGCTTTCTTGTATCCAATTCCAATGGGCAGTGGTTTTGACAGCACGTCGCTCCGCGCTCGCGTTCAATACCTTCGGGCATATGATTTCTCCGTTTCCCCTTTTTAGTCCACTAATACTTATTGTTTTCGTTTTACGGGATATTCATCATCAATTTCTTCGACTCCACAGCAAACACGCAGCTTGGGGCAAAAAAAAATAAAACCCTCATGGATGGTATGCCACGTAGGGAGCATCAACCCTAAACACCATGAGGCAAGGTGTTTAGGGTTGATGCCTCCCTAATGGCTTGTCATCCGAGTGGGTTTTAGTTTTTCCACTTGCAGCTATACTGAAAACCGGGTAGACTCCGGATTTGCCCTTTTATACCTTTGGTCACGAGAAAAAGGAAATCACAATAAAAACTGCCCGTGGGAATTGGGCGCGAGAGCGGAGGGAGTCGATGTCAAAGCCACTGCCGAAAGGAATCGGAAACTAGCAATCAGGGCGGTCCGACATTTCCTCGATAATTGTGGTGCGGTCATTCACAGTCACCACGGGTGCAACGAGGGCTTGAAAAGTTGATTGTTGCGTACATAGGGGTGCAGAGCAGTACTAGCTAATTGAGGGCTGGAATCAAACCCGAAATTTAATGCCGTGTGCTGCGGGAGCTTGCATCCACCGTTGAATCGCGTTCTTCACATGCCCATCGACGGCGCATCTGCAGCACGGCAGACGCGACTCGCAATTATTGAAGTGGCGAGGTGATTGAAACACAGACGAAGCCCACCTGATGGATTATGCTGAGGCAAATTTTCGCTATAGGGCTTAGATCCAACTGCGTATTTACCACTGAAACTTTCCACCATATCGAAATTTTGTAAAAACTGGTTGCATCTGGTTTGGACTAGAATTCAGTGAAAGAACAGCTGCCAGAGAATTTCTTTTGTAGTTGAATAACACCACAATACCGTATATGTTTATTCGTATGACAACCATAATACCACACAGCAGCCCCAGATCCTCCCCACATGCCATAAATTCTAACTTCACCATTTAAAGCCCCCAAACCCACCGTTCTCATGTCTTTGCATCTCAGCCCGGCCACATACTACCACTCCAGCTAATCCTGCTGTTTCCTCTGCCTCTGCCTCTACTTCCACACCCCACCCTTAGGTGTCCTATATCCTGACTCCACCGTTCACAGGCCCAACCGTACACATTCCATCCAGCCACATACTGCTCGCTTTAGCTGCTTCTGTAACTCCCAACCTGCAGTTTCCTCTGCCTTTGCCTCTGCCTCCCAACCTCTAGATGTGTTACATCCTGACCTCACCCGTTCTATCTCCCTGCACCATCCTCCCATCCTTATGCCTCAGCCCGACAAAAACTGCCGCTCCAGCTGCTTCGGTAACCCCTAATCTCAACACCTCCTTGAAAGCCCCAGGCCCACTGTCCTTCCATCTTTCCTCCTGAGACCAGCCATATACTGCCTCTCCAGCTGCTCCTGCAGCTCCCTCTGCTTCTCCTCCGACATCACCACCCCCACTGCTGCATCTGCTGATGCTGTTGATGCTGCAGGTGCTGCCGTTACTCTTGTCCTTAAAGCCCCAGCCCCACTGTTCTCCCATCCTTGCGCCTCAGCCCAGCCACATACTGCCACTCAAGCTGCTCCTGCAGCTCCCTCTGCTTTTCCTCTCTGTCATCACCACCCCCTCCACTTCATCTGCTGTTACTGTTGCTGCTGCAGCTGCTGCTGTTACTCTTGTCCTTAAAGCCCCAGCCCCACTGTCCTGCCATCCTTACGCCTCAGCCCAGCCACATATTGTCGCTCAAGCTGCTCCTGCAGCTCCCTCTGCTTTTCCTCCGACATCACCACCCCCACTGGTGCATCTGCTGGTGCTGTTGATGCTGCAGCTGCTGCTGTTACTCTTGTCCTTAAAGCCCCAGCCCCACTGTCCTCCCATCCTTGCGCCTGAGACCAGCCACATACTGCCGCTCCAGCTGCTCCTGCAGCTCCCTCTGCTTCTCCTCCGACATCACCACCCCCACTGGAGCTGTCGGCCCCCCGCCTGCCACTGCAGATCCATCTGCCGCTGTGGCAGGTGCTGGCTTCGCTCCCTTCAATCCCTGCACCACAGGGCACAGGCACAGAACAGGCAAGGAACAGGCACAGCACAGGCAAGGCACAATGCACGCGCAAGGGAGTAAGACGAGGGTAAACTACAGAAGCCTGCTTTGCTGTGATGGCAGGAGCTGGCTTCGAAACAAAAACAACCGCAACTCAAAGGTTGCAAAGAGCGAGTGGAATGTTGCGACAGCGGATCAGGCGGAACAAAAACATCTGAAACTTCAACATGACCTGACCTGCTGGAATTTCACAATAACTTTCTGAGACCTCACCATTAGCTTCTGAAACTTCTCTTCGCGGCTCCGATCCCCGAAATGCACGTTCTCCCACCCCTTGCTGCTGCTGCTGCCACCAATCCCACCGGTACCAGTAACACCCGCACCAGTTGCACCTGCACCAGCTGCACCAGTTGTGCCTTCGCCAGTTGACCCAGCAGCAGCATCAGCAGCAGCAGGCGGAGCGGCAACAGCAGCAGCAGGAGCCGTAGCAGCAGCAGCCGATGCGGATTCCTGCTAGTATGGGGCACGGGTGGGTGGGTGACAGGGAGTGTGCCGTCTGGGAGCATGAGGGGAGGGAAGCGTGTTAGAAGGCAACAAAATAGACTGTTCGCGAGACAGAGACACATACAGCAAATAAGCGTTTCAAAGATCGATACTAAGCAGGACGTTTCTTGGCATACACGAGAACCTATGAACAAATTTGAGAAGTTCTTTTTCTCATGAGAAAATACATACCAACTCCATGACAGCTTACTTTCACCTTTTCGACCACTCTCAACAGTTCTGTCCCCTCTCTGACCTCTGACTCACCTGTCCCACCACTCTCAACTTAATTCATCCCAACCCTTCTCAATCTCCCTCGAACCAATAAATCACCATTCTCAACCACTCTCAACCGCGCCTGACCTTCTTTGAGCCCCACAGCAGCTTTCTCTTCTCTTCTGCTGTCATCCCAGTCTTTCCGTGCGCCGCTGCAGCCGCCCCTCCAACAACGTTGCTCCCTGCGACTCCTCCAATCCCTTTGCTCACTGAGGAAAGGCAGCGGGGTCAGAGGGAGGGAAGGGAGATACAGTGGGCAGCGGGAGGAGACAGAAGGTTCTGAACGATTGAGTACAAGTCCCAGGCTCACGTTCCAGAAGCATGGGAGCGACTGACAACTCTGACTCTTAAACTGGCACACTCCGGGATTTGAAAATAGGAAAACGTTGCTGCTAGTACGGGCATGATGGGGCTGCGGCAGCTATAGTGGCAGCCGTTACAGGAAAAGGAGAAGCAGCAGCGGCAGCTGAGCTACTGCTACTGCCACAGCAGGGTTCATATTTTCGAATGATGATCAATGGAAAGAGCTCGCGCGCCCACTTGGTGCTGTCGATCGTCATCGAGACCAACTGATTGCTAGACTTAGAAAGTGTGCCGGGGGAAGGTGAGAGAGAAAGAAGGTAAAAGAGGGGAGGAAGGTAAAGGATGCATATTGACAGATGAACGCGCAGAGTTCACGCTCCCACCTGGTGCTGTCCATTGCCACGAAAACACGTTCTGTGTCTGGCGAACAATGGTTTCGATGACAATGGATGGCACACGGTGGGAGCGTGAGCTCTCCTCATTCATCTGTCAATGTACATTATACATCCCTCCTCCCGTTTGACATTCCCCCCCTCTAACTCTCACCTGCCACACGTTCTGTGTGTGGCGATCAGTGGTCTCGATGACAATAGACAGCACCAGGTGGGAGCGTGAACTCTTTGCATCCATTTGTCGTTTGTGCGGTCGTTTGTCGTTTGTCGTTTTTGTTGCACCCACCTCCTCCCATCACTCACCCAGGCTCTCGTTGCTTTAACCATCTGAGCTGCTGCCCAACAACTCACCCACCTCCCCCGTTCACCCACCTACCTCCCCCTTTCACTCACCCACCTCCCTTTTTCACTCACCCACCTCCCTTTTTCACTCACCCACCTCAATCCTTCACTCAGCCACCGCCCCCCTTCACCCACCCACCTCCCCCTTTCACACATCCCCGCCCCCCCCCCCAATCACTCGCCCATCGCCGCCGCTCTCGTTGCTGCAACCATCTGCGCTGCTGCTGCCACTCACACTTATCCCTCCAGCAGCTGAAGCCATAACACCAGAGAAGCCAGAGGTAACAACCATCAACCACCCAACAACTAACCCACCTCCCCCCGTCACTCACCCATCGCTGCTGCTCTTGTTGCTGCAACCATCTGCGCTGCTGCAGCCACCGCAGCCGCCGCTGCAGGGTTCACACTTATCCCACCACTGGCTGTGGCCGTAACACCCACCCAACAAATCAAACATCTCCCCCCGTCACTCACCCATCGCCGCCGCTCTTGTTGCTGCAACCATCTGAGCTGCTGCCGCCGCCGCAGCCGCCGCTGCAGGGTTCACACTTAGCGCGCCAGCTGTAGCCGTAACACCAGAGACGCCAGATGTAACACCGGACATTCCAGACAGAACACCAGAAGCACCAGATGTAGCCGTTGAAAAGCTAGCTGTAGCACCGCCACCAGCAGCCCCACCAGCAGGAACACCACCAGCACCAGCAGCTTGGATGCTGGCACCAATGCGAGCAGCGGCAGCAGCAGCCGCCGCTACAGCCGCTGCTGCCTGCATAGCTTTGTTGACAGAGGCAGCAGGAGGGGGGAGCAGCGCAGCAGCAGAGGCAGCAGTGGAAGCAGTGGGGGCAGGGGAGGCGGGAGAGGAGGAGGCAGAGGTGCAAAGTGCGCCTGCCTTGGCAGCAGCGAGACGAGCTTTCACCAGCGCTGCTAGCTCAGGAGGTAATGCATCCCCAGCAGGCGCAGAGGGCGATGCACTTGCTGCAGGGGGCAATGCACTCCCAGGAGGGTCCTTGGATTCAGTTGTAGCAGCCGATTTGCCCCTAGCAGGGCTGTTTTCCCTCGCGCTTCCCCCGCGTTTCTGTGAGCCGTTCGCCTTGCTGCCTGTTCTGGGTCGCTTGGGACTCCTATCCGGATCTCCTTTCTCAGCAGGGCCATAAGAATCATCTTCAGAATCTCCTTCCTCAGCAGGAGACGCTGCAGCTGCAGCTGCGGCAGGGAAATTGTCTGAAAGCTCTCTATCCATGCCACCCCTCGCCTTCCTCCGCTCCTCCTTTCTCTTCCCTCTTCCCTCGTCGCTCGAATATTCCACCCTTTTCTCCTCCCTCTCCTCCCTCTCCTCCTTCCCGCCATCCTTCCCCCCATCCTTCCTCCCCTCCTGCCTCTCCTCCCTCCTCTGCTCCGCCCTTCGCTTTCGGTCCATGGATCCTTCCTCAGAACCTTCCTCGGAGAAGCTCGACCCTCTCTCTCTTCCCTTGCTCCCCCTCCCCTCGTCGTCCCCTTCTCTCTCCCTACCCCTGCCCCCCCTCCCCTCGTCCTCCCTTACTCTCTCTCTTCCCCCGCCCCCTTTTCCCTCGTCGTCCCTCACTCTCTCCCTCCACCTCTCCAGCCTATCCCTGACCGCTCCTCTAGACCCGCTTCTAGGCAAATCCCTATCCTTATCACTTCTACTCGTCTCTACAAGCTCCTTATCTCGAAAACCTCTGTCCTTCCCTTCAGCACGGAAACCCCTATCTGTGTCACCGCTTCGAATGTCCCTGTCACCGCTTTGAATCTCCCTGTCCTTGTTTCCCCGAACATCCATACCGCCACCGCGTGTTTTCCTGTCCCTTTCGTCTCGCCGGTCATCCCAACCTCCCTCTCTCTCCTCAAAGCCTTTCTCTGTTCTTCTATCTCGGTCGTCCCTATTCCTATCCCTGCCTCCATCCCTATCCCTAACTCCAACCCTATCCTTATCTCTATCCCCATCACGATCCCTGTCCCCCTTTCTGTCTCGTTCAATTCCTCGCTCTCCTTCCCTAATTCTCTCCCTCCCCTCCTCCTTCACTCGCCTCTCCCGATCTACCTCCCGCTCCCGCTCTCCCTTCCCCTCTCCGCTCCTCCTAAATTCCAACTCCCGCCTCTCTCCCTCCCCCCTCCCCTCTCCGCTCCTCCTAAATTCCAACTCCCGCCTCTCCCGCTCTCCCCTCCCCTCTTCGCGCATCCCACGCGCTTTCTCCCCGTTCGCCTCGTTTCTTCCTTCCCACCCCTTTTCCCGCTCTCGCACTCTCTCTTTGCTCCTATCTCTGTCCTTATCCATCGCTCTCTGTCGCTCCCTCTGCTCCCTCTCTCGTTCCCGCTGCCGCTCCCTCTGCTCCCTGTCCCTCTCCCTTTCCCTCCCCCTGTCCATTGCCGTTCCCTTACCACTACCTGTGTCCGATTTTAAAGAGTTTTAGAGTCCTAACGTCTGCTCTCTCTTTCTTCAACGTCTCTTCTCTTGCACCACCTCGTGATCTCTATTCCGGATAGTAGATAACGAATAACAGATATAATTCTTCGTTACTAGCCACCTCGCTCTTAGTCTTCTCCGCCTGGCGTTCACAACGAGAATTCCCTGTTCAGACAACAATTTTGGGCTCCGGACACAGCACTTCGGATCCAGTCACCGCTCTTTAAAAGCCCGTTTTCTTCCGTTTGGCTCTAAAATTCTACACGCGCGGCGCGAAACCGAGAAACTGCTAACTAGTAACGAGGAACATGCGACGATGAAACGAGCAGTGAATGAGGTTGGAATGCACACCAACGGAGCATTTCCTGCTGAAACCAAGAAGGGACAATTTTATGACCGTTGAGCTTTGAGTGTTTTGCTCGGTGAACTGGGGTGCAAAGCTTTGGTGCGACCATGGTGCGGGTTTCACAGGCGAACTGAAACACCTTCAAGTGGGAAGATACAGATTCTACAGCGGGAGGACTACTGAATGACAGAATAACGAGGTTAAAATAGGCGGAAACGAACTAGGCGAAAACCTCGGGCTAGAAGTGGCTCAAGAGGTTCTCGACAGGTGCGGAGGTGGCTCGGAAGTGGTTTGGAGCGGCTTGAGCGGCAAACGAGCTGACACCCGAGCCCTTCCGCATCTACTGTACCCACAACGAACTAGGCGTAAACCTCGGACCAGATGTGGCTCGGGAGGTTCACGAAAGCTGCGGAAACGTCCGGAAGTGGTTTGGAGCGGCTTGAAAGCCGAACCAGCTGACACCCGTGTCCTTCGGCAACTTCCTAACTGTCGCCTGCTACAGTGAGCAATAATACTCAACAATCACTAACATTATTATTTCAAAGCAACTACATCCACTTTACTTTCAGAATCACTAAGCAATTCCAGAAAAAAAAATCGCACCATATCTAATCATATTGTACGATGTCAGACACCCGATTACAAGTCAAGGGTAAGCTGCTCCTTCTCTTTGGTGAGGAAATGAAGCACATATGGCGTGAGCCTGATCGCCACCACCCACACCCCCAGCACAGCAAGGTGCTGCCTGAGCTGCTTCAACGCAGCAGCCTTCTCAGGACGACGCGGGGGCCCTCCCATAAACATGGTGTCCGGCTGGATACAGAGCGATACTTACGGTCAACAGAAGGGTAAAGTAGCGGCGACAACGCACTGCGTGAAGCACTTTGCGATTACGGTGCTTCTAATCACAATGTGACTCGGATTGGAAGGAGAGTGGCCTCACGCCACACAGGAAGGGAAGCTGGCAGCTGCTTGTGAGGGTTTGGTTGGTAACCTGTGGAAGAGTGACGGAAGGGAAAGAGGTGTGCTTGTGTTTGGGACCAAGCTGGAATTTCCACTCCCAAGGTCAATAAGAGAACAAAAACGATTCAAGGATTCGAGACGAGAAGGGGACAAAAAATCAAGAGAGAGGGAGGAGAGAGGAGAGGAAACAGTGGAGGATATAAGAAACGAGATGAGGGAAAGGAGGGAAAGAAAGAAACGTCCGAATGGAACGGGCCGAGAGGAGACAATAGGGGGAGAGAGACACGAACAGGGGACACACTAGCGAAGCCAGAAATAGGAGGGCAGCGGAAAGAGCGGAAAGTACTTGTGGCGTAGCGGAGAGAGAGGATATGCAGGCACGGCGACGAGGGAAACAGGAAGAGACGGAGAGTAGCAGGACAGGAGGGGGGATCGAAGGATCGGAGCGAGTTTTGAGGCGTCTCCAAACTCAAGGCGACAAGGAGAGAGACGGAGGGTTATAAATAGGGATAGAGGAACCGGGGAGTAGTGGCGAATGTCGCAAAGGAGAGATGCCTGACATTCAGACACGTTCAGGCAGTCTAGGACAATCAGGACGAGCAGGGAAAGCCCCCCCCGTTGCACTCTAAATCTATCTTGTTTCCTCGCATCGCAATCTTCTACGCGACTCATGTTCCCAGTTCTAGCACGCGGCCGTGGGAACAGAAGCAGAGGCTAGTGGTTAGTGACTAAAGTGACATGGAAGTGACTAACGGCAGGTGATCTTAGGCTACTCTTCCCTCTACCACCGCCTGCCTGCCTCAACGACGCACTCGCGAGCTAGATCAAACGGAGTAACCCAATTCCGCAGCCTCGAGCGCTAGATCGATTTCAACTATCAACTCCACGAATCCTCTTGTAGGCCTCGCAGACTTTGCAAGTTTTCGCAAACGGTCACCTGAACTCCCAACAGCGCTTACCTAGATCTTGCCGGCTCTACGGGCGTTGGCAGTGAAATGACGCTACGATCGAAGCACCAACGGGAGACGTCGGAAGAAAAAGGAGAACACGGGAGGAGAGTTGAGGCAGCAGATAAAATATGACAAGCATCGCATAGGGGGGATTTGGGCGGAAGAGGAGGGGGTTTGGCGGAAACTTTTGTGGATGCGGGGGGATGTGTGTGGGAGGGGTTGGGGGAAGATCATTGAGAACTGGTAACTGCTTGTGTGTCGCCTGATTCGTCAATATTAACGGCACGAATGAAGTTCTTCCAAAACGTTTCGGTTGTTTTTTCGCGAGATCATTCGCTTCGTTAGCCAACTCTTTGCCAGGGGCGTCCCCCTTCCAACCTCCCCAGCTCCCTTACGCCTAGGCTCCTTGAGATTCCCGCGCTTAGTGGGCTGGAGTTCCCTTAGTTTCCTACTTAGCCATAAAGAGGAGTCGAAACGAGGCCTAGGTTCCGCGTTGCTGCGTCTTCGCCGTTTCCTCTTCGCACCGAACCAAACCCATCATCGCCATTCCGCATCTCTCGCCTCCCATCTCGAGTTAACCGCCCGCCATTTCTCAGAATCTGATCACCCAATCCCGTTTCGCCTCCGCGTCGTCTCCTCAGATCCGCCGAACCGGTCCATTGCGCGTACTTTCGGAGGCCGTCTTTTTGAGGCGCCTCGATAGTACCGATTTCGTCACTGTCACTGCATCACTTTCGTCCGTCCGATCATCTCCGTTCATCGCGTCCGTCGCCATGCAGTCGTCGCGCGTCGCACGGGTCCTGGCGACAGCCGCCAGCCGCTGCTCCACCTATCTGGTACGATCGCGTGAATGATATCCCGCACCCTGCTACGATCGCACGACGAATCTGACCTGCTGCGATCACGTTACATTTTACGTAACTACAGGCTACGTCTTCACGTGGATGTAACTTCCTGGTGCAACCGCATGATGGATAGCTCGGAACCTGGTTACTTCGTTACGTAGAGCGTAACTTCTACCCGGTGCGATCGCGCGAATGATCACATACTTCGCCGCCTTTGAAGGATCTTACGGGACGAGCCGTGAACACTGTCCAGATGCGCTGAATGGATTCCCGAGGCTCCTCCAGACCGCGACACGAGACGAATCTTCAGGCGGCTCTTAACAGCAAGTCATGGCGATACGGTCGATCGCACCCAGTTGTGTTGCCATTGGTCCATACTATCGCTTTTCGGAATATTCAAGTATGCACAGTATTTTCTTTCCCTCGCCCCCACCTTTTCCTTCCACTCTTCCCCCGCGTGCTGCAGCGCCGTGGTCAGGGCGTGGCGGCCGCGTTGCCCTCAGCAGGAGCCTCCCCCATGCCAGTCCCAACCGCCTCCCCCCTGGCAGCAGTATCAGGCCGAGCAGCTCTCTCCTCTCGCCTCTTCTCCACGGCTCTCAACATCGTGAGTGGACGTTACCTGGTAACCGGGTTCACTGATTTGCGGTGAGCGTGAATGAAGCATGAAGCACAAAGTATGGATCTCGAGGCATGGCTCTTCAAGCATGTCGTAGAATCTCAACCACAAAGCATTTAGCGTCTCAGCTATGCATCAAGCACCATGCATCAAGGTTTAGGGATGAAGCACGAAGCTTGGAACTGTCAGTAAAGCACAAAGCATGAAGTGTCAAAGCATGAAGGGCCATTGCAACACCTCCGCAGTATTATGATGCCCCTGACGGTACTTGCGAGTCGACTCAAAATTGAAGTGCTAAGCATGGCAGGCCATTGCAACTCTGTCACCAGGCATTTTCAGGGGCAGTGTTCCAACAGCCTCTCAGCACTGTAATGGCCTTAAACATGTTCTTTTCAACAGCATGATTAGGAAATTGCTATGTACAATTATTCATTACCCTCCCTCTCCCTCTCCCACTGCTCCACTTCCTCTCTCCTCCCCTTGTCTCCCACCTTGCCCCGTTTTCTTCCGCTTCCCCCTCGCCATCCCATTCTACCCACCCCCTCTTTCCCCCATCTCCCCATGCAGCATCGCGACACGCCAGACAACAACCTCGAAACGCCCTTCGAGTTCTCCCCCCTCACCCTGAAAAAGGTGATGCCCCCTCCACACACCTTCCACACACTCTCCACACACCCTCCACGCACCCTCCCACACGCTCCACTCTCCCTCTCAAACTCTCCATGTTCCATCTACTCACCCTCCACACACCCCGCAGAAGGTTGCTTTGCTTGGTACTGTCCAGTCCACCAATTACAGCTCTGAACTCAAGAGCGATGTGCCACATGCACTGTCACATCACATACATCCTTGGTGACACTTTCTGTGTTGAACGCGCCCTTTGATTCAGCTGTGGTTCATCTGTCGTTTGTGTCACACTTCCACATCCGCATGTGCATCCACAGATTTATGAGGTGCCTAAAATACAATACGGCTCATTCAGTAGCGTCACGTGCATCTTTCACTCACCTGTGGTGGCTCATCCGCTCGTTTGTGTCACATTTGTTTAATTGCACATGTGCATCCACATCATACCCCCACCCCCCCTTTCCCACCTTCCTTCCTTTAACGACGCTAGGCGAACGAGATCATATCGCACTACCCAGCCATCTAGGTGACCTTTAAATTGACTCAAGGGTCACCATGCAAGAAAAGCCACTACATTCCCCCCTCCCTCCCTCCCTCCCTCCCTCCCTCCCTCCCTCCCTCCCTCCCTCCCTCCCTCCCTCCCTCCCTCCCTCCCTCCCTGCCAGGCGAACGAGATCATATCGCACTACCCCGCCAACTACCGCCAGTCAGCCGTCATCCCCATTCTCGACACCATGCAGTGCAGCATCACACGCTCATGCTCATCCTTACTTTTTCCCTTCCCATCCCTCCCCGCCTACCAGGCGAATGAGATCATATCGCACTACCCCGCCAACTACCGCCAGTCAGCCGTCATCCCCATCCTCGAGATTGTGCAGCAGCAGAACGGCGGGTGGCTCACTGTTGCCGCTATGAACAAGGTGCGCAGCACGTGTTGGTGGTAACGTGTTCTGCTGATGCTTGAGTGAGTGGGTTTTGAGCAAGATGGGCAGCATGGGAAGGGAAGGAAAAGATGGGAAGGGATGCAATGCAGTGCACCATCCTCGAAATCTTTTGGGCATGCCCTACATTCGCGTGTATGAGGTCGCAACGTTCCCTTTCTCCAATCACATTCTCTCCATCCCATCGCATGACTTCCCTCTTACCGCACCCCTCACTCTCTCCACTCTGTCAGGTGGCGGACCTATTGGGCATGCCCTACATTCGCATGTATGAGGTCGCAACGTTCCCTTTCTCCAATCACATTCTCTCCATCCCATTGCATAAATTCGCTCCCATCACATCCCTTTATCCTCTCCACCCTCCCAGGTGGCGGACCTATTGGGCATGCCTTACATTCGTGTGTATGAGGTCGCGACTTTCTACACCATGTTCAACAGACAACCGGTTAGTACAGCTGTGCTTATAAAGAGTACAATGTTCTACACCATGTTCAACAGACAACCGGTGCGTGCTTCTGTGCCTCTATGCTTATAAAAATGTTTCTCCTTGTGCATGTCAATCACTCACACACACACGGCACGCCATGCAATCACACATGGCACACCATGCAATAATATGTTCTCTCACACACACAGCACACCATGCAATAATATTCTCTCTCACACACCCATGGCACACCATGCATGCATGCAGGTGAGCACGTACCATCTGCTTGAATGCAGCACCACTCCATGCATGCGGCATGCATTCACCATGAAGTTTCTCCCGTAATGCGTGTCATTCGCTCACACACACATGCCACACCATGCATGCCATGCAGGTGGGAAAGTACCATCTGCTCGTGTGTGGCAACATGCCATGCATGCTGCATGCATTCGCCTTGAAATCGCTTCTCTTTGTTCGTCGTGCCACACCACAACATGCCATTATGCCATGCTACACCATGCCATTATGCCATGCTACACCATGCCATTATGCCATGCTACACCATGCCATGCAGGTGAAAAAGTACCATCTGCTCGTGTGCGGCACCACGCCATGCATGCTGCGGGGTGCCAGGGACGTCTGAGGCTGCTTTGCTCTCAAGAATCACACACATGCTGGATGTTTACCGTGCCATAAGAGTGTTCCTCCTCGTGCATTCTCATTGTCAATTGCACGCGATGCCATGCATGCAGGTGGGAAAGTACCATCTGCTCGTGTGCGGCAGCATGCCATGCATGCTGCATGCTGGATGCTAGAGGGCGCCAAAACAATGCTGTTTTACTCCAATATCACACATGTTGAATGTGCTATAAGAATGTTTGTCCTCGTGCATCTCAATCACTCTCACACATGCCATGCATGCAGGTGGGAAAGTACCATCTGCTCGTGTGCGGCACCACGCCATGCATGCTGCGGGGATCGAGGGACATCGAGGCTGCTCTGCTCAAGCACCTGGGCGTCGAGAGGAATGGTGGGAACTTTTCGTACTCGCTTTTTTTTTGTTCCTCTCTCGATGCTTCTTTTCCCAACCCTTCTTTTCTCACCCCTGCTTTTGCTTACCCCCTCTGTTGGCACAATCCTTCTCCCATCGGCTTTTTACCCACCTCCTTTCTTATCCTCTGTCCTCCCATTCTTTCATTTCCAATACTCGAATTTCCAATTTTCGCATTTCCGATCCATGCGCATTCGTTCCTTCCGCCCGGTGCTGCCCTGTCTATCCCGTTTATTACCCCATTGTACTCCATTGTAACCCATTCCGCCCCACTCTACTACATTGGAACCCCTTTCTGCCCGACCCATTCAAACCCATGTACTTCATTGCAGAGCTGACCAAGGATGGGCTCTTCTCAGTGCAAGCAACCCCATTGTACCCCATCCCACCCCATCCCACCTCATTCTGCCCCATCATTTCATGGTGTATTGCAGAGCTGACCAAGGATGGGCTCTTCTCAGTGGGCGAGATGGAGTGCATGGTGAGTTGAAACGCGTGCATGGTGAGATGAAACGCGTGCATGGTGAGATGAAACGCTTGCACGGTGAGATGAGATGAGTGAGATGTTGAGATGAATTGATGCATGCTGAGATGAGAGGAGTGCATGGTGGGATGAAACGAGTGCATGGTGATATGAAAGGGGTGCATGGTGAGATGAAACGCTTCCTATCAGTGTATCAGTGTGCCCATTCCCTTCCTCTATTTGTGCAATCCTTCTTAACTTCTTCTCTTCTCCCTCCTTCAGCCCCATTCTCCCCTGCAGGGCTGCTGTGTGAACGCGCCAATGATCACAGTGGCTGACTACACCAACAGGTCTAAAGCTCCTTCCTTACCCCATGTGCTGCTGTGCTGCTGTGCTTCCCCCCCCACACCCCTAACCTGCAGGGCTGTTGTGTGAACGCCCCTATGATCACAGTGGTCCACTACAGCAACGGGGTTGAGACACCTTGTTTACCATTACGCTGCACCCTCCCCTTCCTCCTCTTCCCGCCACTAAACTGCAGGGCTGCTGTGTGAACGCGCCTATGATTACAGTGGCCGATCACAGCTACAGGGTTGAGGGCTTCACATGCAGCTACTCTGTGCAACGGGATCGAAACAAAGCCTTGGGCTTCTGTACCAACAAATGCCCCGCTTCACCCCCCCCACACCCCTAACCTGCAGGGTTGCTGTGTGAACGCGCCCATGATTACAGTGGCCGATCACAGCAACGGGGTTGAGGGCTTCACATGCCGCTACTATGTGCAACGGGATCGAAACAAAGCCTTGGGCTTCTGTACCAACAAATGCCCTGCTTTCCCCCCACCGCACCACTACTCTGCAGGGCTGTTGTGTGAACGCGCCCATGATCACAGTGGCTGATTACAGCAACGGGGTTGAGGGCTTCACTTACAACTACTATGTGTGTCCAACATGGCTGTGATTTAATTCCTCAACCCTGTTGAAATTTTCTTTTTCAACGACTCAAATGTTCTCTCTCTGCGTCGACGTAAAATTTGCATTTTCTGAGTAACTTCATATCGTATTATTTTGTCATTTTCCCCACTCTTTTTGTTTGGATAAGTCTGCTCGTTTTTTATTTGCAAGTCGACTCTAATATCCGATCATATGAGCGGGTGAAGGGTTTCAAGAAGAGCGCCTCCTGACTATACTGTCAACTCCCAGACAACATTCTGCCAGTTTTTTTTTTGTTAAAAAATTTATTCCTGCAATCTTCTGCCAGTTTCTGAACATTTCCGAGGGCTTATGGTTCACACTGTCACTCGGTCTTCTCTCCTTCCCCATGCTCTGATTGCCTGTGTGGCCCACACACGCACCACACACACAAATCACACACACAACAGGAGGACCTCACTCCTGAGTCTGTGGTGGCGATCGTGGAGGCACTCCGGCGAGGGGAGAAACCCAAGGTACGCTCGTATCGAGCAGGTGCTACATGTGCTTGACTGGGGGAGGGATGACTGGGGGAATGGATGACTGGGGAGGATGGAGGAAGGGGGGGGTAGAGGAGGGGATGGGAGGGCAGAGGAAGGGAGGGTAGAGGAGGGGAGGGTAGAGGAGGGGAGGGTAGAGGAGGGGAGGGTAGAGGAGGGGAGGGTAGGGAAGGCGAGGGTAGAGGAGGGGAGGTTGTTCTTCCTTCGTTCTCAAACCAGGGGCTTTCACATAGACTAGAAGCAATTTTCATAAATACTTGAAATAATTGTTCTGGCTGGCTTCTTCCCCCTTCCCCCTTCCTCCCCTCCCGGTTTCCTCCCCTCCCCATCCCACCTATGCTCCTTCGTCACCAGGCGGGTCCGCAGATTCCGAATCGCATACGCTGTGCTCCAGAGGGCGGCCCCACCACCCTGACTGGCGAGATCAAGCCACCCCCCTGCCGTGACCTTGATGCGTGCTAAGGTGGTGGTCTTAGAATGTAGTGAGATGATGGTGATGGTAACGGTGGCAGTGGTGGTGCTTTCATTTCAATCGGTGTGCTACGGTAAAAAGGGACCAATCTCAACCTCCCATCACCACCACACTGACGGCAGAGATGAAGTTGCTGGCTGACCGCCTGCTGCGTTCCACTTTTGTGTTCAGTCAGCCAGGGACAAAGATGAGGGTGACGTTATGGTGAAATGATGCCGCAAGACATCAGAACAAGCTGTGTCAAGCTGCATATGATAGAGAGGTATTTCTTCCTTGCAAACCAATTTCCTTCATTTCTTGAACAGAGTCCGAGAAGTCACATGAGCTGTCAAAAATACCATGGTAAATTTTGAGAGAATTTTAGTATATATTTGTAACTGGTCAGATAGGTACACTAACATATTGACTATATCCACAACCTAAGTTGGAGCCT
This sequence comes from Closterium sp. Yama58-4, assembly GCA_947470075.1. NCBI lineage: Eukaryota > Viridiplantae > Streptophyta > Zygnematophyceae > Desmidiales > Closteriaceae > Closterium > Closterium sp. Yama58-4. Next base: position 751,870 of record CANIUD010000184.1, on the reverse strand, counting down.
AGAAGGCGTCACCAGATCTACAAAATTAGGTCTCGCGCCGGATCTGCGAGCACCGCAGGAACTTAGGCTAGCGATTCAAGCGTATGATGCTGTACAAGCTGTTCAGCAGACGTGTCAGAGTGCGAAACTCGATCGTAGCTTGCGACGAGTTCGCCGGTTGTTGGGCCTGGAGCGAGGCCCGCGTGATTCGCGGCTTAGGGTTAGCATCCCATGTCCGTGTCTTTTGAAAGTCCCTGACAGCTATCAATGTCGGAAATGCTCGAGCGGTGGCGGAGGCTGCTCTTGAGTGCGGTTGTGCGGGCTGAAGAGGATTTACATCCGATGCAGACCGGTTCTCTGACGCACAATTGAAAAGCGGTGATTATTCAGGCCGACGTTCATGAAAAGAGCTTCGCCGCGTCGGTGTTGAGACTCGAGTGGCGGCGGAGGCTGCTTCTCGGCGCGTGCGCGCGCGGGGACGACGCCGTCGAGCCGACGTGTTGCTTCGGACCAGTGCTGCTGCGTCGCGAGCCTTTCGTCGAATGGAAGTGCGAGTGAGAGTTCGAGTGAGAGTTCGAGTGAGAGCGAGTGACCGGCGCCGACTCGTCGTAAAAGCTCAGATCCGCTTGCCAGCTACTAGAGGAGCTGCTGCTGGTGCTGCTACCGCTGCTCCAGCTGCTGCTGATAAAATCCCACGCGGCCTCTTCGCCTCGCGAGCAGACACGTGGCGAGGAGACGTCAATCTCAACGGTCGCCTCGGCGCCGAACCCGTCATCCTCCGCGTCGAGCGAAGCGGCGCGATCTGATTGCGTGGCGCATTCGGCGAGAGACGACTCGAGGATGCGGATGAAGTTTTGGCAGTGGACGGCGCTGAGCTGGCGGTGAAGGTCCAGAAGGTGCAGCTTGCTTTCGAGCGCTTCGAGCTCCATGATGTGCGCGGGACTTGAAGTTGGCGAAAAGCTTTAAAAGTAGGAGTAGAGCGAAATGCTTGCGAAATAGGAGTCTTGTATTGAAATTCGAGTTGGGTTAGGCTATCTCTTATGCTGGACGCCTAGTAGGCTTGGAGCTTGCAAGAGAGACGGGGGACGGAAAAACGTTGATGACGAAATAACTTCCTCGCGGGTGTTTTATGCTGGACGTTCATCAAGGCTGCTGCTGGTCGGATGGGATGGGGAGGGGGAGCCGACGGGGAGACGAAGCGGGCCGAGGAGGGGAGCCGAAGAGTGGTGGTCAAGCAAGGGGAACTGGGGGGATTCGATTGGAGGGAAACGAAACGACTGGTGGTGGTGCTTCGGATCAGATGATAGGCAGGGGGCCCAGTGGGTGGGAGGAGGGGGATGTCGGAGGGAAGAAAGTGTGGGGAAGAGTGCGGTGGGAGGTGAGAAAGAGTGTGTGAGATATGGTGGTGGTGGGGGGAGAGGGGTGGGGAAGGGGGGGTTGAGATGAGGTGAGATGAGAGACCCTTGGGGTTTGACAGCAGTTTCCTTCCACGTTTCGGCGGGAGAATATGAAGAGATGCGATGCGTTGCGATGCGATGCGACAAACTCGATCGGGTATGGTTTGGGTCTACGTGGCGGGATGAGAAGTGGGCTCGTGGTCGTGCTGGACAGTGGAGCGCGTGGAGGCATCGGGGGGGTATGGCCTGGTGTGGTGGCGGTGTGGAACGGAGTGCTTGGCGGCAATGGGGGATGCTCAAATCGGCAAGGCTCCGATCTGGAGGATCATGCGTTACATCGCCATTAAAGGCAATGATCGCAGGGGTGAACAGATGTGACGTGGTTTGTGTGGGGCTGGTTGACGCGGGATTCTGTTCGTTGCATGAGGCGAATCCCATGTGCTCACCGAAACCAGCATTTCCGAAGTACACGAGTGTGTACTCTGACCAGAGTGTGTAGAATTTTGCGCTGTTCAGACACGACACTCCGGTGCTGTTCGCCTGCAAATCTATTTTGAAACGAAAATGATGGCGCCGGCATCGCGACCGCATATGGAAACGGAGGTGGAACCCACCTCCGAGGTTTGGCCGTAATGCCGTTCAGGAAACTTCTGTGCCTGCGGTTGAAAAATTTCTCAACCGCGTCGGGAACCTCCATCCCCACCTTCCCTTCGATCCCTTTTGAACGGCAATGCGACGGCTGTGCCATCGCTGTGCTTTGAAAAACGCAGCATGGCGATGGCATGGCTAGGGGATGGTGTTTTGCCTGGGGACGAAGTTTCGTCCCCGCTTCCATATGCCGTCGAAGCGTTAGATTTGGTGGACAAAAGTGGGCGTTCGCCAGACGCCCACTTTGTTTGTTGGTTTGGACGGTAGGTGAGGCTCGGCACTTTTTTCACGGGCTGACCAGGCTGACGGAGGTTAACGAACTCTAACTGACGGGATCAGGAAGGCGAGACCCACCTTCCTGATCCCGTCGTTATCCCGTCGTTTTTATATTGGTGCTGGCGAACAGCCCCTCCGTGTGAACAACAATTTGCTTGGTCAGTTCGAAGGAGCTGCTTCCATTCTGCTGAGTGGGAATGAAGAGAAACAAAACATACTACAGTAACAAGTTCCTAGGCGAACACGAAAATTTTACAAAATCGTGAACAAGCAGAGTGCCAGCTGCTGTGGTCGGTGTGCTCAGCTCACTCATCAATCATGTACTGTACAACCAGAGTGCCAGCTCAGTGCCAGCATATCCTTGTACACACGATGTCCGTTTGACTAACCCAAGGTTGCCTTGTGAAGGGGGCGCTTAAGTGATTCATGCATTTCGTGGAGGTTTCGTCAATTCGCGTCGGGCAAAAAGGGCTTATAGCAAAATTTTGTAACTCACCGTTGACTGTTTGACTTCGGTCTCTTCTGTTTCTGTGGTTCGTATTGGTTGACGTGCTTGTAACGTGGGTGCAACTGCCCGGGAAAAAACCTTCGTGTGCAAGGTTTCTGGAACGTGCGAGGCAATTTCGCGTGCAGGGGTTGGGCATCTTGTGTATACAGCGATAACCACACCCGCTGGAGCGTGCAAGTAGCATGTCAAATACACGGGCAAATCAAGGACACAATGTTGTTCGGCGTGGATTCTACCCGGAACTCTTAAAGTCTGTGTAGGTGTGTACGAAAGCGATTTGGGTGGAAGGAAAGGCGTCGGAACAAGAAAGTCTGGAAATGCGGCTCTATTTTTTTCGAGTGATTCAACGGGAGGATGTACAAAAAAAAAAAACAGACTTCCTTAGCAGGCCATACAGATTCTCTTCCTAGCCGACCGAACCTCCGACCACGCGACTCCACCGGTCACTGCATGAATGAATGCAAGGAGAGGCATTCACCAAACGGAATCGCTATCAAGCACAAATCGTCCTCACGGTTGGAACGGTCGGGTCGGATTGGAGAGAAGGCATACGAGTGGTCGACATCCTCCATGTGGGAATCGGATTAAATGCGATCAGCATCTCCCCACGTGAAGTCCGTGCCACTTCGCATGTGCGGGTCAACAGATTTGCCCCTAGCCAGCCGGACGAGCCCTAGCATCCAAAGTCGGGTCGGGGGGCACCAGGGCATGCATGATGCACCCTGTCAGTCAGTGCCACGGTGGACGCGGGATCACTTCAGAGAGGAGAACGGAATTATGGAACGGATGGACGCACCAACTGCTACAGTGGTAGACGTGTTGGGGTTTGGTCACTTGGCTGGCAGTAGAGCTGGGCCTCCCGCCACTTGTCAGAAAATTTACGGGTTGCTTCGCTGTGGGGCCGATAGAAGCTTCGGCTTCAACGAAAACGTCATCGTTCTGACGACAGTTACCATCGCAGCCTTTGTAACTCCTCAAAGCCAATAGATTGTTACTCCAGTTCGTGACCATTTTAGCCAATAGTTTAGACTGAATTGACCTACAATTTTTCCCAGACCCCACACTTTTCTCCACCCTCCTGAACCTCTTTTAGCTCCAGATTATCGCCTAGCTAGATTCCACCCCACTTTCACTCCATTCATACCAGTAACATTCTATACCAACATTTGTATTTTCCAAGATGAGTGAATTCCAAATCGTTCAACGATGTCTTTACATAATATAATCTGCCATCAAATGCACGTGATGCAGAGCATCTGGTCGATTGTCACATTCCTTGATTCCGGTCGACGTAGTGTACTTGCCCCTGCGGCTGCTGGGTGTTTGAGACAGGGGGGGTAGAGTGTGGGGGTGAAGAAAAGGACGGAAATACGATGGTGGTTAAGAAGTGAGGTTAAGACGGGTGCAAGCAAGTGCCGCTGACAGATGGGATGGAAAGGGACAAGGGGGGAGGTCACAGAACGGACGAAATAAAGTGGCGGCTAAAAAGGGTGGTAGTATGGGGGGTGCAGCAAGCGCGTTTGTGGACTGCTGGCGGGAGGATGGGTGATTGGTGGTGTGAGCTATGGTTAATTGGTGATTGGGAATGAGGCGCTGCAATGGTGTGGCCGTGCTAATCGTGTGCACGTGCTGATGGTGTGCACGTGCCGATGGTGTGCACGTGCCGATGGTGTGGCCGTGCCGATGGTGTGGCCGTGCTGATGGTGTGGATTGAGCCATGCTTACAGGGAGTGGCAAAGCTGCTGAGGGAGGTGGTATCTGGGGAGGTGGTATCCAGGGAGGTGGTATCCAGGGAGGTGGTATCCAGGGAGGTGGTATCCAGGGAGGTGGTATCCGGGGAGGTGGTATCTGGGGGGGTGGTATCTGAGGAGGTGGTTACAGACGTTATGGTATTGGAGTCACCAATGGAGAGGCTCCACGTGGCAAGGCCATGGCGGATGGTGGATTCAAATGGGCGGCGAAATTTGGAGAGAAGTTGAGATTGGAGCAGCCCACGTGGAGAGTGGCTTTGACGTGGGGCGAGTGGGTGGGTGAATGGGAGTGGGAAAAGGTGAGGCGGGTGAACAGGAGTGGGGAAGGTGTGGCTTTGAGGCGCCTCAAGATTCGAAGCTTGGCGAGAAGTGGAGATTGGAGCAGACCACATGGAGAGTGGCTCTGACATGGGGCGAGTGGATGGGTGAATGGGGAGGGTGGGGAGAGTGGGGAGGGTGAGGAGGGTGAGGAGGGTGAGGAGCTAGTGGTGCTGCTGCTAGTGGTGCTGTTGGGGGAGGGAGCACCCGAGGACCAGCATATGTGTTCTTCTGCAGCATTGGAGCCAAATGCTGCTGCTGCTGCCAATAAGTGGTCATGAGCGGTTGAGAATGACTGAGAGGGTTCGAGGGAAGGAGTTAGCAGTGAGGGGAGGGAGCACCTGAGGATCAGCAAATGTGGTCTTCCGCAGCATTGGAGCCAAATGCTGCCGCACCTGATGCTCCACTCGTGCTGCACTGCCAATAAGTGGTCATGAGGGTTTCAGAGGGGTTGAAAGGGGTTTACGGCGAGAGGGGTTGCGGAGAAGTTGGGGTGGAAAGGTGAGGGAGGGTGGAAGAGTAGGGACGAAACGGGACGGATGGCAGGGACGCATTGGAGGGGTGGGCGAAACGGGATGGGGTGGGTGCGTGGGAGAGGATAGGAAGGTGTGTGTATGTGACCGAAGAGCGCGGGGTTGAGTCACAGGCCGGCCTCAAGAATGTCTGCTCTGCTCGGATCGAACCCCGCGCCGCCTTCCTGTCACGTACCACAGCAGCAAACGGTTTGCATGCACTGGGCTAATTATGAGTGCCACTCCACTCCAGCCTTGGGACTGTCTGCTATGCTCGGATCGAATTCCGCGCCGCCTTCCTGCCACGTACCACATGAGACGATTGCACACGCTCGCGACTATTGAAGTAAGTCTCACGGAGAAACGGCACAACAACGACGTGTGAGGCCTTTTGACGCGATTCGGAGAGAACTCACTGCGAATAGGGCGGGAGGGATTACGACCGAGATTGGCACATGTGAGCGCGAGCCTGCGGGTTTTTGAGACGTTGCAAATGGAAATGAGCGCGAAAGCGCATGGAACCGCGCGGGAGAAGCAAGGGATGACGACGAAGATCAGACAGCGGCAAGTAGAGAGGCACACAAGGAGTGGACGAGATGGATAAGATTTTTGAGGCGCGTCAAACGACGATCCGACAGCGGCAAGTAGAGATTCACAGTCACAAGCGAGGGCGCGGGCTGAGAGGCAGTCGGCGCAAGGAAGACGGCAGATCTGCGGCGCATTACACTGGCGGCACTAACGAGGGCGAGCATTGCGGCGCACACTTGGCGGAAGAGGACGGATTTTGGAATTTGCGCGCCTTCGCCCGGAAAGTGCGCGCGGACGTTTCTTTTTCTTGTCGCACCGCGAGGTGGGCCTAAGGAAGTGACCAGCAGGACGCAGTACAGCACTAGAAAATAATTTGTATGCTGCTCGCCTATTGGTTGGGGATGAGAAAAGGCGTGACTAGTTGCGAAGGTAAACATGGTACTAATGTAACTCATTGTGACTAGAAATTGGTTGGGGCCGGCCGAGAGCGAACCTCCTCGCAATTCTGTTTTCGCAATCTCGGGAATGTCGCGGACCCTCGATTTGAACTGCCCTGCGGATATGTGTCATACTTTGCGTTGCACCATTCGCACCACGCTTGACCACCCGACCTTACGGACAGCCCAACACATCAAAACAAAAGCGAGATGCTTCCTGCTTTTCAAATATTAATCTCCACGAAGCGTGACAGCGAATAGGAGGGTACCCTTGCTAGCCGCCGCACAGACCGTGGTCGCCAGGCCATACGCGCCTAGGTTTAAAAATTTATACCTTTTTAAGAGATGGCGTCTGCAGCTCGTGTGCTTTCGACCGCGCATTATTGCACGGCGATCCCCTCTACCGTTCAGCCAGCTTTTGAGTCGACTCGACAGTCGACCGTTCAACGTCCGCTTCTACGGGTTCCGTTATTCGCGAATCGTTCGGCAGCTGTTACCCCCTCCTCGCCGTCGCGACGTCGAGGGCTGTCATTCAAATCGCTGACCGTCCGATCACTGATCCAACGGCATCGTGACGTCGCGAGCGAAGCCGATAACCAGCAAGCGCCGTCCAAATCCCTCTCGATAATCACCGCCGCGACTGCCGCCGCTTTTTCTGCTTCTCTTTTCCTTGCGCCGACGGCGTCTGCGGTGTCACTCGAGGGCTTTGCGTCGGTAGCGCAAAGCTCGGCGGTGATTGCGGAGATTTCGCCGGATGCGGCGTCAGCAGTGGGTGCCGTATTGGGCCCGCTTTTCGCGGCGCTTAACTTCCTCTTCATACTCCGCATCGTCATGTCGTGGTATCCCCAGGTGGGTGTGACTGTAAGGAAGGGATGACGTTACGGTAGGTGTGGCTGTAAGGAAGGGATGATGTCACGGTAGGTGTGATTGTAAGGAGCGGGTGGTGTCACAGTAGGTGTGACTGTATGCAAATGACCATGTGAGCGAGGGTTGTTATTCATCGTCATGTCGTTGTATCTTCAGGTAGGTGTGACTGAATTCAGGGTTTACCAATGCACCAATAGAACTGGTTTTTCAAAAAACCAGCTCGCACCAATAAAACCTATCCGGCACCTCATTTTCTCCGATCACCCCATTCTATCCCACTCCTTCCCCACTCCCTTCCGTCACACTCTCCCCCCCTTCCCTCCCAGATACCTGTAAACCCTCTCTTCCCCCTCCTCTCGCCCTCTCTTTCCCCTCTCGTCCCCCTCTCTCCCTCCTCTCTTCCCCCTCTATTCCCCCTCTCCTCCCCCTCTCTCCCCTCTTTCTCTCCCCTCTATTGTCCCTGCGCCCAACGCTGATTGGGACCATCAAAATCGTCATAAACGAGTTGAAAGAACGGCTTGAGAAATTACAAGCAAGCCCAAGGGTTTTGCTAGAAGCAATTCGATGCAACACGAAGAGCCTACCAGGGCGACTTTTGAGGTGCCTCAAAAGTCGCCAAGAGCCATACCAGGGCTCTCTTCCCAGTCGCTAAGAGCCATACCAGGGCTCTCTTCCCAGTCGCTAAGAGCCATACCAGGGCTCTCTTCCCAGTCCCTAAGAGCCATACCAGGGCTCTCTTCCCAGTCGCTAAGAGCCATACCAGGGCTCTCTTCCCAGTCGCTAAGAGCCATACCAGGGCTCTCTTCCCAGTCGCTAAGAGCCATACCAGGGCTCTCTTCCCAGTCGCTAAGAGCCATACCAGGGCTCTCTTCCCAGTCGCTAAGAGCCATACCAGGGCTCTCTTCCCAGTCGCTAAGAGCCATACCAGGGCTCTCTTCCCAGTCGCTAAGAGCCATACCAGGGCTCTCTTCCCAGTCGCTAAGAGCCATACCAGGGCTCTCTTCCCAGTCGCTAAGAGCCATACCAGGGCTCTCTTCCCAGTCGCTAAGAGCCATACCAGGGCTCTCTTCCCTCTGTCTTCACCTTCTCCCCCCGTCTCTTCAACCTCCCTCCCCTCTCTCTTTACCCCATCCCCCCCCGCTCTTCCCTCTCTCGTCTCCTTCTCTTCCCTAACTCTTCTTTTCAACATCTCCCCCACACCCCCCCCACCACCCCGGTCCCCCCTTCCCCTCTTGCTTCGTCTCCATCTCCCATTGTTTTGTTCCCCCTCATTAGCTCATGCACCGAGCAAGCAGGATTTTCTAGAAAGAAACACACCCACCAAATTCTCATCCTATATCCTGCGCCTCACCACACTCCTCACCACACTCCTCACCACACTCCTCACCACACTCCTCATCACACTCCTCACCACACTCCTCATCCAGCCCATTGGGGGGGTTTGGAGGGTCAGCATTTAACCCACGTTCTCTACCTGTGCGATCAATCTCCCGTCTCTCCCCTTCCCCTTCCCCCTTCCATGGCTCCCCCCTCCCTCCAACTTTCTTGCCCTTCAACCACCTTTCTAGCCCTCGCCATTCCCTTCCCTCCCTCCTATCCCCCCCCCCTTTCCTTCCGTCCCCACCCCAACTCCCGCATCCCTCCCCCGATTTTTTCTCTGCTTTCCCTCCCCTTTTCTTCTTCCTCCCAGCTCCCAATGTCGGAGTTCCCATTCATAATCGCCTATGCACCTATGGAGCCCATTCTGCGCATCACCAGAGCCATCATCCAGTCCATTGGGGGGGTTGACATACCTGCTGTCTGTGCGATTCCTGTCCCTCCATCCCCCTTCCCTCCCCTCTCCCGCACCTCTTCCCCCCCACCTTCCCCTCCCCGTTTTCTTCTGTGCTTTCGCTCCCTTCTCCCCACCCTCCAGCTCCCAGTGTCGGAGTTCCCATTCGTAATCGCCTATGCACCCACGGAGCCCATTCTCCGCATCACCAGAGCCATCATCCAGCCCATCGGGGGGGTCGATATCGCCCCCATCGTGTGGCTGGCACTCATCAGCTTCCTGAACGAGATCCTGCTGGGGCAGCAGGGGTTGCTTGTGCTTATAGCGAATCAGGAGTCGCTCTTGTGATAGATGCGATTTGAGTAGAGAAAGAGAGAGTTTTAGAGTACGCATCCATTGTGTGGCTCGCACTCATCGGCTTTCTTAACGAAATTTTGCTGGGCCAGCACGGGCTGCTCGCGCAGAGACTAATGAAACCACATACTACAGTACACTCCAGAATGATAAATCTAACATCTTCTATGCAAGATCATTCTGGTCTGGCATGCTCATTGCTCTATGCGGCAAGCACTGAATTCCCACTGTAGTTTTTTGTTCATAGCATGTATGGTGTGTTACGCGGGCGTTGCTTCCTTGGCCAATGACGTGCTGCCAGCTATCTTGCAGACAAGGTGAGACACAAGCTCAAAGCTATGTGCAACAACAAGTGCGGGGCTCCTAGTTGATTGTTTAGCATAGAATGTATGATGGGTTAAGCTGGCGTTGCCTCCTTGGCCAATGACCTGCTCCTGCCAGCTATCTTGCAGACAAGGTAAGACACAAGCTCAAAACTATATACGGGTATGCAACAAGTGCAGGGCTCCTTGTTGATTGTTTAGTATAAAGTGTATGATGGGTTAAGCTGGCGTTGCCTCCTTAGCCAAAGACCGGCTGCCAGCTATCTTGCAGACGGGATGAGACACATCTGCCAGGAGCAATCTGAGCCGTGGATCCACCTGCCTTGCCACGTCAGCAAGGGTGATCTTGTGGCCCACATCCAGCGCTGAAAGATCTACCTCGACGAATGGAGGGATGGCGGAGGGCGGGCAGGAGAAGGGGAGGGTGCGACGCATGGTGTAGAGCCAACCACCTGGCGGAAGGGAGGTATACACGAGAACACAGCAGCACTGACTGATCGGCCTCCACAGAAAGGGGGGATGGCGGAGGGCGGGCAGGAGAAGGGGAGTGTGCGACGCATGGTGTAGAGCCAACCACCTGGGAGGGGAGACGGGGGGAAAAGGGTGTGATAGAAGGGGGGAATGCGGGAGACCGGTGAGAGATCGACCAGCCACATCCAATGCTGACAGAACTACCTCCACGAACGGGGGGATGGCGGAGGGCGGGCAGGAGAAGGGGAGCGTGCGACGCATGGTGTAGAGCCAACCACCTGGCAGGGGCAGAAGGGGAGGGAACGATGAGAGAGAACTCAGAATGAAGGCAAATGAAGACAGAGAAAGGAAGGAAAAGGAGAAAAGGTAGGAGAAGGGGAGGGTGCGACGCATGGTGTAGAGCCAACCACCTGGCAGGGGAGACGGGGGAGAGAGGGGAGAACACAGCAACAAGGGAGAAGAAAGATGAATGAAAGGAAATGGCAGAAGGGCAAGAGAGGTGCATGGTGTAGAGCCAACCACCTGGCAGAGGAGATGAGGACAGGGGCGGGAGAAGGGGGGAAGAGGGAGAACGTATACTGAAGGAAACAAGGAGAAAGAAAGGAACGATGAAAAAACAGGAGAAAGGGAGGATGCGACATATGGTGTAGAGTCAACCGCATGGCAGGGGCAGAATGGAGGGAGGGAGACGTTAAAAAAACAGGGCGTAGGAGAAAGGGACTGTGTGACACATAGTGTAAGAATAAATAGGGGGAAAGAAAGGAGAAGGGGAGAGTGTGATGCATGATGTAGAGCCAACCGCCTGGCAGAGGGGCAGAAGGGGGGATGAGGGAGAACAGGTTTGAAAGAGGAGGAATGCATCCCATACGATACCAAACCCTACTAAACCATGCCATAGCAAATCATGCCATGCGAAACCATACTGCTAAACCATGCCATAGCAAATCATGCCATGCGAAACCATACTTCTAAACCATGCCATAGCAAATCATGCCCTGCTCTGCCCTTCCCTATTATTGCCATGCCATGCCCAACTGACCTTTCCTTATGCCTGGGCAGGCGTCCTCGCCCACAAACACTTCTGAGTCGACTCAAATACCAAGCCATGCCACGCCATGTCATGTCGTCTTGTCCTCCTATTGCCATGCCCCGCCCCACTGACCTTTTCTGATGCCTGGGCAGGCGTCCTCGCCCACAAACACTTCTGAAACGACTCAAATACCAAGCCATGCCGCGCCGTGTTGTCCTGCCTTGCTATTGCCATGTCATGCCCTGCCCTGCCCTGCCCTTCCCTATGATTGCCATGCCCCGCCCCACTGACCTTTTCTGATGCCCGGGCAGGCGTCCTCGCCCACAAACACCAACGGCACGGGCACTTTAACTCGCGCGCTTTCACGTTCGGGCAGCTTGAGAAACGTCACGTTGAGAATCTCGTCTGTAGCTCCATGCCAGTGCACCTGGGGGGACAGGGGAACAGGCGGAAGCATTGGGGCAGGATAGGGCAAACAGGGGGGAAGATAGTTGGTGAAAAGTCACGTTGAGAATCGCGTCTGTTGCTCCATGCCAGTGCACCTGGGACGAAGGTTTTGGGCAGGATGAGGAGAAACGGGAATGAGGAAAGGAGGGCATTGGGGGAAACGTGGGGTGGGATGGGGGGAAGGGGAGTCACGTTGAGAATCTCGTCCGTGCCTCCATGCCAGTGCACCTGGGACGGGAGGATGGGGGGAGGATGAGGGGGAGGATGGGGGGAGGATGGGGGGAGGATGGGGGGAGGATGGGGGGAGGATGGGGGGAGGATGGGGGGAGGATGGGGGATGGGGGGAGGATGGGGGGAGGATGGGGGGAGGATGGGGGGAGGATGGGGGGAGGATGGGGGAGGATGGGGGGAGGATGGGGTCAGTGACTAAGAGCCACGCTGCTAAAAGCCATGCAGGAAAGAGCAGCACAGAGGGGGGAGGGGATGGGGGTGCGGAGAGGGGAGAGGGGAAAGGAGAGGTGAAAGGAGAGAGGTTGGGGGTGCGGGTGGGTGGGGAAGAAGAGGGCGGAGAGTGCAGAAGACTCACGGCTAGGGAGGGACTTAGGTGATGGAGAATGTGAGTTGTGACTTATGGACTTATGGTGAAACGGATAAGATTTATGGACGGAACAATGCAGGCACTTATGATGATTCCAAAAACCAGCGGGACACGGATAGGTACATGCAGTAAGTTGACTTTTGAGTCGACTCAAAAGTCAACGCGGAATTCGGATAGGTACGTGCACTAACCAGCGGGATTCGGATAGGTACGTGCACTAACCAGCGGGATTCGGATAGGTACGTGCACTGACCAGCTTCGGAATCACTTTCATACGGGCGCCCTCTACCGTTGATCCTTCCGCCTCCCCTTCCGCTCCCGCCGCCTCCCCCTCCGCCGCTTCCGCACCATCCGCGGCGATCTCGAGGTCGAACACCTGCGACACGAAGAACGGCCGCCCGAACTTCTTCACCAGCCGTCCGATCTGCTTGCGATCGACGGATACCAGTCGTTTCCGGCCGCCCAGGTGCCCATCCTCCTGTTCGAAGACTATGCTCGGTATTCTCCCTAATCGCCGCTCCTTCTTAGCTTGGATCTTGCCCGATCCGGGCCTAAGGACGGCTTTAATTACCTCCTTCTTCCGCGCCTCCTCTTCGCCGTGGTCAGGCGGGGGAGGGACGAGACCCAGCTCGACTAATATCCCGGCAAATCCGCGTGATAGGGGAGGATGTGATAGTAACGGTGGTTGGACGCGAGTTGGTGGATTTTGTGACAGTAACGAGGCGGAGGTTGCGGGTTTCAGAGACACGATAGGGAGGGCCGGCGAAGAGTGGGTGTGCAACCTAGCGGTGTGCGAGTCGTTGCCGAAATAGAGGTGAGGAGTTACCAATGTTGCTGATCCGGCGCGAGACGCTAACTGTGGGAGCGAAGGCGGTGCGGAGAGTCTCTGGGGATATGTGAAGCCAAGCGCGAGCCGCCTCGCGACATTGCTGAACGCCCGGCTCCTGGCCATGGCGGGAAAAAGAAATTGCGCAAATGGCGGGAAAGGAGGAGCGCAAACGGCGGAAGATACGGAGGGAAGGGTGGCGGCGAAACAAGGTTGAGCAACCTCGATACAGGCAAGCACGCTATGGATAAGACATGCAACCTCCGGGTCTGTACTGGAGGAACCTGATTGATTCGAATCACAGTGCGCAACTTCTGAAGCGAGGCAATTGAATCTATTGAAATCCGGGAATTCTGTTATGGGGTGTTACCATAACGAATGTCAGGTTCCCCTGAGGACGCGGTGAAAGTGACATATTCGGAGGGTCGTGAGAAAATATCGATATTCACGATCGCTTTGGGGAATTGATCGGTGAAACGATGCACACCCAGCGTTGTAACGATCGGAAAAAACTATTGAGCGCTGTGTTCCATTCGCCGGGATCACTTTGGCGCGGAGAGGCTACCCGCTTTACACAATTTCATACAAGCTCGAATGCGAATTTCGCCACTCACAGGGCAACCCGGTCGGCGAATCGATGGCTGTAAGGAATTTTTGACTCGAGGAATTTTTCGGATTCCTTACTGGGTCACTCCGTACGCGTACAACCCCGACTTTCGGAAAACCAGGCTCGGCCCGCCGACCTCGCCTTCCGAGCCACTACCGCGTCGCCTTCGGGTTTTCCAACCCCGAACCTGCACCCAACCATCTCGCGACCCCGCGACCTCGGCCTAGCTAGCCTTGCTATATTATGCCTAGGCCTCGCTATTCATTCAGACGTTGTAATCACTTCCGCGTTATTGAATTCTGCGCACTCTTTCATTCACAACTCATAACACTTGGTATCAGAGCCTAAAGTCCTAGGTTACCCTCGCGTTTCCGGGGTAGTTTGTAGAAGGGGAGCGATAGACTTGGTGGGCTGTTAAGCGGTCGGCCCGTGGAATAGATCTGATTATTCCACTCCGACTACGATAGCATTAACGCCTTCACCAGGTCAGAAAAATCGCGAGCCACCCCCTGCCCGTTAGACGAAGCCTGCGACACATGGAACAGGCGGAGTTCAACGAGTTCATGCAACAGTTCCGGACGATGCAGGCCACCATGCAGACTATGGCTGCAGAAATGGAGCGTCTCCAAAAGGAGAACGCCGAACTACACCAGGCGCGTGGTGAAGCGCGCCAGGAGTCGCCTGTCGTGGACGATGCAAGTAGCAGCACTGCACCGGAGGAGCGGCTCTGGGACGAGTTGGAAGGCGAGATAGATGCGGATGAAGCGAGGCAGACGCAGCAGCAACAGTCACCGCAACAGTCGCGTGCAGCGCCGACACGTGCAGCAGCGACAACCACGGCGACACCAGCAGCGATGTCGACGGCCCCGATGGCAGCAACGGCTTTCGTGAAAATCAAGCCGACAAACCCGCCCCCGTTTAACCCAAGTGACAAGTTCGTCACTGTTTCTGCATGGTTGTTCGGCGTGGAGGTGTTTTTTAATGCTGCCATGATTTATGACGATGCCACCCGCATTAATTTCGCAGTTTCACTGTTGCGAGGGCCTGCGCTGGAGTGGTGGAGGCGAACGCTGCAACACGAAGGGACTTCGGCAGGAACAGCACGTGCGAACGACGGGACTTCAACACCTGTCACGCATCGGGCAACATCGATTTTCTGGACGGCCACGATACGCACATGGAAGGAGTGGGGCGCCGCCTTGCGAACCAGATTCGAGCACATATCCGCCTCGGATTCTGCTCGCATGCAGCTGCGTACCTGGAAGCAGTTGGCTTCGGTCCAAGACTACACCAGCAAATTCTGCAACTTGGCGGACCAAGTGGACGACATGAGCGATGCGGAGCGGTTGGATCGCTACGTGGCGGGCCTGAAATACGAGATACAGTACGAGGTCCGACGAACCCGGCCACGCACATTCAACGACGCCGTCCGGGAAGCCGAGTCAACGGATGCGCTGATGCAGTGGGCGAGATCGAGCTCCCGGGAGGGCCCTCGATTTCGTGGATCGACCCAGCAGCCCACGATCAACGGCGTGGATGCACCGAGCCGAGCCCTTGGGCCGTGCTTTCAATGCAACCAGCTGGGCCACCTGAAGAAAGACTGCCCGAGGCTTAAGCAGGGGAAGAAGAACGACGGAGAAGGGTCGGGAAAAGATACGAGTCAGTAGCAGAAGGGCCACCTACTGACGAGACCCTGTCGCCCGACAATCACCATCCACACCGGGTCGTGGTACCGATCAGAGCTATGGGATCCGACCATCCACACCGGGTCGCACCAGAACCGGACGAATAACGTGGGTGAACACGTGGACTACCCTGTGCTGGTGGTGGGGAGGGTTAACGGTTATAAAATAAAAATATTCGTTGACGGTGGGGCGAGCCACAGTCTCGTCAACCTGGCAACGGCCAAAAAAATTGGGGTGAAGCTGACGAGGTGTCTGCCGGAGATCGATGCCAGACTGGTGGACGGGACACCGCTGGCCATTCGAGATGAAGCGCGAAGAATTCGGATACAGTGCGGCGACAAATTCGGGTTTGGTATGCGAATGTTGGCGACGACGTTGGACGGCTGCGATGTGCTGCTGGGGAGGGATTGGCTGCAGCGCTTCAATCCGACGATCGACTGGACGACTGGGGCGTGCGTCGTGCGAGGATACGGAGGGAAGACGACGCTTCCGAAATGGACGGAGCCGGAGCCGGTGACGACACGCGTCAACGCGATCAAAATGCAGCGTGCGTTGAACAGTGGAGCTCAAGCCTTCTTGGTGCACCTGTACGAGGTGGTAGCTTCCGAGAAAATCGCAGACATCGACACCCTCTGCGCGGCAGTCTCCGAGCAATTGGCGAGCATAATTCGGAGGTATCCCGAAATTTTCGCGGATGACCTACCGAATGGCTTGCCCCCCCAACGACCTGAGGATCATCGGATCCAGCTGGAGCCAGGAGCGCAACCTACTGTTCGGACACAGTGGCGGCTCAGCCAACCAGAGCTCGCCGAGTTGCGGGCCCAGCTGGATTACCTGCTAGCCAAGGGCTTCATCCGGCCAAGCACGTCGCCGTATGCAGCGCCAATACTGTTCACGCCGAAGAAGGGCGGGGGCCTACGCATGTGCATTCTGAATCGGGTCACGATAAAGTCGCGTTACCCGATCCCGCGAACCGACGATCTGCTGGATCAACTTCGCGGACCTCGATATTTTTTGAAAATTGACCTGCGAGGAGGCTACCACCAAATTCGCGTGTTCGCCGACGACTGCCCGAAGACCGCTTTTCGCACCCGCTACGGCAGTTACGAGTTCACAGTGATGCCGTTCGGTCTGACAAACGCGCCCTCGACGTTCCAGCTCACCATGAACGGGATTTTTCGGGACATGCTGGACAAGAAAGTCATCGTGTATCTGGACGACATCCTGGTGTACAGCGCAACAAAAGAAGATCATATGCGGGATTTAGAGGAGGTGTTCCGGCGTTTACAGGGGCATCGGCTGATTACGAAGGGGTCTAAGTGCGAGTTCTTGAAGCCGGAGTTAGAATTTTTGGGGCACGTGGTTTCCGGCGAGGGGATTAAAATTGACCCACGTAAGGTGGACGCCATCGCTAAGTGGAAGCCGCCTACTAATATCCCTGAGTTGCAAAGTTTTTTGGGGTTTGTTAACTACGTTCGTCGTTTTGTACCTAATATGGCAGGGATAACCAAGCCGCTGACCGACCTGCTGCATCACGACAACGATTTTCGGTGGGGGGAGAGGGAGCAGTCCGCCTTCGACGCCCTCAAAAACATTTTGAAGTCACCCCCGGTACTCCGCCTCGCCGACCCATCTCGACCGTTCGAAGTCGTCACGGACGCCAGCGATTTCGCCGTCGGCGCCGTCCTGCTACAGGACTTCGGCCAAGGGCTGCAACCCATCGCCTACGAGTCACGCAAGATGCAGCCACCCGAGCGCAACTACCCAGTCCACGACAAGGAGATGCTGGCCATCGTCCATGCATTCCGCGTCTGGCGCTGCTACCTCACGGGAGCCGACGTGACCATTCGGACCGACCACAAATCACTACAGTACATGCGCACGCAACCGACACTCAACCCGCGACAAATCCGGTGGTTGGGCTTCCTCGAGTCCAACTTTCGGTACAACATCACGTACAAAAAGGGCGCCAACAACATCGCCGACGCCCTCACCCGGCCATCTATGCAGAATGCGGCGGTGCTAATCGCCCACACCAACCCGATGCTGACGGGACTATTCACCCATGGGTACAAGATCGACAGGTTTTTTCGGAACCCGCAACAACAGGCTGCTACACCGCATGGCAAGTATTACCTAAAAGCCGGTACGAACCGGATTTGGGTACCAGCATACCAGCCTTTACGGGAGCTGCTGACGCAGGAGGTTCACGACTCCAACCTTTCCGGGCATTTCGGCACCGACAAAACACTGAAGCTGCTGCAGCGGAATTATTACTGGCCGGACATGCTCACCGATGTGCAGCGCTACGTGTCAACTTGCCCGACCTGCCAAGCAATGAAGTCGTCGCGACAAAGGCCAGCCGGACTACTGCAACCCCTCGAGCCACCCGAACGACCGTGGCAACAGGTGACGATGGATTTCGTCACGGGGCTACCAGCTGGCGCGAGTGGCAACGACTCGGTGCTGGTCGTCGTCGATCGCCTAACGAAAATGGCGCATTTCGCCCCATGCCGAACGACGATCACAGCCGAAGATACAGCCAAACTGTTCATCTCCACCGTCGTACGCCTACACGGGTTACCTTCGGCGATCATCAGCGATCGAGACCCGAAATTTACGTCGAAGTTCTGGCAGGAGACGTGGGCACAGTACGGTACCCGCCTGCAGTTTTCGTCGTCATACCACCCGCAAACCGACGGACAGACGGAACGGACAAATCAGACAATGGAGCAACTGTTAAATTGTAATGTGTTATATGTTGGTAGGCTGTAGTGGGGTAGCCAATATGGGGTACAACCCCAACTAGGGTTTGCTACTTGTACCCAACTGTTTCATTCAATGCATTCATTCTTGCCTAGTTCTTTTAACATGGTATTCAGAGCAGGAGGTCCCTAGGACCTACCGACCGTTTTTTTTTTTTTTTTAAGGGCCCACCACCGCTCGCATGCGGTTACCACGCTACCCCGTGCCCTACCCTCGTTAGCGCCCTCGTGCGTCCTCGTTAGCGCCCTCGCGCGCCCTCGTTAGCGCCCTCGCGCGCCCTCGTTAGCGCCCTCGCGCGCCTCTCGTTAGCGCCCTCGCGCGCCCTCGCTAGCGCCCTCGCGCGCCCTTGTTAGCGCCCTCGTGCGCCTCTCGTTAGCGCCCTCGCGCGCCCCTCGCAGCGTCGCCCGCCCGCCGAGCCGCCCGCTCGCAGCGTCGCCCGCCTACCGCGCTGCCCGTTTCGCAGCCCGCCCGCCGCGCTGCCTGCTCGCAGCGTCGCCCGCCCGCCCGCTGCCCGCTTGCAGCGTCGCCCGCCCGCCCGCTGCCCGCTTCGCAGCGTCGCCCGCCCGCCGCGCTGCCCGCTCGCAGCGTCGCCCGCCCGCCTCGCTGCCCGCTTGCAGCGTCGCCCGCCCGCCCGCTGCCCGCTTCGCAGCCCGCTCGCCCGCTCGCTCGCTGCCCGCTCGCAGCGTCGCCCGCTCGCTCGCTGCCCGCTCGCAGCGTCGCCCGCCCGCCCGCTGCCCGCTCGCAGCGTCGCCCGCCCGCCTCGCTGCCCGCTTGCAGCGTCGCCCGCCCGCCCGCTGCCCGCTTGCAGCGTCGCCCGCCCGCCCGCTGCCCGCTTCGCAGCCCGCCCGCCGCGCTGCCCGCTCGCCGCGTCGCCCGCCCGCCCCGCTGCCCGCTTCGCAGCCCGCCCGCCGCACTTCCCGCCTGCAGCGCCGCCTGCCCACCGCGCTGCCCGCTTCGTAGCCCGCCCCCCGCACTGCCCGCTCGCCGCGTCGCCCGCCCGCCGCGCTTCCCGCCGAGCTACCTACCTGCAGCGCTGTGGCAGCTTCCTTTGCTCAGTCGCACTGTCGCTATGGCTTCCATCCGCGTGCTGTCGTTCGATGCTGAGGGCCGCCCTGTGAAGTTCGCCACTTGGCTGGATGACCTGCAGCTGTTCCTTCTGAGCGATAGCAAGGAGCATGTGTCGCTCTATGATTACGCGTCTGGTGCTGCACCTGCCCCCCCTGCCACAGCTGAGCTTAGTGTTCGTTCCCACTGGCAGACTCGTGACGCAGCTGCTCGCCTAGCCATTCGCAGTCACCTGCCGCTAGCTGAGCTCGAGCATTTTGGCGACTGCAAATCCGCTAAGGCCCTGTACGATGCTGTCGTTGCTCGCTACTCCTCGCCTGCCACAGCCGAGCTTAGCCGCCTCATGCTGCCGTACCTGTTCCCTGAGCTGTCCACCTTTGCTACAGTCGCCGATCTTATCACCCACCTTCGCACTAGTGATGCTCGCCTGCGTGCCGCCCTTCCCACCGAGTTCTGCGCTAAGAATCCCCCTCCCCTGTACTGGACACTCCACTTCATAGTCACCCGTCTCCCTGACACCCTCAGCTCAGTTTGAGACCACTTCCTTGCTCGCTGTCCCACTGAGCTCACAGTCGCCCTCCTAGAGGAGCAGCTGCTAGCGGCCGAAAAGAGCATAGTAGCTGTCGGTGCTGCTCGTGGCGCTCCTCGCACCCCCATCTTTGAGGGGTGTTCTCCCTCTCCCCTCGCTCCCTCCTACGCTACTGCTGCTGCTGTTGACTTCCTTGGTGCTGAGTCTGCTGGCGCTGCTTCTGCTCCTGGTGGGAGGCGCCGCACCGGCAAGGGCAAGGGGGGCAAGGGTGGCGGGGGTGGCGCTGGGGGGGGAGGAGGTGGGGGAGGTGGGGGGGGAGGCGGTGCTGGAGGGAGCGGTGGCGGGAGCGCTGGTGGGAGTGGGGTCGGCGGTGGAGGCGGGGGCGGCGGAGGAAGCAGTGGCAGTAGTGGCGGCGGCGGCGGTGGCGGCGGTGGCGGTGGTGGCGGTGGCGGTCGGAGCGGTGGTAGTGGTGGCGGCGGAGGTCGGAGTGGAGGCACTGGCTCGGGCCAGAGCTCCCAGCAGCAGCAGCGTCCCCAGACGACCCAGCAGCTTCGTGAGTGGCTTGCTCAGCGTGGGACGTCGGGGGGCAGTGGCCGCTGTTCCTATGTCATTCGCACAGGTGACCGCAAGGGACAGACGTGTGGGAGGTTCCACACCCCGTACCGTTGCTTCTCCCGCCTTGACGACGCTTGGCGTGAGGAGATGGGCGAGGATGTTGAGCGCCCCCGCTGGGCTGAGCTCATGAGGGCTGGTGTTGATATCTTTGCTCTTGACTATGATGCTATTATTGCTGCCATGTATGCATTGACTGTTAGTGCCGAGGGAGACTGTTACTTGTGTGTGCCGCCTGACCCAGGTATAGAGCCCGCTGCCCTGGGTACTAGTGAGTCTGCTCTCTCTGGTATGGTGCCCCCTGTACTTGCTCCCTCCAGTGCTGTCCCGGCTGTTTGCGAGTCTGCTCTCTCAGGTACAGCACTCACAGAGACTGCTCTCTCAGGTACCGCACCGGCTGAGGCCTGTCACACCTTCACCCTTGACTCAGGTGCTTCCCGCTGTTTCTTTCGTGACAGTACTGAGCTCACACCGCTTCCTGCACCGGTCCCAGTCTCCTTGGCTGACCCCTCTGGGGGCCCAGTCCTTGCCCAGTCCACCACTGTGCTCCCTTGTCCGGCGGTTCCGTCTGGCTCGTTGTCTGGTTTCCACCTCCCCTCGTTCTCGACGAACCTGGTGAGCAACGCTGTCATCCAGGATCAGTGGGTTGACACCTTTACCCCTGGAGGACAGCGTGTGGCGATCTGCACGTGCTCCAGGACCGGCCGTCACCTGGCTACGTTTACCCGTCGGCCGGGGTCGAGTCTCTACACACTGACCACTGCGTCTCCTCAGGTCGCTGCTGTCGGTCAGGTGTCCGCGTCAGGTCTGGTGGCCCACGCCTGTGAGTGTCGTTCCCTGTCGCACCAGACTCTTCTCTGGCACCACCGCCTGGGTCACCCCTCCTTGCCACGCCTCCGTGGCATGCACCGTCGCCGCCTTGTGTCTGGTCTTCCCAGGTCCCTCCCTCCCCTCCCTGCCTCGCCTGCGCCGCCTTGCCTTCCTTGCGTCGAGGGGCGGCAGCGCGCCGCTCCTCACTCCTCCTCGTTCCCCCCGACAGAGGCTCCTCTGCAGACCCTCCACCTGGACGTGTGGGGCCCAGCCCGCGTTCGTGGCCAGGGCGGTGAGCGGTACTTTTTGCTGGTTGTCGACGACTACTCGCGTTACACCACGGTCTTCCCCTTGCGCACCAAGGGTGAGGTCCCTGCTGTTCTGATCCCTTGGATCCGCACAGTTCGTCTCCAGCTCCGCCGCCGTTTCCGGACGGATCTTCCTGTCCTACGTCTGCACTCTGACAGAGGTGGTGAGTTTTCCTCCGATCTCTTGAGGACCTTCTGTCAGGCGGAGGGCATCGAGCAGACCTTCACGCTTCCGGACTCCCCACAGTAGAATGGGGTTGCTGAGCGCCGCATTGGCCTGGTCATGGAGGTCGCTCGTACCTCCTTGGTCCACGCGGCGGCTCCCCATTTTCTGTGGCCGTTTGCTGTCCGGTACGCCGCGCATCAGCTCAACCTCTGGCCCCGTGTCTCCTTGCCGGAGACCTCGCCCACACTGCGTTGGACGGGGGAGGTTGGCGATGCGTCGCGCTTCCGGGTGTGGGGTGCTCGTGCCCTTGTCCGCGATACGTCCGCGGACAAGCTCTCCTCCCGCACACTTCCCTGTGTCTTCCTTGGCTTTGTCCCTGACGCGCCGGGCTGGCAGTTTTACCACCCCACCTCGCGCCGGGTCTTCGCCTCTCAGGACGTCACCTTTGACGAGTCGGTCCCTTTTTACCGTCTCTTCCCCTACCGCACTGCCCCCCTCCCTCCCCCGCCGCTTTTCCTTGCTCCTGGTCCCCCTCCGGTAGACCCCCTTCCCCCTCAGGGTCCTGCTCCTTCAGGTGTCTCTCAGGTAGACCCTCCTCCCGTCGCTGAGCCTGTCGAGGTCACAGGTGACTCAGGTGCTGCTGCAGGTGGTGCTGCTGGGAGTGCTGAGCCTGGGGGTGCTGAGCCTGCGGGTGCTGGGCCTGGGAGTGCTGGGACTGCGGGTGCTGGAGCTGAGGGTACTGTGCCTGGGAGTTCGGCGCCTGGGGGTGCTGAGCCTGGGGGTGCTGCGACTGGGGGTGCTGAGCCTGCGTGTGCGGAGTCTGGGGGTGCTGCGCCTGCGGGTACTGAGCCTGGGGGTGCTGCTACTGAGCCTACGGAGCCTCGGGTTGCTGCGTCTGGGGGTGCTCCAGTTTGGGGTGCTGAGCAGTCTCTCACACCGCAGCAGCTTCGTGACTGGTACGTCCGGCGCTTTCGCCGTCCTAGTGGCTCGGCTGGAGTTGGGGGTGCTGGAGCTGCTCGTCCTGGGGGTGCTCGTACTGGGGGTACTGGAGCTGCCGGGACTGGTTGTTCTGGGAGCACTACGACTGGAGCTGCTGGAGCTGGGGACTCTGGAGCTGGCGGTGCTAGCGGAGTTGGAGCTGCCGACTCTGGGGGTGCTCTTCCTAGCGGTGCTGCGGACCCTGGGGGTGGCGCTGCTGCTGGTGCTGCGGACCCACCTGGTGGAGCTGCTGCTGGTGCTGAGGACTCGGACGTTGGAGCTGCTGCTGGAGCTGAGGACCCGAGCGGTGGCGCTGCTGCTGGTGCTGGGGACCCGGACGCTGGAGCTCCTGCTGGTACTGAGGACCCGGCCGCTGGAGTCTCTTCTGCTTCTGGAGACGCTGCGCGGCCGCGGCCGTACTTCGTACCGCTCCTTCAGCAGGTTCTTGGGCAGGCTCCTCCTCCTTGTCCTCCTCCCTCCGTAGACTGTCCTCCGCCTGTCCAGCCGCAGTCACAGTTACCGCCTACCTCACCTCTCCCTGCTCCCTCTCCTTACACTGGTCCCACAGGAGGTCTTACCGAGCGTCGTGAGCCCGAGTCTCGTCCTGCGTCGCCTGTTCGTACTGCTCGCACTGGTCGTCGTGTCCGTCGTGAGCGTCCTCCTCCTGTCCCAGGCACTCACTACATGACTCTGCGTCCATCTACTGCTCCTCAGCGTGTCCCTCTACCGTCTCCTCCTGCGTCCTCTTTGCCTGCCGTTCCGGACCCTGAGTCTGACCGGTATCGTGCTGAGCACCCTACTGTCACGCGTCTCCTAGCTACTGTTGTCACTGACCCTACCTTTGAGTCCTCGGCTGCGTCTGCTCTGGTCGCTGAGTTGGTTGACTTTGCTGCTGCCTGTCGTCTAGACTACGCTGCTCGCCTTGTTGCTGAGTCTGAGTCTGCGTCTGTCTGTCCTCCGTCCGTCGGGGGTGAGTGTGCTCTTGGCACGGACGTCCTTGAGGACAGGCAGGAGGACTTTGACTCTCTCGCGGCTGCTGTACCTCATCTCGTGGCCTGGTTGCTTGCCCCTGAGGGAGACCCGGATGCACTAGACATCCCCACTCCGCGCACTTACGCAGAGGCGATCTCGGGTCCCTACTCCTCTCAGTGGCAGACAGCCATTGACGCAGAGATGGCATCCTGGAAGTCCACAGGCACCTACGTCGACGAGGTTCCCCCTCCTGGGGCGAACATCGTCGATGGCATGTGGATTTTCAGGGTGAAGCGGCCGCCAGGTTCTCTGCCTGTCTTCAAGGCTCGTTACGTTGCTAGAGGCTTCAGTCAGCGTCAGGGGGTCGACTTCTTCCAGACCTTCTCCCCCACCCCGAAGATGACCACTCTTCGGGTTCTGCTGCACGTTGCTGCTCAGCGTGACTACGAGCTTCACTCTCTTGACTTCAGCACAGCGTTCCTGCAGGGCAGCCTGCACGAGGAGATCTGGCTGCGCCGCCCACCTGGCTTTACTGGGTCGTTTCCTCCTGGTACCCAGTGGAGCCTCCGCCGGCCAGTCTACGGTCTCCGCCAGGCGCCACGTGAGTGGCACGACACACTGAGGACTACACTTGCGGCTCTTGGGTTCGCGCCGTCTACTGCTGACCCGTCGCTGTTTCTGCGCACAGACACGTCGCTGCCGCCGTTCTACATTCTCGTGTACGTCGACGACTTGGTCTTTGCTACTTCTGACACTGAGGCACTCGCTCGTGTGAAGTCGGAGCTGCAGAAGAGACACACCTGCACTGACCTGGGTGAACTGCGTAGCTACCTTGGCTTGCAGATCACCCGGGACAGAGCTCGCCGCACCATCACCCTGACTCAGTCACACATGGTGCAGCAGGTCCTTCAGCGCTTCGGCTTCCAGTTCTCCTCACCACAGGCCACACCTCTGGCTACCAGCCACTCGCTCTCAGCTCCACCTTCGGACGAGTCCGTAGAGCCGAGTGGCCCGTACCCAGAGCTTGTAGGCTGCCTCATGTACCTGATGACTTGCACGCGACCTGACCTCGTGTACCCTCTTAGCATCTTTGTTCGTTACGTTGCGCCTGGGAGACACAGGCGAGAGCACTGGGAGGCTGCTAAGAGGGTGCTGCGTTACTTGTGCAGTACATCAGGCATGGGGCTGGTGCTTGGAGGACGCGACAGAGTTGTCCTCACTGGTCACTCGGACGCTTCTTGGGTGGACGACCTGGCTACGCAGCGGTCGTCACAGGGTTACACCTTCAGCCTTGGCTCTGGTTCTGTCTCGTGGCGGTCCACCCGCTCTTCTTCTGTTCTCGGCTCTAGTTGTGAGGCTGAGATCTACGCCACAGCCATGGCTGCACAGGAGTTACGCTGGCTCACCTACCTGCTGACTGACTTGGGAGAGCGGCCTAGTTCTCCTCCAGTTCTGTACGGTGACAACAAGGCGGCCCTTGCCTTGTGTCAGGAGCACAGACTGGAGCACAGGACGAAGCACATTGCTCTTCGCTACTTTCTTGCTCGAGAGCTTCAGCAGCGCGGTCAGCTTCGGCTTGTGTACGTGGACTCGAAGGCCAACACTGCTGATATCTTCACCAAGGCGCTCCCGCCTAGTGATCATCAGCGACACTGTACTTCTTTAGGCCTTGTGTCCACATTCCCTCATTTGCTTACTGCTTGACTTTCTTTGTACTGTACTTTATATATATCTTGTTGCTTGCTTGCTAGGTTTTGATCACTGTGTTGCTTGTCTTGTACTATATCTAGCACTGCATGTGAACTGGCCTTGTGCCCTTTGCTTGTGCTCGGAGTGTGGTGACGTTGTGATCCACCCTGGGCTTGCGTTGCTTTGCTAGACTGGTCTTGTGACCCTTTGTTCTCCCCCACTTTGCCTATGGGGGTGTGTTAAATTGTAATGTGTTATATGTTGGTAGGCTGTAGTGGGGTAGCCAATATGGGGTACAACCCCAACTAGGGTTTGCTACTTGTACCCAACTGTTTCATTCAATGCATTCATTCTTGCCTAGTTCTTTTAACAGCAACTGATTCGCACCAACTGCCCAGATATCCGCAGGTGGGAAAGGATTCGCTGCCGATGCTGGAATTCGCGTACAACAACGCCCCTTCGGCCACAACACGACAATCGCCTTTCTTCCTAAATTACGGGGTAGACCCCGTGGTACCCTCTTTGACGACTATAGACAACCCGGTACCACGCTCGCAGCAGTTTGTCACGGAGCTACAGACTGCTCGCACGAAAGCAGCTGATTTTATTCGACGGGCTAATACCACAGCCAGCCGCCAGGCGGACAAGCATCGACGGAATTTACCCTTCCGCGCAGGGCAGGTTGTCCTCTTGGACACCACGAATCTTCGTCTGCCGCAGCCCGCAAAATTATGGCCCCGATACGTGGGACCATTTCGGATCATCCAGATGGTGACACCTGTCACCGCGAAGCTGCTGCTACCCGACGACTGGAAAATTCATGACGCGTTCCACGTCAGCCTACTGCGTCATTACGAACAGCCGCAGTCGCCAGCTGTTGCTCGGCCAACCATCGCGCCGACCACCCGTCCAGTAGCAGAACCCACGCTGGAACCTTGGAAGATTCTCAACCATCGCGTGGACATCACCACCGCCGGCCGCTCGGTGAAATTCCTGCTTCGCTGGAAAGAACGCACGAGCGAGGACGACACGTACGTCACCGCCGACTCGCTACTGGGACATCCGGTTGTGGATGCTTACCTGGCCCGCCGAGATGTCTCGGATATTCGCCACCTTTTTTAAGGGGGGGGGGGTAGTGTAAGGAATTTTTGACTCGAGGAATTTTTCGGATTCCTTACTGGGTCACTCCGTACGCGTACAACCCCGACTTTCGGAAAACCAGGCTCGGCCCGCCGACCTCGCCTTCCGAGCCACTACCGCGTCGCCTTCGGGTTTTCCAACCCCGAACCTGCACCCAACCATCTCGCGACCCCGCGACCTCGGCCTAGCTAGCCTTGCTATATTATGCCTAGGCCTCGCTATTCATTCAGACGTTGTAATCACTTCCGCGTTATTGAATTCTGCGCACTCTTTCGTTCACAACTCATAACAATGGCCCTGTGAAATGTGAAAACTGTGCGACGCACTTGGGTCAGTCGTCGCTCTAATGCTCGGTTCGTCGGCATTTGCTTCCCAGGGATGCCAGATTGATAGACGATCAGTCGTCCTGTCTGAATGTTTGTGATTTTAGTCTAAAATTGTCACTGTAGCTGTGTTACTTGTCTGTAAACAGGGTAACCGTTTCACACATCGATCGTGACAGACGATCGATCGTCTACTTTCACCGCGTCCTGAGCACTAATCACACACGTGCTGGTGAGGTGGTTCATCACTGGTCCGGATTCCCATCTGCGAGGAGAAGTGACAAACTTGAACGGTCCAGATCCTGTTACCACCACGCAGTTTCCAGAACATAGGGGAAGCCAAAAGGACAACTTGCTGGTGTTTCAGCGAGAGTCGCTAGGGAGAACTCTGGTTTCGACAACCGTGGTAACCAGTTCGAGTTTTGATGTTTGTCGCCTAAACCGCAGCTCATGTTCCTCAAAGCCCTCTTTCACCCCCCTCCCCAGCCTTGGTTTTGACCGTTGAATTTGCGTTCTGCTATTTCATTTGATGTTGTTGATGGTTTCCCGATAGTCGTTCTGGGTGAAGGGTGTCTGTTTCTTGTGCTCCTCGTCCTCCGCGTCTCCATCCCCGTTAGCTTCAGTTAGCAACCTGTCTAGCTTTCGGATTTTACTCGTCAGCTTGGCTTCTTTCTCGTCGTCTCTTTTCTGTAAACATTCTCTCCCACTCCGTCTCGGCGTTACGGGCTAGGGGACGCGGCCCGACCCCGCGTATCAAAAATACGGGAGCTATCGTCCTCTCTTCATGCGTTAGTGAATAAAAAGTCCTCCTAGTTCCTTCTTTAGAAATTACTGCTGCGCTTAGGTTCTGAATGGGGAGTGTAGGACGCACGCGTCGCGACTAGATCACTTTATTTTTCGGTTCCTCCAACTGTCGATCTCCACCGTCGATGTTGTTCCTGGCCGCGCTAAGCACCGATCCCACCGTTGATCCTGGCGCCAATGGTGTTCTCGGCTTTCCCCTCCTCGACTCCACTCGTCAGATGAAAGAGTTCCCCCTGTTCGCTTCCGCGCACCCCGCCGCTGCCCCTTCCGCTTCCGCCGACGGCTCCGCCAGCCTATCTTCCGCCATGGCGGGCGCGCCGGCTCCGCCGGTATCGTCGACGAAAGCGGAGGCGTTCGCGAGTCTGTCAATTCTGTTACAAATCGCCATGCTCATGGTCGCATTCGTCGTCGGACACATCCTGCGACGTCGCAAGGTGTACTACATCCACGAGGGCAGCGCCGCGCTGCTCATCGGTGCGTCTCTGCGTCACTGCGTCGGGGTGTCTCTGCAGCTTTGCAGCTGTTCGTCTCTGCCCGTCTGGTTGCAAAGTGTACTACATCCACGAGGGCAGCGCCGCGCTGCTCATTCGTGCGTCGTCTCTGCGTCTCTGCAGCTGTGCGTCTCTGCGTCTCTGCAGCTGTGCGTCTCTGCGTCTCTGTCCGTCTGGTCGTTGGTCGTAAGGTGTACTACGTCCACTCCGTTCCTTCACCCTCTCTCTTCGTTGGTCGTAAGGCATTCACCCCCTCCTCCCGCTGCATGCCAACTCTCCCTCTGCGTGCCAACGCCAGGCCTCGTGGTGGGGTCCGTGGGCAACTGGCGAGGCACTCAGGAGAGCTTCAGGTGAGAGGGCAGGTTGGGAAAGGAAGAACAGTTGGCAAATAAACGAGAGTTGGTTGGTGTGAGGAGAGGAGAGGTTCTGGGGAAAGATTTTCTGGTCAGAAGGGCGGTATGGTGGCGGTAGAGCTTCAGGTGAAAAGCCAGGTTTGTGAAATTCAAGGGTAAGGTGAAAAGCCAGCGTAGTGGACTGCTTTATGAGATGGGCTGGCTGTACCTGTATTGTCACGGACTGACCAGGTTCATTCCCTTGAATCTTAAAAGGTATTTCTGAAAATTCCCCTCGCCTGACTGAGCGTATGCGGCGCAATGTCACGGTCTGACTAAGTCACCAGGTGCAGTCTCTTTATCTCAGGAGCTGATCCTGCACTTCCCCTTGACATGCCACCCACTTTCCTGTCTACTTGTGGTTTCTACTTTTGTTATGTGCTTGTGTTGTCTGCTTGTGTGAACTGAGCTGCAGGGAGTGGCTTGGATTCAAGGAAGAGATTTTCATGCTCTTTCTCCTTCCGCCGATCATATTATATCCGCCCCCAATCTTTCTTCCTGCCTAACCTCTTCCTTTTGAACGCTCTCTCCACAACCTCAGCATTTCTCTTTTAAATCTCCCAACGCGCACTCAAATCCAGCCTCGGAGAATTACGAATTTAATGGCAATTAGTGTTGTCCTTAACTTACCTTCACTGCTCGTTTGGTTCGTTCATGTTCATCCCGTTCGTGGTTATGCCTTGTTGTGGTGCACTCTTTCGCCTCTGCACTGAGTCTGGCTTCAGCCTCCAAGTGGTGAGTGAGTGAGTGAGTGTGTGTGTGAATGAGTGTGTGTGTGAGTGAGTGAATGAGTGAGTGAGTGCATACATGCTGCTGATGCTGTCATGCTTTCGTGATGTCATGCGTTTTGTCATGTTGTCCTGCCGTCAAGCTTCCACGCTTGTTTCTATGGGTATGAATGCCAGTGTGTGCGTCCCTCCTCCATGCCGCCACCTCCATTCGACACGCAGAAGCCACTCCTTAACAACTTTGAATCCATGGTCCTGCGCTGTCATCATTCATGTCGGCTCGCGGTTGTCTCACTCACCCTCCCTCTTCCCTATTCAGAAGCCGTTTTTCAACAACTTTGGAGCCATAGTCACATTTTCATGCCTTGGCACGTTCCTCTCAGCCATTGTCACAGGCATTCTCGTGTGAGTGCTGGGGTGGGTTGGGTTTTGTTGTGAGGCGCCTTAGAAGGAACCTGCGATTTTGCCCAAGATTGAGCCCAAGATTGAGCCAAAGATAGTGGCAGTGGCAGATTGTCATCTTTGCTTGTCGCGGCACCTTCCTCCCAGCAGTAACAATGGCGTGACAATAGCTGGGAGGAAGGATGTGCAGCATGTGCAAACATGTCCATCATCTGCATCATGTGCATCCGAACCATCCATTCCCGCATGTGCCCCATCCCTCTGTATGACCCATCTAGTCCCCCATACATCCCACACTCCCCACAGCTACGTGGGCGGATTCCTCTTCCTCATGTACAAGCTCTCCTTCTCGAGGCTATCCTTCCTTATTATCCTCCTTTGGCACCGCACCCCACCCCTCCCAACAGCTACGTGGGCGGATTCCTCTTCCTCATGTACAAGCTCTCCTTGCTCGAGGCACTCATCTTCGGTTCCCTCATCTCTTCCAAGCACCCCGCTATATGCATGTTCCTCCCATCCCAACCCTCCCTCCCTCCTTACAGCTACGTGGGCGGATTCCTATTCCTCATGTACAAGCTCTCCTTCCTCGAAGCACTCATCTTCGGTTCCCTCATCTCCTCCACCGACCCGGTTGCTGTGCTCGCGATCTTCCAGGTGGGTACTGGGGAAGGTGGGTGCTGGGGAAGGTATATAAAGCATGTTGCTAGTCCAGTACCCCACACACAAGCCCTCATCCCATCTCCTCCACCGACCCGGTTGCTGTGCTCGCCATCTTCCAGGTGGGTACTGGGGAAGGTGGGTGCTGGGAAGGTGGGTTCTGGGGAAGGTGGGTTCTGGGGAAGGTGGGTTCTGGGGAAGGTGGGTGCTGATGACCAGACTGATCAGTAGCGGAGTGCCACAGACACAAGCCCTCTCCTCATCTCATCTCCTCCACCGACCCGGTTGCTGTGCTCGCCATCTTCCAGGTGGGTACTGGGGAAGGTCGTCGTTGAATGAGACTGTGAGAGGTCATGTTGGGTGTGCCCTTTTTCACGATCTGCTCCCCCTCCCCCCCCCCCTCCCCCTCCTCCGTCCCCCACACAAGCCCTCACCTCAGCTCGCCATGCCATCTTTCAAATGCGTTTCAGCAGCGAATGACAAAAATGTTGTTGGATAATAATAAAAATAATTATAATAATTTTAATAGTATTAGTAGTAATAATATAGCTCTTGACCTTCTCATTATTATCTGGCCTGATTTTTGTTGGTCGCCCCATCTTCCCGCTTCCCCCATTTCACCTCCGTCCCTCACTTGTTGCACCCTCCCCTCTCTCAATCATCAAAAGCGATTCCTTCTTTTGTTCCCAACAAACATTGCATCAGGATGTGGGAACAGGCACGGCTTTTGAGGCACCTCAAGGTCCCTCTTTCTCTTGGATGGCCCTTCCATCTCTCATTCCCAACAAACATTCCTAAACAGGACGTGGGAGTGGACACAAATCTCTATGCGCTTGTGTTCGGCGAGTCGGTTCTCAACGATGCGGTACGTGGTTGCTCAATGATGCGGTACTTACATATGCAGCTGGGTGGGTGGGCGGGCGGGCGGGTGGGTTGGAGGGAGGGAGGGTGGGTAAGTGGGTGGGTGGTTCACACATGTTTGGAATGTGGGCCAATGCGGTATGTACATTCCTACTGCATGGCTGAATGGTTGATTCAAGACTTGGATTCCATTCACGTCAGCCCAGGCACATACATATATGTGGACATGAGGGTTTTTTTTTATTGAATGACTTCTTATCTTGCACGTTCTCAGTTACGCCCTCGTTTTGAAGTTCCATTATTCACCTTTAGACTTCTTTGTTTCCTGACGCGTTTCACTGGTTTCGATCCGTGCTTGTGCATCACATCCCCTGCTGTGTGCATGCGTGTGCATATGCATGCGTATGTTTTTGCATGTGCATTCACACACCTGCATATGCACATGTATGGATGCCCATGGATGGCATGGCAATGCACAATGCTTTTATGCGAATGAATGAACCTACATGCATGTGTTGTTGGCAGGTGGCCATTACCATGTACAGGTGAGCCAGTGAGAGAAACTGCTGTGTGTGTGTGTGTGTGTGTGTGTGTGTGTGTGTGTGTGTGTGTGTCTGTGTGTGTGTGTGTGAGAGAGAGCGAAAGAAGGAATGAATGAGTGAGTGAGTGAGTGAATGAATAAATGAATTTACGAAGGCATGCATGCAAACACACCCACATGAATATGTAAATCGCAGTTTCTAGCAGTGCATCCAGTCAGTTCCTCCTTCTACCCCTTCCAACCGCACAGGACTGTGATGACTATCATACGCAACCCTGCAGCAGACCCGAGCATATCTGCTGCCTTCCAGTACGCCGCCATAACCTTTGCTGGCTCCACCTCTATCGGTATGTAAATGGGGCGTGTGCATTGTGTGTGTGTCTACATGCTATGCATCCATCCATCCAGTCTGCATCTTATTCTCAATTCTTTCTAGCCCTCTCTCTTTCCCCTCCGCTGCCCAACCCCCATACTCCCCACCCCCAACACCCAACATATCCCACCTGACCCGGCTTTCTTTCTTTCTCTTTTGTCTATCTTCGTTGTCATTCATCATGCCCAACCGTTGATTTCTTTAATTTACCCTCCCTCGCACAAGTGGCTGCTGTTGCCCTGCTCGCAAATGCATTTTACCCGTTTACTCTCCATTGCCTTTTCCGTTCTCTGGTCTGTTGTCTCTCTCCTCTTCTCCATCTTTCCATTGCAGGAGTAGCTGTGGCGCTCTTTTCTGCTCTCATATCCTCCCAAACGCCCTTCACCTCTTCCTTTGCCAGCCTCCGCCCCGCACTGCACCTCTTCCTTCACAAATCTCCCTTACCTCGTCCTTTAGCAGCCGTCCTTTCACTCTTTCTCTGCCTGCTTCCACGCATCAAGCTTTGAGACTTCCCAGAACCTTTAACCTCGTTCCTTACCCCCTTTCAACGCATCATGTTTATATCTAGTGTTACGTTGCTGCTTTTCCACATTCTTTGTTGCTGTACTTGTTCTGATTGTTGCCTGTCAAAATCCGTACCCTCTTCTTTAGTCGACTCGAAACAACCATATGATATTCGTCCTTAACTCCATCGTGCCGTCATGTGTGACCTGGCGGCGTGCTGCTATATCTATGGCTACGGCGTACCATCCAGCACCTCTTCAAATATGCCGGCCTCTCCGTGAAGAAGTGAGCTCCTTTCTGTCTTCCATCTCAACTCCCAACTCTGCGCGCTGCTGCTGGGGTACTCGTGTTTATGGAAAAGTGCCCACTCTTCTGGCCACACTTATTTTTCCCTCTTCCACTTTTGTTCCTCTCACAAACTCGAGTGCTGCCTCATCGTTCACCCCCCCTCTCCTCTTTTTCTTTCCCCCTCTTTGTTTCCCTCAGTTTACACAACCTCGAGTGCTGCCTCATCGTTCTCTTCCCCTACATATCGTGAGCCTCCCGCTCCTCCGCTTGCCATTATGCGGTCTAGAACCAACCTAACGCCCTTGCTCAAATCTATTTGACGCTTCCATCTGTCAAATCAAACTAAATCAAATCAAATCGAAGCAGTCAGTGTGCAACCTCTGCATCTGGCCACTAATACAACAGGCTTGCCTGCTGTTTTCTATCTTCATATACCCCCTCCCTCCCCCCCCCCCCCCTTTTTTTTGAGACTTTCCAAAAGCTGCCCCTCTCTGCCCCTCTCTGCTCCTCTCTACTCCTCTCTGCCCCCCTGCCAGCTATCTGGTGGCGGAGGGCCTTGCTCTATCAGGCATCGTAGCCATTCTCTTCTGTGGAGTTGTAAGCCTTCATCCTTGCTCATCGTTTCGCCCTTTCATCGTTCATTTCTCGTCTCCACGTCTCAGCATTCATCCATGATTCCATATGGCATGACACGATCCTGGTACACACGCCCCGTGTCAAGAGGGTGTGTTTGAGACGTCTCAAAAACAGTCTCCACATCTCAGCATTCATCCATGATACCATATGGCATGATACTTTTGAGTCGACTCAAAAGTCTGCCTGGTACACACTCCCCCTCGACTTCCCTTTCCAGTCACGATTGTTTTCTGTTAACCACCCCCAACCCCCTCTCCCACCCCTTTTCCTCTCAGCTTATAAAGCATTAAGCCTTCCCCAACCTATCAGAGGTGGCTCAAGTCTTCTCTGCTCTGCACTCCTCTTACGCTCCTCCACAACCCCATACCCGTTCCCCCACCCCCCATCTCCCACAACCCCTCAGCTCATGAAGCGATACACCTTCCCCAACCTCTCAGAGGTGGCTCAGGTCTTCTCTACTCTGCACTCCTCTTACCCTCCTCCGCAACCCAATACCCATTCCCCCACCCCCATCTCCCGAAACCCCTCAGCTCATGAAGCGATACACCTTCCCCAACCTCTCAGAGGTGGCTCAGGTCTTCTCTGCTCTGCACTCCTCTTACCCTCCTCCGCAACCCAATACCCATTCCCCCACCCCCATCTCCCGAAACCCCTCAGCTCATGAAGCGATACACCTTTCCCAACCTCTCAGAAGTGGCTCAAGTCTTCTCTACTCTGCACTCCTCTTACCCTCCTCCGCAACCCAATACCCATTCCCCCACCCCCATCTCCCGAAACCCCTCAGCTCATGAAGCGATACACCTTCCCCAACCTCTCAGAGGTGGCTCAGGTCTTCTCTGCTCTGCACTCCTCTTACCCTCCTCCGCAACCCAATACCCATTCCCCCACCCCCATCTCCCGAAACCCCTCAGCTCATGAAGCGATACACCTTTCCCAACCTCTCAGAAGTGGCTCAAGTCTTCTCTGCTCTGCACTTCTCGTACACTCCTCCGCAACCCAATACCCATTCCCCCACCCCCATCTCCCGAAACCCCTCAGCTCATGAAGCGATACACCTTCCCCAACCTCTCAGAGGTGGCTCAGGTCTTCTCTGCTCTGCACTCCTCTTACCCTCCTCCGCAACCTAATACCCATTCCCCCACCCCCATCTCCCGAAACCCCTCAGCTCATGAAGCGATACACCTTTCCCAACCTCTCAGAAGTGGCTCAAGTCTTCTCTGCTCTGCACTTCTCGTACACTCCTCCGCAACCCAATACCCATTCCCCCACCCCCATCTCCCGAAACCCCTCAGCTCATGAAGCGATACACCTTTCCCAACCTCTCAGAAGTGGCTCAAGTCTTCTCTGCTCTGCACTTCTCGTACACTCCTCCGCAACCCAATACCCATTCCCCCCCCCCATCTCCCGAAACCCCTCAGCTCATGAAGCGATACACCTTCCCCAACCTCTCAGAGGTGGCTCAGGTCTTCTCTGCTCTGCACTCCTCTTACCCTCCTCCGCAACCCAATACCCATTCCCCCACCCCCATCTCCCGAAACCCCTCAGCTCATGAAGCGATACACCTTTCCCAACCTCTCAGAAGTGGCTCAAGTCTTCTCTACTCTGCACTCCTCTTACCCTCCTCCGCAACCCAATACCCATTCCCCCACCCCCATCTCCCGAAACCCCTCAGCTCATGAAGCGATACACCTTCCCCAACCTCTCAGAGGTGGCTCAGGTCTTCTCTGCTCTGCACTCCTCTTACCCTCCTCCGCAACCCAATACCCATTCCCCCACCCCCATCTCCCGAAACCCCTCAGCTCATGAAGCGATACACCTTTCCCAACCTCTCAGAAGTGGCTCAAGTCTTCTCTGCTCTGCACTTCTCGTACACTCCTCCGCAACCCAATACCCATTCCCCCACCCCCATCTCCCGAAACCCCTCAGCTCATGAAGCGATACACCTTCCCCAACCTCTCAGAGGTGGCTCAGGTCTTCTCTGCTCTGCACTCCTCTTACCCTCCTCCGCAACCCAATACCCATTCCCCCACCCCCATCTCCCGAAACCCCTCAGCTCATGAAGCGATACACCTTTCCCAACCTCTCAGAAGTGGCTCAAGTCTTCTCTGCTCTGCACTTCTCGTACACTCCTCCGCAACCCAATACCCATTCCCCCACCCCCATCTCCCGAAACCCCTCAGCTCATGAAGCGATACACCTTTCCCAACCTCTCAGAAGTGGCTCAAGTCTTCTCTGCTCTGCACTTCTCGTACACTCCTCCGCAACCCAATACCCATTCCCCCACCCCCATCTCCCGAAACCCCTCAGCTCATGAAGCGATACACCTTCCCCAACCTCTCAGAGGTGGCTCAGGTCTTCTCTGCTCTGCACTCCTCTTACCCTCCTCCGCAACCCAATACCCATTCCCCCACCCCCATCTCCCGAAACCCCTCAGCTCATGAAGCGATACACCTTTCCCAACCTCTCAGAAGTGGCTCAAGTCTTCTCTGCTCTGCACTTCTCGTACACTCCTCCGCAACCCAATACCCATTCCCCCACCCCCATCTCCCGAAACCCCTCAGCTCATGAAGCGATACACCTTCCCCAACCTCTCAGAGGTGGCTCAGGTCTTCTCTGCTCTGCACTCCTCTTACCCTCCTCCGCAACCCAATACCCATTCCCCCACCCCCATCTCCCGAAACCCCTCAGCTCATGAAGCGATACACCTTCCCCAACCTCTCAGAGGTGGCTCAGGTCTTCTCTGCTCTGCACTCCTCTTACCCTCCTCCGCAACCCAATACCCATTCCCCCACCCCCATCTCCCGAAACCCCTCAGCTCATGAAGCGATACACCTTCCCCAACCTCTCAGAGGTGGCTCAGGTCTTCTCTGCTCTGCACTCCTCTTACCCTCCTCCGCAACCCAATACCCATTCCCCCACCCCCATCTCCCGAAACCCCTCAGCTCATGAAGCGATACACCTTTCCCAACCTCTCAGAGGTGGCTCAGGTCTTCTCTGCTCTGCACTCCTCTTACCCTCCTCCGCAACCCAATACCCATTCCCCCACCCCCATCTCCCGAAACCCCTCAGCTCATGAAGCGATACACCTTCCCCAACCTCTCAGAGGTGGCTCAGGTCTTCTCTGCTCTGCACTTCTCGTACACTCCTCCGCAACCCAATACCCATTCCCCCACCCCCATCTCCCGAAACCCCTCAGCTCATGAAGCGATACACCTTCCCCAACCTCTCAGAGGTGGCTCAGGTCTTCTCTGCTCTGCACTCCTCTTACCCTCCTCCGCAACCCAATACCCATTCCCCCACCCCCATCTCCCGAAACCCCTCAGCTCATGAAGCGATACACCTTCCCCAACCTCTCAGAGGTGGCTCAGGTCTTCTCTGCTCTGCACTCCTCTTACCCTCCTCCGCAACCCAATACCCATTCCCCCACCCCCATCTCCCGAAACCCCTCAGCTCATGAAGCGATACACCTTCCCCAACCTCTCAGAGGTGGCTCAGGTCTTCTCTGCTCTGCACTCCTCTTACCCTCCTCCGCAACCCAATACCCATTCCCCCACCCCCATCTCCCGAAACCCCTCAGCTCATGAAGCGATACACCTTCCCCAACCTCTCAGAGGTGGCTCAGGTCTTCTCTGTCTGCACTTCTCGTACACTCCTCCGCAACCCAATACCCATTCCCCCACCCCCATCTCCCGAAACCCCTCAGCTCATGAAGCGATACACCTTCCCCAACCTCTCAGAGGTGGCTTAGGTCTTCTCTGCTCTGCACTCCTCTTACCCTCCTCCGCAACCCAATACCCATTCCCCCACCCCCATCTCCCGAAACCCCTCAGCTCATGAAGCGATACACCTTCCCCAACCTCTCAGAGGTGGCTCAGGTCTTCTCTGCTCTGCACTCCTCTTACCCTCCTCCGCAACCCAATACCCATTCCCCCACCCCCATCTCCCGAAACCCCTCAGCTCATGAAGCGATACACCTTCCCCAACCTCTCAGAGGTGGCTCAGGTCTTCTCTGCTCTGCACTCCTCTTACCCTCCTCCGCAACCCAATACCCATTCCCCCACCCCCATCTCCCGAAACCCCTCAGCTCATGAAGCGATACACCTTCCCCAACCTCTCAGAGGTGGCTCAGGTCTTCTCTGCTCTGCACTCCTCTTACCCTCCTCCGCAACCCAATACCCATTCCCCCACCCCCATCTCCCGAAACCCCTCAGCTCATGAAGCGATACACCTTCCCCAACCTCTCAGAGGTGGCTCAGGTCTTCTCTGCTCTGCACTTCTCGTACACTCCTCCGCAACCCAATACCCATTCCCCCACCCCCATCTCCCGAAACCCCTCAGCTCATGAAGCGATACACCTTCCCCAACCTCTCAGAGGTGGCTCAGGTCTTCTCTGCTCTGCACTCCTCTTACCCTCCTCCGCAACCCAATACCCATTCCCCCACCCCCATCTCCCGAAACCCCTCAGCTCATGAAGCGATACACCTTCCCCAACCTCTCAGAGGTGGCTCAGGTCTTCTCTGCTCTGCACTCCTCTTACCCTCCTCCGCAACCCAATACCCATTCCCCCACCCCCATCTCCCGAAACCCCTCAGCTCATGAAGCGATACACCTTCCCCAACCTCTCAGAGGTGGCTCAGGTCTTCTCTGCTCTGCACTCCTCTTACCCTCCTCCGCAACCCAATACCCATTCCCCCACCCCCATCTCCCGAAACCCCTCAGCTCATGAAGCGATACACCTTCCCCAACCTCTCAGAGGTGGCTCAGGTCTTCTCTGCTCTGCACTCCTCTTACCCTCCTCCGCAACCCAATACCCATTCCCCCACCCCCATCTCCCGAAACCCCTCAGCTCATGAAGCGATACACCTTCCCCAACCTCTCAGAGGTGGCTCAGGTCTTCTCTGCTCTGCACTTCTCGTACACTCCTCCGCAACCCAATACCCATTCCCCCACCCCCATCTCCCGAAACCCCTCAGCTCATGAAGCGATACACCTTCCCCAACCTCTCAGAGGTGGCTCAGGTCTTCTCTGCTCTGCACTCCTCTTACCCTCCTCCGCAACCCAATACCCATTCCCCCACCCCCATCTCCCGAAACCCCTCAGCTCATGAAGCGATACACCTTCCCCAACCTCTCAGAGGTGGCTCAGGTCTTCTCTGCTCTGCACTCCTCTTACCCTCCTCCGCAACCCAATACCCATTCCCCCACCCCCATCTCCCGAAACCCCTCAGCTCATGAAGCGATACACCTTCCCCAACCTCTCAGAGGTGGCTCAGGTCTTCTCTGCTCTGCACTCCTCTTACCCTCCTCCGCAACCCAATACCCATTCCCCCACCCCCATCTCCCGAAACCCCTCAGCTCATGAAGCGATACACCTTCCCCAACCTCTCAGAGGTGGCTCAGGTCTTCTCTGCTCTGCACTCCTCTTACCCTCCTCCGCAACCCAATACCCATTCCCCCACCCCCATCTCCCGAAACCCCTCAGCTCATGAAGCGATACACCTTCCCCAACCTCTCAGAGGTGGCTCAGGTCTTCTCTGCTCTGCACTTCTCGTACACTCCTCCGCAACCCAATACCCATTCCCCCACCCCCATCTCCCGAAACCCCTCAGCTCATGAAGCGATACACCTTCCCCAACCTCTCAGAGGTGGCTCAGGTCTTCTCTGCTCTGCACTCCTCTTACCCTCCTCCGCAACCCAATACCCATTCCCCCACCCCCATCTCCCGAAACCCCTCAGCTCATGAAGCGATACACCTTCCCCAACCTCTCAGAGGTGGCTCAGGTCTTCTCTGCTCTGCACTCCTCTTACCCTCCTCCGCAACCCAATACCCATTCCCCCACCCCCATCTCCCGAAACCCCTCAGCTCATGAAGCGATACACCTTCCCCAACCTCTCAGAGGTGGCTCAGGTCTTCTCTGCTCTGCACTCCTCTTACCCTCCTCCGCAACCCAATACCCATTCCCCCACCCCCATCTCCCGAAACCCCTCAGCTCATGAAGCGATACACCTTCCCCAACCTCTCAGAGGTGGCTCAGGTCCTCTCCGCTGGCTTCTTCCAGCTCATTGCATCCATCGCTGAGACTTTCACGTGAGTGATTACCTCAGTGTTAGGAGTCAAAATAGGGTCGCTGTAAAGTAGTTCGTCTACTGTCACTTCGCAGGTCCTCTCCTCTCCGCTGGCTTCTCTCCACTTGATGCTTCACCGCGCGTACGTGTTGCTGCTGCCCCAACGTATTTCCTGAGCTTTATAACATAGGCGTTGCATCAACACATACAGAAAACACCACAGGCGCCAGACCTCTCCACACCCCCTCCGCCCGCCCTCAGCACGGAGATTGCTCTGGGGGAGCGCCACCGGTAGCTTACTGACTCAGCCTATTCCCGTGTTTCCCACTGCCCCGACCCCTCTCTCCCCCGTCCATTCCCCCTTCTTTCCAGCTTCATCTACATGGGAACGGAGATTGCTCTGGGGGAGCGCCACCGGTAGCTTACTGACTCAGCCTATTCCCGTGTTTCCCACTGCCCCGACCCCTCTCTCCCCCCTCCATTCCCCCTTCTTTCCAGCTTCATCTACATGGGAACGGAGATTGCTCTGGGGGAGCGCCACCGGTAGCTTACTGACTCAGCCTATTCCCGTGTTTCCCACTGCCCCGTCCCCTCTCTCCCCCCTCCATTCCCCCTTCTTTCCAGCTTCATCTACATGGGAACGGAGATTGCTCTGGGGGAGCACCAGCGGTGGGGGCACATCAGCTTCATCTTCTTCTCCATCGTGAGCCCATGGCTTGAATGTTGCATGTGCTGGCATGGATGGCATTGGGTAGTGGGGGCAGATCAGCTTCATATCTTATTCCATCGTGAGAGACAAAAGATTCTGGGTGCTGGACTTTGCTGGTACGCGGAGGCTTTTTTTTCAGCGTTCCAGTTTGTTACCCAGAATGTTTAGTTCCTTCCAACTTAGTTGCTGCTCTTAGTCGCTGATCTTAGTCGCTGCTCTTAGTCGCTGCTCTCAGTCGCTGCTCTCAGTCGCTGCTCTCAGTCGCTGCTCTCAGTCGCTGCTCTCAGTCGCTGCTCTCAGTCGCTGCTCGTAGTCTCTGCTCTCAGTCGCTGCTCTTAGTCGCTGCTCTCAGTCGCTGCTCGTAGTCTCTGCTCTTTGTCGCTGCTCTCTTTCAACTATACTCTTTGTGTGCTGTGCATGTGTATGCCTGTGTGTATGTTGTTGTCCCTGTGTGCGTGCGCATGCGATATGCATGTGCATATGTGTGCGTGCGTGCGTGCATGCGTGCATGCATGCGTGCGTGCATGTGCGAGTGTGTGTGATCGGTGCTTTTGCATGTACGCATCTTGTGTTTCCTCCCATGCCTCACTGCTGCTGCGCCGTCGTGTTGACGTATCGGCCATGCCCAACTTATCATCATAATGCCAACCAACTCCTCCGCACTCTTGCCAGATCATCATAGGCGTAGCAAGGTGAGGGGAGGTGCAGCAAGGTGGGAGGGGGTGGAGCAAGGTGGGAGGGGGTGTGGAAAAGTGGGAGCAGGTGTGGAAAAGTGGGAGGGGGTGTGGAAAAGTGGGAGGGGCTGTAGCAAGGTGGGATGGTATAACAAGGTTGTGAGCAGGCCTGACAATATTCTCTCATGTATTTGCTGGCCCCAGTCCTCCTATCCATCCAGCAGCCACGCCAGTATACCAACATCCATCCATCCAGCTGGCACGTCTATTTTTCCAGCTCTACAGTCTATCTCCTCACTCCACGCTCATCCTCCTTTCCCCCCCTCAAACCCCCACATCAGGGCCGCCAATGTGTTTCCATGTGTGCATCTCATCAACTGCTTCCGCCCTCCCCATTCCCTATTCATCCCTTGTTTTCCCCCACCCTCCCCTCCGTCCTCTCCCCTCTCCCTTTCACCCCCACATCAGGGTTGCCAATGTGTTTCTATGCACGCATCTCATCAACCTCTTCCGCCCTCCCCACCCCCATTGATCCCTTATCTCCCCCGCCCTCCCCTCTGTCACCTCCCCTCTCCCTTTCACCCCCATTCAGGGCCGCCAATGTGTTTCCCTGCGCGCACCTCATCAACCTCTTCCGCCCTCCCCACCCCCATTCATCCCTTATCCCCCCCGCC
Source organism: Closterium sp. Yama58-4 (assembly GCA_947470075.1). Lineage (NCBI taxonomy): Eukaryota > Viridiplantae > Streptophyta > Zygnematophyceae > Desmidiales > Closteriaceae > Closterium > Closterium sp. Yama58-4. Next base: position 710,380 of record CANIUD010000184.1, on the reverse strand, counting down.
CTCCCCTCCGTCATCTCCCCTCTCCCTTTCACCCCTGCATCAGGGCCGCCAATGTGTTCCCCTGCGCACATCTCATCAACCTCTTCCGCCCGCCCTCCAAGCAAATACCCGACAGCCACCAGAAGGCACTCTGGTTCAGCGGTCAGTGCCATCTCAACTTCCCCCCTCTGTGACTTACTAAGCATCACTCTGTCTTTTGTCACTCAACCTCCTCTACTCACTCACTTCAACACTCACTCACTACTCCGTTACTGACTCTCCACTACTCACTCACTTCAACACTCTTCATTAGAAGGCACTCTGTTCTCCGCCCCCACGCATTCTCGAATGCTTCCATCCCAGAAGTAGCAGCAATGCGGTCACGGAGGAAGAAAGGGGTTTCTTTTCGAACGGGGGGGGGATGGCAGGATGGTGAGGAAGGGGGCACAGGTAGGGATGAGCAAAAAAACGGGCTGGGCCCGGCCCGGGTCGGGCCGGCCCGGAAATGCTCCGGGCCGGGCCTCAAAATTTGGCTGTCGGCCCGGGGCGGGCCGGGCAGGCCCGGCCCGCCGGGCTGGGGGCGGCCCGCTTTTGGCCCGGCCATTTCCGGGCGGGCCGGGCCGGGCGGGCCGGGCCGGGCCGGCCCGGGCCGGGCCCTAGACTTGTTTGCCCCTCTAAAACAGGTCCAAAACACCATTTACCTAAAACAAAAGTGCACCCGGGCCGGGCCGGGCCCGGCCCGGGTCGGGCCTTGCACAGCCCGGGTCGGGCCACCCGGGCCCGAGTACAAAATGGGCGGGCCCGGGCCAGAGTCTTGCTCATTCGGCCCGGGTCGGGCCGGGCCAGGCCCGGCCCGGTTTTTTCATGGGTCCGGCCTGGCCCGACCCGGGCCGGGCCCGGCCCGGCCCGTGCTCAACCCTAGGCACAGGGGTGGCTGAGGAAGGCGGTGGCGGTGGTGGCGTGGATGGTGTGGGGGGTTTGAGGAGCATCGAACGGCACCGGCATCGATCCTGGTGCCGGTGCTGTTCGATGCTCCTCAAACCCCCCCACACCATCCACACCACCACCGCCACCGCCCTCCTCAGCCACTCCCTCGACTTCCACTCCGGTGCCCCCTTCCTCACCATCCTGCCATCCCCTCCCGTTCGAAAAGAAACCCCTTTCTTCCTCCATGACTGTATTGCTGCTACTTCTGTGATGGGGTGCATTCGAGAATGCGTGAGTGCATTCGAGGAGGGAGGGGGCGGTCAGCGCCCTCTCTTTTTCACTCTCTCCGTCACTCAATTACGACTATGGATGTCTTGCATTCTATTGTGTATTTCATCCACCCCCCCCCTCGTCCCCCACTTCCCACACCCCCACCCTCCCACCCTCCCCCAAACAAAACAAACAAACAAACTCTCTCTGTCATTCACGCTGTCACAACCTGCCATCACTCGCTCTCCATATTTTCCCCCCTTTTATCTCTTCTCCAACCACTCATTCTATCACTCACTGTCACTCCTCTCCCTGCAGCTCTACCCCAACTCACTCTACCTCACCCCATCTCACTCTACCTCACCCCATCTCACTCTACCTCACCCCATCTCACTATACCTCACACCATCTCAACCCATTCTCACCCCATGTCTCCCCTGCTACCCTGCTATCAGGCTTGCGAGGAGCCATGGCGTTTGGGTTGGCCCTGCAAGCAACACACGACCTACCCAACCACAGCCACGGGAGGGCGATTTTCACCACCACCACTGCGATTGTCATGCTCACTGTGAGCACCGCTTCTCTTTCCAGTGTGCCTCAATTCCCTTATCACCTGGTGTCTACCCAACCACAGCCACGGGCGGGCGATTTTCACCACCACCACTGCTATTGTCATGCTCACTGTGAGCATACCTTCACTTTTCCGCATGCCTGATTTTTTTTTTGCAAAACGTTTATTGCCTGCCCAATCATTCTGTTGGCAGAAGCACGTCTCCAGTGTTGGAGCGGCTGTGTGTTTGCCAGTCAGATGGCCAGAATCGAGTTTTGAGTCGACTCAAAACTCGATTCTGCTGAGCAACAGCACATCTGTCATCTCCTGTGTTGGAGCGGCTGTGTGTGTGTCAATCAGATGCCTAGAATCGTCTTCTTTTTCCTCTTTCCCCGGTCCCCCTCCCCTTCTTCCCACAATGCTCCAGGTGATCTGCTGGGTGGAAGCACGTCTCCTGTGTTGGAACGGCTGTGTGTTTGTCAATCAGATGCTTCTTATGCCCAGGCGCCTCTTTTTTTTCCTCTTTCCCCCCTCCCCCAACCCCGTTTCCCAGGTGATCTGCTGTGTGGAAGCACGTCTCCTGTGTTGGAGCGGCTGTGTGTGTGTCAATCAGATGCCCAGAATCGTCTTCTTTTTCCTCTTCCCCTGGTCCCCCTCCCCACCCGCCCAAACCCCATCGCACCAGGTGATTCTGCTGGGCGGCAGCACGTCCACTGTGTTGGAGCGGCTGCATGTGACTGGGGACAGATACAGCCAGCTGAGACAGGTGCGGTGTGGTGAAAAGTGGTGAGCAGAGGTGAAGAGAGATGGAGAGGGATGATGAGGGATGTAGAGGGATATAAGATGAGGTGGAGAGGAGGGGAGCGCTTTGACACACTGACTCATGCATCTTACATCAGATGTGTAAATATATGCCGCAAGCGCCTAAAAAATTAACTCAATCCATGCAGGTGAAACATCAGATCAGATGTGTATAGATGCCACAGGAGGACATTTATCGTAATGCGCATGGGCGCAGAGATTGAGAAGTTTCAAGGCACCTTCTTCTGTTAAACCCTTGCTTGCTGCTTTCAGCCTGACGACACATCGGATGACGAAGAAGAGGAGGCGAGTGCTATGACGCATGGACTCATACACTCACATGGGGACACGCTTGACAGCAGCACACGTGGGCATGGGCAAGGGCGTGGGGGAGGGCATGGGTACGGGAATGGGGATGGGCGTGGGGGAGAGCGTGGGAGAGGCCAGGCGAAGAGGCCCCCGTTTCTGCAGCAGCATTTGGATCCAAATGACTCTGGATCACAGCAGCACCAAGTTACCATCCTGCCTGAAAAGTACGTTTGTGGATTTCACTTGCATGCATGTGCTGATGGGTGGGCGCACTCGCATGCACGCCATGCTCTCACATGGGTGCATATGTGCATTCATACACTCGCATTCACTCGCATGATGTGCCTGTCAGAATAAACGGACTGGAATGAGGCAACTAGCAGTGAGTTTGGTACAAATATGCAACCCTAGAATGGTGACCCTCCTATAGGCTAACCCACTATAGCCTACACAGATATAACATGTATAATGTTTGACACACCCCCATAGGCGAAGTGGGAGAGACCTAGGGGTCACAAGACCAGTCAGGGCAAAGCAAGACAAAGCAAGCTCAGGGTGGATCTCGAGGATTCCACACAAATTCCGAGCACAAGCAAGTGGTCACAAGACCAGTTCACATGCAGGTTTATAACAAAGCAAGAAATACAGTGATCACAACCTAGCAAGAGTAAACAAGCAGGTATAAGCATATATAGTGATCACAGTACAAGCAAGGTCAAGAGGTAAGCAAGTGAGGTCCAGTAGGCACAAGGCCTAGTAGAGTGCAGAGGCGCTGATGGTCACGAGGCTGAAGTGCCTTGGTGAACACATCAGCAGTGTTGGCCTCAGTGGCCACGTAGCGAATACAAAGCTGACCGCGCTGCTGTAGCTCTCGAGCAAGGAAGTACCGCAGAGCGATGTGTTTCGTTCTGTGCTCCAGTCTGTGCTCCTCACACAAGGCAATGGCAGCCTTGTTGTCGACGTACAGTACTGGAGGAGAACGAGGCGGCTCTCCGAGGTCGGTCAGCAGGTAGGTCAGCCAGCGTAGCTCCTGGGCAGCCATGGCTGTAGCGTAGATCTCAGCCTCGCAACTGGAGCCGAGAACAGAAGAAGAGCGTGTAGAGCGCCAAGAAACTGAGCCAGAGCCAAGGCTGAAGGTGTAACCCTGAGACGACCGCTGAGTGGCCTGGTCGTCTGCCCAAGAAGCGTCTGAGTGCCCTGTGAGAACAACTCGGTCTCGCCCTCCAAGCACAAGCCCCATGCCCGACGTACTGCACAAGTAGCGCAACACCCTCTTAGCGGCATCCATGTGCTCCTTCCTGTGACGGCCAGGAGCGACATAGCGTGCAAGGATGCTAAGAGGGTATGCAAGGTCAGGTCGAGTGCAGGTCATCAGGTACATGAGGCAGCCCACAAGCTCTGGATACGGGCCACTCGGCTCTACGGACTCATCCGAAGGCAGAGCTGAGAGCGAGTGACCGGTAGGCAGAGGAGTGGACTGAGGCGAGGAGTACGTGAAGCCGAAGCGCTGGAGAACCTGCTGCACCATGTGTGACTGAGTCAGGGTGATGGTGCGCCGTGCTCTGTCCCGGGTGATCCGCAAGCCAAGATAGCTTGTCAGCTCACCCAGGTCTGTGCACGTGTGTCTCCTCTGCAGCTCCGACTTCACGTAGGCGAGTCCTGCAGTGTCAGCAGTAGCAAAGACCAAGTCGTCGACGTACACGAGGATGTAGAACGGCGGCAGCGAAGTGTCGGTGCGCAGGAACAGCGACGGGTCAGCTGTAGAAGGCGCGAACCCAAGAGCCGCAAGTGTAGTCCTCAGTGTGTCGTGCCACTCACGCGGAGCCTGGCGGAGACCGTAGACCGGCCGCTGAAGCCTCCACTGGGTACCAGAAGGAAACGACCCAGTGAAGCCAGGTGGGCGGCGCAGCCAGATCTCCTCGTGCAGGCTGCCCTGCAAGAAAGCAGTGCTGAAGTCAAGTGAGTGAAGCTCGTAGTCGCGGTGAGCGGCTATGTGCAGCAGCACCCGAAGAGTGGTCATCTTTGGGGTGGGGGAGAAGGTCTGGAAGAAGTCAACTCCCTCTCGCTGACTGAAGCCTCGAGCCACGTAACGCGCCTTGAAGACAGGCGGAGAACCCGGTGGCCGCTTCACCCTGAAAATCCACATGCCACTGACGATGTTCGCCCCAGGAGGGGGAACCTCGTCGACGTAGGTGCGTGTGGACTTCCAGGAAGCCATCTCGGCGTCCATGGCTGTCTGCCACTGAGAGGAGTAGGGACCCGCCATCGCCTCAGCGTAAGTGCGCGGGGTCGGGATGTCTGGTGCATCCGGGTCTCCCTCAGGGGCAACTAGCAGGGACACGAGACGGGGCAAAGCAGCAGCAAGACACTGGAACTCCTCCTGTCTGTCCTCAAGGACGTCCGTGCCAAGAGCACACTCACCCCCGACGGACGGAGGACAGACAGACTCAGACTCAGACTCAGCAACAAGGCTAGCAGCGTAGTCTAGACGACAGGCAGCAGCAAAGTCAACCAACTCAGCGACCAGAGCAGACGCAGCGGAGGACTCAAAGGTAGGGTCAGTGACAACAGTAGCTAGGAGACGCGTGACAGTAGGGTGCTCAGCACGATACCGGTCAGACTCAGGGTTCGGAACGTCAGGCAAAGAGGACGAAGGAGGAGACGGTAGAGGGACACGCTGAGGAGCAGTAGAGGGACGCAGAGTCATGTAGTGAGTGCCTGGGACAGGAGGAGGACGCTCACGGCGGACACGACTACCAGTGCGAGCAGTACGAACAGGCGACGCAGGACGAGACTCAGGCTCACGACGCTCTGTAAGACCTCCTGTGGGACCAGTGTAAGGAGAGGGAGCAGGGAGAGGCGAGGTAGGCGGTAACTGTGACTGCGGCTGGACAGGCGGAGGACACTCTACGGAGGGAGGAGGACAAGGAGGAGGAGCCTGCCCAAGAACCTGCTGAAGGAGCGGTACGAAGTACGGTCGCGGCCGCGCAGCGTCTCCAGAAGCAGTAGAGACTCCAGCGGCCGGGTCCGCAGTACCAGCAGGAGCTCCAGCGTCCGGGTCCACAGCACCAGCAGCAGCTCCACCAGCCGGGTCCTCAACACCAGCAGCAGCTCCAACGCCCGGGTCCTCAGCAGCAGCAGCAGCGCCACCGCTCGGGTCCTCAGCTCCAGCAGCAGCTCCAACGTCCGAGTCCTCAGCACCAGCAGCAGCTCCACCGCCCGGGTCCTCAGCACCAGCAGCAGCTCCAACGTCCGGGTCCGCAGCACCAGCAGCAGCGCCACCGCTCGGGTCCCCAGCTCCAGCAGCAGCTCCAACGTCCGAGTCCTCAGCACCAGCAGCAGCTCCACCGCCCGGGTCCTCAGCACCAGCAGCAGCTCCACCGCTCGGGTCCTCAGCACCAGCAGCAGCGCCACCCCCAGAGTCCGCAGCACCAGGAGCACCACTCCGAAGACTGCAGCGCCGTGTGTACCACTCGCGGATCTGCTGAATGGGGGGGAGCTCCTGGGTAGGAGGGGAAGTACCGGGACGAGCTCCAGCAGCACCTCTCCGGAGGCGGCAGTACTCGAGGTACCTCTCCTGCAGCTGCTGGGAGGAGAGGGCTCCTCCAGGTGTAGCACGCTCAGGCTCAGCACCCCCAGACTCAGCACCCCCAGACTCAGCACCTCCAGGCTCCGCACCCCCAGACTCAGCACTCCCAGGCTCAGCACCCCCAGACGCAGCACCCCCAGGCTCAGCACCCCCAGACGCAGTACCCCCAGGCTCAGCACCCCTAGCAGGACGAGAGTCAACAGCTACCTCGACAGGCTCACCCGGGTCTACCTGGGACACACCTGAGGGAGCGGCACCCTGAGGGGGGAGGGGGTCTGGTACCTCAGCACCTGGAGCGAGGAAGAGAGGCGGGGGGGGAGCGGGGCAGTGCGGTAGGGGAAGAGGCGGTAGTAGGGGACGGACTCGTCAAAAGTGACGTCCTGAGAGGCCAGGACACGACGCGAGGTGGGGTGGTAGAACTGCCAGCCAGGGGCGTCTGGGACAAAGCCAAGGAAGACGCAGGGGACAGCGCGACGGGAGAGCTTGTCCGCGGACGTGTCGCGGACAAAAGCTCGGGATCCCCAGACCCGAAAACGCGACGCATCGCCAGCCTCTCCCGTCCAACGCAGTGTCGGAGAAGTCTCGGGCAAGGAGACACGGGGCCAGAGGTTGAGCTGATGCGCAGCGTATCGGACTGCAAACGGCCACAGAAAATGGGGGGCAGCCGCATGGCTCAAGGAGGTACGAGCGACCTCCATGACCAGACCAATGCGGCGCTCAGCAACCCCATTCTGCTGTGGAGAGGCCGGAAGCGTGTACGACTGCTCAATGCCCTCCTGCTGACAGAAGGCCTCCAAGAGGCCAGAGGAAAACTCCCCACCTCTATCAGAGTGCAGACGCAGGACAGGGAAGTCGGAGCGGAAACGCTCACTGAGCTGGAGACGAGATCTGCGGATCCAAGGGATCAAGACATCAGGGACGTCACCCTTGGCGCGCAAGGGGAAGACCGTGGTGTAGCGCGAGAAGTCGTCAACAACAATCAGGAAGTACCGCTCCTGACCCTGACCACGGACGCGGGCTGGGCCCCACACGTCCATGTGGAGCGTCTGCAAGGGAGCAGTCGTCGGGGGAAAGGAGGAGGAGTGAGGAGCGGCGCGCTGCCGCCCCTCGACACAGGGAATACAGGTAGGAGCAGGCGAGTCTGGAAGGGGAGGGAGTACCCTGGGAAGACCAGCAACAAGGTCCCGTTTGTGCATGGCCCGAAGGCGCTGCACAGACGGGTGACCAAGGCGGTGGTGCCAAAGGACAGTCTCATGCGCCAGAGAGCGACACGAGCAGGGGGCGGACAGCTGACCTGACGCAGACGTAGACGCAGCTACCTGAGGGGACTCAGTGGTCAGTGTGTACAGGTCCGACCCCGGCTCTCGAGTGAAGGTAGCCAGGTGGCGACCCGTCCGAGCACACGTGCAGTGCGTCACGCGCTCGTAGGCAGGGGTGAACTGGTGAACACCCCCGTCCTGGAGCTCTCGGCCTGCCACCAAGTTCGTAGAGAACGAGGGGAGGTAGAGACCTGACAGCGTGCCGGACGGGACCGCAGGACAAGGAAGGACAGTGGAGGAGGTCGCAAAGACCGGACCCCCAGAGGGGTCAGCAAGGGAGACAGCAACTGGCCGAGCGAGTGGCTCAAGGACAGTGCGGTCACGAAAGAAAGAGCGAGAAGCACCTGAGTCCAGTGTGAAGGTGTGCAGTGCTGCAGTCGACTCAGTACCAGGGGGCACAGACGCACTAGCACCTAGGGCAGCAGCCTCACCATCACCTGGGGTAGCAGACACGCGAGCACCTGGAGCGGCAGACGCACTAGCACCTAGAGCAGTAGGCTCACCAGCACCTGGAGTAGCAGACACGCGAGTACCGGGAGTGGTAGCCTCACCTGCTCCGAGGGCAACAGACGTACTGGCACCGAGAGCGGCTGCCTCACTCACAGAGCGACTACCACTACGGCCACCCCGACTGCTCAAACCGGCGTACCACTCACGAGCCTGCTGGAGCAGAAGAGGGCACGGCTGCTGCACCTGTCCACTACCGGAGCCTCCCGAACGACGGACGCCAGAGCGACTACCACTACGGCCACCCCGACTGCTCAAACCGGCGTACCACTCACGAGCCTGCTGGACCAGAAGAGGGCACGGCTGCTGCACCTGTCCACTACCAGGGGCTCCCGAACGACGCACGCCAGAGCGACTACCACGCCGGCCACCCCGACTGCCCAAACCGGCGTACCACTCACGAGCCTGCTGGACGGTAGGAGAGTACGGCTGCTGCACCTGTCCACTACCAGAGGCTCCCGAACGACGCACGTCAGAGCGACTACCACGACTGCCACCCCGATAGCCCCAACTGGCGTACCACTCACGAGCCTGCTGGACCGTAAGAGGGCACGGCTGCTGCACCTGTCCACTACCAGGGGCTCCCGAACGACGCACGTCAGAGCGACTACCACTACGGCCACCTCGATAGCCCCAACTGGCGTACCACTCACGAGCCTGCTGGAGCGTGAGGGACTCACGCGCACGGTCCTGTGGCTGCATCTGGCCACGTCAGGAGCAGCAGGAGTAGCGGGAGTGGGAGTAGAAACGGCAGTAGTAGCAGTAGCAGCGGTAGCAGTGCTGGCAGGGCAATGCTCACCAGTGGTCGGCGTGGCAGGCGCAGTAGGAAGCTCCGCGGCAGCTGCTGCAGAGCTAGACCGGGCTACGACGGCAGTTGCTCCAGGGGCGGCTGCTGCAGGTGCGGGCGGCTCCAGGGGCGGCTGCTGCAGTGGCGGGCGGCTCCAGTGGCTGCTGCCGCAGTGGCGGGCGGCTGCAGGGGCTGCTGCTGCAGTGGCGGCGGCTCCAGGGGCTGCTACTGCAGTGGCGGCTGCTCCAGGGGCGAGAGGCGGATTAGGGTTAGGTGGCGACGGCGCGGGCAGGGCGACGCGGCGGGCAGGTGGCGACGCCGCGGGCAGGGCGACGGATTAGGGTTAGGTGGCGACGGCGCGGGCAGGTCGACGCGGCGGGCAGGTGGCGACGCCGCGGGCAGGTCGACGCGGCGAGGAGGTGGCGACGCCGCGTGCATGAGGCGACGCCGCGGGCAGGCGACGACGTCGCGGGCAGGTGGCGACGCCGCGACGACGCCGCGGGCAGGCGACGTCTCCGCGGGCAGGCGACGGCGCCGCGGGCAGGGATCGACGTCGCGGGCAGGCGGCTTCGACGCGGGCAGGCGACGACGCCGCGGAGAGGCGGCGACGCTGCGGGCAGAGCGACGCGGCGGCCGGCTAGGGCCTGCAGGGGCGGCGCGCGGTCGGGCAGAGGCTGCGCGCGGGCCTGACGGGTCTGCAGGGGCGGCTCTCGGGCCTGACGGGCCTGTAGCGGCGGCTCGGGGGCCTGACGGGCCTGCAGCGGCGACTCGGGTGCCTGACGTGCCTGTAGCGGCGGCTCAGGTGCCTGACAGGCCTGCAGCGACGGCTCGGTGGCCTGACGGACCTGCAGGGGCAGCTCGAGGGCGCACGAGGGCGCACGAAGGCGCACAAGGAGAGAAAGGCGCACGAGGGCGCACGTAGGGTAGGGCGCACGAGGGCGCACGTAGGGTAGGGCGCACGAGGGCGCGTAGGCGCAAGAGGCGCACGGTAGGTAGGTAGGTAGGTAGGTAACGGTGGGCCCTAAGAACGGTCCTAGCGATGGACCTGCTCTGATACCATGTCAGAATAAACGGACTGGAATGAGGCAACTAGCAGTGAGTTTGGTACAAATATGCAACCCACTATAGCCTACAGGCTAACCCACTATAGCCTACACAGATATAACATGTATAATGTTTGACAGTGCCCGCACGCATGCACTCACGTCCATGTATGTACACGCTCTCACATCACATGAGCTCACATGCACTCACATGGGTGTACATGTGGACATATGTGGCCATGCAACTGCATACCCAGCCCCGTCCCTCTCTACTGTTGCTTTCCTCCCTTGTCACTGCCACAATACTCAGTCCTCAGTCTCAGTTACATAAATTCTCACTGTGAAGCCTGCTTTGGAGGTGCCTAAAGAATATATTCCTAAGCTGCCATACCATTTATCCAGCTCTCGGTTTCAAATACATAAGAATAATCTCCAGTGTGAATATATATATACATATATATATATATTAATGATGACTTATGTGTTCTGAGCGTCGCAAAGCAGGTCTTGTATCGTTTTCGCAAAGCTTTTTTTTCGTTGCTTCTCCCCTTCTCACCCTGTCATATCTCACCCTCATTAATCTCAAATTCCCTCATCCTTCCAGTCCGCCGGTTGTGGACTTCGATTCAAAACACATCCGTCCTTTTTTCATGGCAGAGCCGGCACCTGATACAACCCATATACCCCTCTCGCTCTCTTTCCTCAACCTCCTTGCAGCCCTTCCTTTGAGGACCTCGATTCAAAATACATTCGACCATTCTTCACCGCAGAGCTGGCACCGGATACACGACTTTTGAGGCGCCTCACAAGTGTCTCCCCCACACCCCTTTTCTCTGCCGCCCGTCTATCTGTTTGTGCAGCCCTTCCTTTGAGGACCTCGATTCAAAGTACATCCGTCCATTCTTCACCGCAGAGCCGGCACCTGATACACGGCGCAGGGAGGGTGGAGGGGCGGATAGGGTTAGTGAGAGGGAGAGAGAGGGGGGAGTGTGTGGAGGAACAGGAGGAGTGGGTAGAGGAATGGGAGAAGTGAGGTCACCTCAAATAAGCTCCCCACAGAGAAGGGGTGGTGGCGGTGGCGGTGCTGCTGCAGGTGGCCTTTCCGGGAGTTTATTGGAGCGAAGGAGCTCTTTCCGGTCTGGTTCGCCCACCACACGTAGCACACGGGGAGGTTCGGGAGAAGCGGGAGGTTCGGGAAGAGTGGGAGGTGGGGAATCACCAGAAGCAACATCCCCGCAAAGGAGGAGTGATCTGGTAGGGCCCTTTGGAAGTCCACCGGATAAAAAGGGTATCTTCCAGCTGGGTTCGCCTGTTCCTGCACGTGGTCCACGGTAACTTCAAGGGTGGCTTGATTTCCGTTTGTACAGAAATATTATGAAATAGTGTTATGATGAGACGTACATTAGAATAATCATGCCCAAGTGCATGGCTTATGATGGCTCAGAACAATAAAATCATGGCTGCAGCACTAATTGTTGTACACGAAAGCTTGGAGTAATGCTGTCGTTGCAATTCTAGTGTATAAAATAGAAACGGTTTTTGTGTTATATATCATACATCTGCAAAGGCGCGTAACGATTTTTGTTGTAATGCAGTCTCAAATTTCGATGTTTCGACAATCTCTCCCCCCTGTCACCAAGTGTCGACGTTTTCTCGCCAAGAAACGGATTCCATCGTCGCTTGCTGTAACCACAATTTCGCAAATGTCGTCAGACCCGCCGTGTTACCTTCCAGATGACTCGGACGAGTCGCCTGAGCATATCGATGATAGCGGGGACAGCTCTAGCGAGGATACCGATAAACGGAGAGAGTCCAAGGAGAAGTCAGACATAGTCTCGGCGATTCTGCTGGCGGCAGCAGCGTCGGATGCGGAGAGCCGTCCGATTGGCGACGATGAAGTGGACGCGGTGCTGCGAGAGTTAGGCGTCAATGTCAGCAATGACGTCAGCGACGACGTCAGCAGGGAATGTAACGCGGGAAACGACAGCGAAGGGGAGTCGTCTCGGAGAACGGAGGGTGAAGGGGAGGGAAGAATAAAAAGAGGGAAGGAGAAAGGAGGAAAGGGAGGGGAGGGGAGAGGAGAGGGGAGAGGAGAGGGGATCGGAGACGGGAGAGAGGAGGACAGAGGAGGAGAAAGCGAAGCAGATAGAGGCAGAGAGAGTGAGGGCGTGGGGGATGGCGATCCGGGCGAACAGGGTAGGGAAATGGGTAAAGAGCGGTTGAGAGAGATGGAGAGAGAGAAGGAAGAGGAAAGGGAGGAAGATGATCAGGAGAGGAAGGACAAGGAGGAGAGAGTAGAGAGGGAGAACGAGAAGAAGAGAGAAAGGGGGAGGAGGGAGGAAGAGAGGGCGAGGGAGAGGGAGAAACGGGAGGTGGAGGAAGGGAGGGAGAAGGAGAAGGCAAGGGAGGAGGAGAGGAGGAGGGAAGCGGAGAGTGAGAGAGTGAGGAGGAGAGGCACAGGCAGGTCGCTGTGGTCTCATGGGTGGCTGCCCGGCAAGAGACACGCGGATGAGGTGAGGTGTGGTAGGAAGTGAGGTGTGGGAAGGGCGGGTGTGAGGTAAGTATATATGAACTACACGGTGTGGCTAAGGAGGAGAGGCACAGGCAGGTCGCATGGGTGGCTTCCTGGGAAGAGACACGCAGATGAGTTGAGGAAACGGGGAAAGAATGAATAGGTGGAAGGGGTGGGAGTATGGTGAGGGATGAGATAAGGTGAGGGGCACACGCAGGCAGGTCTCTGTGGTCACCTTGCAAGGATGAGTGCTGGGCTAGACACACACGGATGAGGTGAGGCGTGGGAGGTGGTTGAGGAGGGTGTGGAGTGGGCGAGGGGCATGGCAGCTGGACGTTCAGCTGCACAGGTGAGGGGCACAGGCAGGTCGCTGTGGTTGCATGGGTGGCTTCCGGACAAGGCACGCAGATGAGGTGAGACGTGGTAGGAAAATGAGGTGTGGGAAGGGGTGGGGTGTGAGACGGGTATGGCTGGCAGCTGCGTGCTATGAGAGGCACAGGCAGGGATCGGTGTGGTCCCATTTCATGGGTGACTGCTGGGCAGACACATGCGGAATCAATTTTTTAGTCAACCCAAAAATCGTCTCATCACAGGCAGGGATCGGTTTGGTCTCATTTTATGGGTGACTGCCGGGCAGACACATGTGGGGATAGGTTGTGGTGAACTTGGGTATGGCCGGTTATTGACAAGGCCGTGTGTGATTTCATCAGTCATCATGTTCCATGCCCATGCCCATGCCCATTCCCATGCCCATGCCCATGCCCATGCCCATGCCCATGCCCATGCCCATTCCCATGGCCATGCCCATGCCCATGCCCATGCGCATGCCCATGCGCATGCCCATACCCACACTCATGCCCATGCCATCTCTCCCGCCCATCCTGCTGCCCACATGCAATGCAGGACGAGAACCAGCAGGAGTGGCGGCAGCACGGGCGGCATTTCCTGGTGGTCACCAACGCGGGCAAGCCCGTCTTCTCACGGTGATTGGCTGTGTGATTTGCATTAAAGTCAAGTCAAAAGAGCTGACATATGATATGAGTTGACTCAAAAGTCATTTGGTCGTCACCAATGCGGGCAAGCCCGTCTTCTCACGGTGATTTGCATTTGCCACACCGACGCAAACCAGTTGTTTTAGATTTCTAAAATAACAGATTTGGCATTTCCGGTCGTTACCAACGCGGGCAAGCCCGTCTTCTCACGGTGATTGCCTGGCTACCAGCCGCTGTTGGGCTGTTGCTGAGCTGTTGAGACGCAGATGCTTGACCTTGTTGCTGCTCTCTGGAGGAACCTGCATGCCAAGCATTTCTGTGAGGAACCTGCATTTGAGGTTGTTTCTGTGAATGCCTCAAACGCAGGGCGACACAGCACCTTGCTTGTCAGTTTGTACCGCTTGCGTTGTTAGCTCCTTGTCCTTGTTTGTCCTTTCTCCCCTCCTCCCCTCCTCCTCTCCTCCTCCCCTCCTCCTCCCCTCCTCCTCCCCTCCTCCTCCCCTCCTTCTCCCCTCCTCCTCCCCTCAGGTACGGCGACGAGTACAAGCTAGCAGCGTTCGGAGGGGTGCTGCAGGCGCTGGTGGCATATGTGGAGTCGACAGGGGACCACATCAGAAGCATCAGTGCTGGCTTGCACCAGGTGGGCGGGCTGGGCAGCTGTTGCACCCGTAGCAGGCGGGGTGGGGAGTATTAGTCATGCACTCATGGATACTCTAGTCAGAGGGGTGCTGCAGGCGCTGGTGGCATACGTGGAGTCCACGGGGGATCACATCAGAAGCATCAGTGCAGGCTTGCACCAGGTGCCTGTTGCATGGGGTGTATGGCAGGAGGGGTGCGGTGCTGAGTGGTGATGGTTGCTTAAGGGGTGCTGCAGGCGCTGGTGGCGTACGTGGAGTCCACGGGGGATCGCATCAGAAGCATCACTGCCAGGCTGCACCAGGTGCCAGGCCCTCTCACTCACCCCCGTCCACCCCTGTCCACCCCTGTCCACCCCTGTCCACCCCTGTCCACCCCTGTCCACCCCTGTCCTGAACCCACCCCTTCCCCAAAGGTGCTCTTCCTCGTGCGCGGCTCCTTCTACCTCGTCGCCATCTCAGATGCAGGCGAGCCGGAGCCAATCATAGAGCGACAGCTGGACCACCTCCACAAGATGGTGAGCCTTGAGTCGGGGCAGTCTAAACACACCAGAGCCAATCATAGAGCGACAGCTGGACCACCTCCCCAAGATGGTGAGCCTTGAGTCGGGTCAGTCTAAACACACCAGAGCCAATCATAGAGCGACAGCTGGACCACCTCCACAAGATGGTGGGTCTGCAGAAGTGGATGAGGGATGGCATGGCATGGCATGGCATAGCATGGCATGGCATGGCATGACGTGGCATGGCGTGACGTGGCATGGCATGGCATGCAATGGCATTGGATGGGATGGGATGGCATGGCATGGGATGGCATGGCATGGGATGGCATGGCATGGCATGGCATGGCGCCCCCCTTGTTCTCCTCACATCATTCCAATGAGAAGAGAACAAGCCCCCCCCCACCCCCCTTATTCTAATCTGCATCATGCTTCTCTCCTCCCGTTTCCTCTTTCAAAATCTTAATATTCCAAGCATTCTTGGTTGCCACACTACCAACTTTTAATAATTTCCTTCTTCTCGCTCCAGCTACTCATGCTACTGACATCAGCCACGAGACGTCGTTCGTTCGCCGGGTTAATATTAGAGTTTTCAATCCCTTCAACATTCCTACACTTATGCCGACCCTTTTTCCGCATCTCCCCTATTCCCTCTACCCCTGCCTCCCCCCTCTTCCCCCCCACCCCGCCCCACTCACCAGCTCCTCATGCTGCTGACGTCAGCCATCGAGAGGTCGTTTCTGCGCAACCCCAAGTTTGACATCCGCCCGCTGCTGGGCGGCACGGACCGTCTCTTCTCCGCTCTCATCCACTCCTTCTCCTGGTGAGCCTTCCCATGTAGCCAGCCAGCTACCTCTTTTACAACCCCACACAACCCCTCACAACCCAAGTTTGACATCCGCCCGCTGCTGGGCGGCACGGACCGTCTCTTCTCCGCTCTCATCCACTCCTTCTCCTGGTGAGCCTTCCCATGTAGCCAGCCAGCTACCTCTTTTACAACCCCACACAACCCCTCACAACCCAAGTTTGACATCCGCCCGCTGCTGGGCGGCACGGACCGTCTCTTCTCCGCTCTCATCCACTCCTTCTCCTGGTGAGCCTTCCCATGTAGCCAGCCAGCTACCTCTTTTACAACCCCACACAACCCCTCACAACCCAAGTTTGACATCCGCCCGCTGCTGGGCGGCACGGACCGTCTCTTATCCGCTCTCATCCACTCCTTCTCCTGGTGAGCCTTCCCATGTAGCCAGCCAGCTACCTCTTTTACAACCCCACACAACCCAAGTTTGACATCCGCCCGCTGCTGGGCGGCACGGACCGTCTCTTCTCCGCTCTCATCCACTCCTTCTCCTGGTGAGCCTTCCCATGTAGCCAGCCAGCTACCTCTTTTACAACCCCACACAACCCCTCACAACCCAAGTTTGACATCCGCCCGCTGCTGGGCGGCACGGACCGTCTCTTCTCCGCTCTCATCCACTCCTTCTCCTGGTGAGCCTTCCCATGTAGCCAGCCAGCTACCTCTTTTACAACCCCACACAACCCTTCACAACCCAAGTTTGACATCCGCCCGCTGCTGGGCGGCACGGACCGTCTCTTCTCCGCTCTCATCCACTCCTCCTGGTGAGCCTTCCCATGTAGCCAGCCAGCTACCTCTTTTACAACCCCACACAACCCCTCACAACCCAAGTTTGACATCCGCCCGCTGCTGGGCGGCACGGACCGTCTCTTCTCCGCTCTCATCCACTCCTTCTCCTGGTGAGCCTTCCCATGTAGCCAGCCAGCTACCTCTTTTACAACCCCACACAACCCCTCACAACCCAAGTTTGACATCCGCCCGCTGCTGGGCGGCACGGACCGTCTCTTATCCGCTCTCATTCACTCCTTCTCCTGGTGAGCCTTCCCATGTAGCCAGCCAGCTACCTCTTTTACAACCCCACACAACCCCTCACAACCCAAGTTTGACATCCGCCCGCTGCTGAGCGGCACGGACCGTCTCTTATCCGCTCTCATCCACTCCTTCTCCTGGTGAGCCTTCCCATGTAGCCAGCCAGCTACCTCTTTTACAACCCCACACAACCCCTCACAACCCAAGTTTGACATCCGCCCGCTGCTGGGCGGCACGGACCGTCTCTTCTCCGCTCTCATCCACTCCTTCTCCTGGTGAGCCTTCCCATGTAGCCAGCCAGCTACCTCTTTTACAACCCCACACAACCCCTCACAACCCAAGTTTGACATCCGCCCGCTGCTGGGCGGCACGGACCGTCTCTTCTCCGCTCTCATCCACTCCTTCTCCTGGTGAGCCTTCCCATGTAGCCAGCCAGCTACCTCTTTTACAACCCCACACAACCCCTCACAACCCAAGTTTGACATCCGCCCGCTGCTGGGCGGCACGGACCGTCTCTTCTCCGCTCTCATCCACTCCTTCTCCTGGTGAGCCTTCCCATGTAGCCAGCCAGCTACCTCTTTTACAACCCCACACAACCCCTCACAACCCAAGTTTGACATCCGCCCGCTGCTGGGCGGCACGGACCGTCTCTTCTCCGCTCTCATCCACTCCTTCTCCTGGTGAGCCTTCCCATGTAGCCAGCCAGCTACCTCTTTTACAACCCCACACAACCCCTCACAACCCAAGTTTGACATCCGCCCGCTGCTGGGCGGCACGGACCGTCTCTTCTCCGCTCTCATCCACTCCTCCTGGTGAGCCTTCCCATGTAGCCAGCCAGCTACCTCTTTTACAACCCCACACCTACGTTGCACTATACGCTTAGGAAATTTTACGTTTCACGTATATGCGTTCACGTATAAACGTGAAAACGTGAAACGGGGACAAATACGCGATACGTAAATCCGGGCAGGCGAAAAAAAAAAAAGAGAAAAAATTTGTTGCCGCTGATTCCGCGATCTGCAATTCTGTGAAACCTAATTTTGAGATTCGAAACTCGAATGCCCCCCTCCCCTCCCCTTCACCGCACATCACCTCACACCACCTCCCAAACCCAACCTTCCCTTACAAGCTGCTCGCCAGTCGGCGTGAGTACAACAGCGAAGCTCACGCCAAGTTTACTGCTATTGCTAGCAGCGGCGTCGCGTCACTTGCAGATCTTAGCAACCGCAATATTAGGACGATTCTAGCCAACAATTTCGTACTGGCGAAAACCCCACGGGAGTTATCCGCATCAAGTATTGCTGAAGTTCTTTCCCTATAAGCATTCTACCTCAACTGAAATGTTTTTTCCCTGCCCTAGAAAATTTCAACCTGCCCGACGCACCGTATTTCGAGGTTTTTTGTACGCTGGAAATTTGCGTATCGCGTATGTACGATACCGTATAGTTCGTACGCGTTCCGTACGCCATACGCGTATTTTGCAACATAGCCCCACACAACCCCTCACAACCCAAGTTTGACATCCGCCCGCTGCTGGGCGGCACGGACCGTCTCTTCTCCGCTCTCATCCACTCCTTCTCCTGGTGAGCCTTCCCATGTAGCTAGCCAGCTACCTCTTTTACAACCCCACACAACCCCTCACAACCCAAGTTTGACATCCGCCCGCTGCTGGGCGGCACGGACCGTCTCTTCTCCGCTCTCATCCACTCCTTCTCCTGGTGAGCCTTCCCATGTAGCCAGCCAGCTACCTCTTTTACAACCCCACACAACCCCTCACAACCCAAGTTTGACATCCGCCCGCTGCTGGGCGGCACAGACCGTCTCTTCTCCGCTCTCATCCACTCCTTCTCCTGGTGAGCCTTCCCATGTAGCCAGCCAGCTACCTCTTTTACAACCCCACACAAGCCTGGTAAGTGCAAGCCTGGTGTCGCTCCATACTCCCCCTGTGAGTGATAGGTCGAGTTTTCAGTCGACTCAAAACACGACTTATCACACTTGGTAAGTGCAAGCCTGGTGTCGCTCCATACTCCCCCTGTGAGTGATAGGTCGAGTTTTGAGTCGACTCAAAACTCGACTTATCACACTTGGTAAGTGCAAGCCTGGTGTCGCTCCATACTCCCCCTGTGAGTGATAGGTCGAGTTTTGAGTCGACTCAAAACTCGACTTATCACACTTGGTAAGTGCAAGCCTGGTGTCGCTCCATACTCCCCCTGTGAGTGATAGGTCGAGTTTTGAGTCGACTCAAAACTCGACTTATCACACTTGGTAAGTGCAAGCCTGGTGTCGCTCCATACTCCCCCTGTGAGTGGACCCATCAGGACTGCAGTAGCTGCGTTATGCCTTTCTGTCGCTTTGGCTCCCCACCCCCCATCCATCCCATTCACAGGGATCCAGCCAGCTACCGCTCCTCCATTCCATGCGCTGTCTGCGCATACCAGCATGGGTGCGAACCACTGCGAGCGGCACAATCAAGACTGCCTGTTGTTGCTTATCTTGCTCCTGCTGGTGCTGCTGGCGCTGGTGTATCATGCTTCCATACATTTCCTATCGTCCCCATCCCATGCCAGGGATCCAGACAGCTACCTTTCATCCATGCGATGCCTGCGCATACCAGCATGGGTGCGAACCACAGTGAGCGGCGCGATCAAGACCGCTGCTGCTTCTGATGCCGCTGCTGGTGGTGATGGTGCTGCTGCTGCTGCGTTCTTTCATTTACCCCATTGCCCTCCCTCCCCATTCCACACCCAGGGACCCAGCCAGCTACCTCTCCTCCATGCGGTGTCTCCGCATACCAGCATGGGTGCGAACAACAGTGAGCGGTGCGATCAAGGCCTGTTGCTCTTGTCCCTGCTGCTGCTGCATGTGTCTGTCTGCACCCATTGCCCTCCCCATTCCAATCCCAGGGACCCAGCCAGCTACCTCTCTTCCATGCGCTGTCTCCGCATACCAGCATGGGTGCGCACCACAGTGAGCGGCGCGATCAAGACCGCTGCTGCTGCATCCCCTGCGCTCTTCGCGCTGGTCTTTTCGGGCTTTGAGGTGGTCACAGTGGCGCACAGGAAGAGGGAACCTCTGCACTCTGATGACATCTTCCTTCTCCTCAACTTCCTCAACGCTTCAGATTCATTCCGGTAAGCCGTAGGTCTCCATGTAAGTTGTTGCCTCCCTCCCCTGCGCTCTTCGCGCTGGTCTTCTCGGGCTTTGAGGTGGTCACAGTGGCGCACAGGAAGCGAGAGCCTCTTCACTCGGATGATATTTTCCTTCTACTCAACTTCCTCAACGCCTCAGATTCCTTTCGGTAAGACTTAAACTGGACTTGAGTTCCCTCCTGCCATGCCCGTGCTCTTCTTGCTGCCGCCTCCCCTGCGCTCTTCGCGCTGGTTTTCTCGGGCTTTGAGGTGGTCACAGTGGCGCACAGGAACATCCCACAGTCAGAGTGTCGAACAGAGAGCCATTCTGATTATGTCCTTCTTTTCCTCGGCATCCCCAATGCGTTCGATTTCTTCCGGTTTGGCGTAGTTTCCCTCCTTCAGCGGCTGGTCTCTCTCTCCCCCACCCTTCCCCCCTCCCTCGCTCCCTCCCACAATCCCCCGTGCTTCTCCTCCCACCAAACCCCCCAGAACATCACCCGAGTCCTTCACGCCAGTGTGCCTGCCCCACTACAACCCAGCCGCCTTCCTTTATGCCTATGTGCACTACTGGGCGGCAGACCAGCCACTGCTGTAAACTCGTGATTCAACCCCCTATACGTTCCTATTTTTCCCTCTCTCATCTCCAACCCACACAGAACTTCACCCGAGTCCTTCACCCCCGTCTGCCTGCCTCACTACAACCCAGCCGCCTTCCTCTATGCCTATGTGCACTACTGGGCGGCAGACCAGCCGCTGCCACCCACCCCTCGCACCATCCACTCCCATTCCATCCGCCAACCAAGCGTCTCTCAGTCAAACGCTTCCCAGTCAAAACCAATTGCTGCTGCTGCTGCTGGCGACGCTGCTGCTGGCGACACTGCTGGTGGCGACGCTGCTGCTACTGCTAACGCTGGTGTTGGCAGCAATGGCAGCAGCAGGGCGCCAGTGTACGACCACCACCAGTCGCGGGGAGACACGGGGTTGCTGCTGCTCTCTGCTGATCCCAACAGCTTCCACGCACTCAAGGATGTGAGGTGAGGCGAGTTACGGTGCGGTGCAGCACGGTGAGTAGAGGTGTCAAGGGAAGCAGCATGGGGCTGCTGCTGCTCTCCGCTGATCCCAACAGCTTCCATGCTCTCAAAGACGTGAGGTGAGATGCTGCTGTGAGGTGCGGTGCAGCCCGGTGTGAATGGCGGTGTTGTTGGTGCGGAGAAGAAGCAGAAATGGCAGCAGCAGGGCGCCAGTGTACGACCACCACCAGTCGCGGGGAGACACGGGGCTGTTGCTGCTGCTCTCCGCTGATCCCAACAGCTTCCACGCACTCAAGGACGTGAGGTGAGATTCATGAGGTGCCATGAGGTTATTTAAACATATATGCATATGTAAAGTGAGGTGAGGAGAGACCAGTTTCTGTGCTGCTGTGCTGTGGGCTCTGGGCACTCTCATTTTGTTCCTCTAGTGCACATCACTAAATGTGCATTTAGTGATTTCTCGCCCCACCAAATCCTTCATTCCTCCTGCAGGGTAGCAATGGAACGCACGCTGCTACAGTGCAACATCTTTCAAGAAATTTCCTCTGCAGCTTCCTCCCCGTCTCGCGGCGTCACTGTTCATCTCGTCCAATCACACATCGACTCCATCGCCGCTGCAGCCAATAAGAGCGCTCGGCCCACCACCAGTGCCACTACTACTAGTAGCAGTAGTAGCAGCAACAACGCTAGGCACTCTCCCTTTCCTCCCTCCTCACCTCGCTTCACCACCCCTTCTCGCATCACCACCACTGCCACCACTGCCACCGCCACCAACCCTCCAAGCACCACCACAGCCACAAAACCCTCCTCCTCCATTCCCCAACGCCCCTCCTCCCCCGCTCTCCGCTCCTCCTCCCCCCCTCTCCGCTCCTCCTCCCCTACCCGCCGTCGCTCCCCCTCCCCCTCCTCCCGTCGCTCCTCCTCCCCCTTCCGCTCCCCCGCCCTGCTCCCCTCCCCCCAACCCCCCGGCTTGCCCTTTCCTGACCCGTATGGGCTAGGTCCGGGCATGGGGTGTGATATTATCCCCATGGGCCAATCAGAAGACGGTGCTGACGAGGATGATGATTACTCGGGAGCGTTCGACCAATCAGAGGGTCGGGGGGTGTTTGGTGGTGTGGGGGAGAGGGAAGGTGAAAGGGAAGGAGAAGACGCAGTGGGAGGAAAAGGGGAGGAGGAAGGAGAGGAGGGAGGAGAGGAGGATGAAGAGGAGGAGGATGGAGCAATATTGGCACTGGAAAAGTTGAGAAGTGTATTGGGAGGGGGCATGACTGTGGGCGTGGGCATGGGTACAGGCACAGGGTTGGGCCAACACAAAACCGATTCGCCAGAGACAGATGTGCCAGTGTCTGTTCCTCTCGAACCGTCCTCTACCCCTCCCAACCAGTCCCTCCCTCCTCCTCCTCTCGCCATTCCCACTCAGATACCCCCTCAACTGCCGGCACAGACACACTCACAGACGCCCACACGGGTAGCACAGACAGCAGCACAGACAGCAGCACAGACAGCAGCACAGACAGCAGCACAGACAGCAGCACAGACAGCAGCACAGACAGCAGCACAGACAGCAGCACAGACAGCAGCACAGACAGCAGCACAGACAGCAGCACAGACAGCAGCACAGACAGCAGCACAGACAGCAGCACAGACAGCAGCACAGACAGCAGCACAGACAGCAGCACAGACAGCAGCACAGACAGCAGCACAGACAGCAGCACAGACAGCAGCACAGACAGCAGCACAGACAGCAGCACAGACAGCAGCACAGACAGCAGCACAGACAGCAGCACAGACAGCAGCACAGACAGCAGCACAGACAGCAGCACAGACAGCAGCACAGACAGCAGCACAGACAGCAGCACAGACAGCAGCACAGACAGCAGCACAGACAGCAGCACAGACAGCAGCACAGACAGCAGCACAGACAGCAGCACAGACAGCAGCACAGACAGCAGCACAGACAGCAGCACAGACAGCAGCACAGACAGCAGCACAGACAGCAGCACAGACAGCAGCACAGACAGCAGCACAGACAGCAGCACAGACAGCAGCACAGACAGCAGCACAGACAGCAGCACAGACAGCAGCACAGACAGCAGCACAGACAGCAGCACAGACAGCAGCACAGACAGCAGCACAGACAGCAGCACAGACAGCAGCACAGACAGCAGCACAGACAGCAGCACAGACAGCAGCACAGACAGCAGCACAGACAGCAGCACAGACAGCAGCACAGACAGCAGCACAGACAGCAGCACAGACAGCAGCACAGACAGCAGCACAGACAGCAGCACAGACAGCAGCACAGACAGCAGCACAGACAGCAGCACAGACAGCAGCACAGACAGCAGCACAGACAGCAGCACAGACAGCAGCACAGACAGCAGCACAGACAGCAGCACAGACAGCAGCACAGACAGCAGCACAGACAGCAGCACAGACAGCAGCACAGACAGCAGCACAGACAGCAGCACAGACAGCAGCACAGACAGCAGCACAGACAGCAGCACAGACAGCAGCACAGACAGCAGCACAGACAGCAGCACAGACAGCAGCACAGACAGCAGCACAGACAGCAGCACAGACAGCAGCACAGACAGCAGCACAGACAGCAGCACAGACAGCAGCACAGACAGCAGCACAGACAGCAGCACAGACAGCAGCACAGACAGCAGCACAGACAGCAGCACAGACAGCAGCACAGACAGCAGCACAGACAGCAGCACAGACAGCAGCACAGACAGCAGCACAGACAGCAGCACAGACAGCAGCACAGACAGCAGCACAGACAGCAGCACAGACAGCAGCACAGACAGCAGCACAGACAGCATCACATACAGCAGCACAGACAGCATCACATACAGCAGCACAGACAGCATCACATACAGCAGCACAGACAGCAGCACAGGCGCTAGCGCAAGCAGCGCCCATGTGGGGCCCGCAGGGGCTGCTGCACTTTGTGTTCCGCAGCGTGCCTCTGCGCCAGTTTGTCATGGCGGAATTCCCTTTAGCTCTCAGTGACAGGCGGCAGCAGAAGACGTGAGTGGTTGGGGGAAGGGACACTGAGAGGGTGGGTGCGTGGGCGGGTGTTGAGTGGGTAAGTGGGTTTGTGGGTGGGTGAGTGGGTGGGTGGGTAGCTCACCTCCTCCATTGCTTCACCCCCCCGCTCTCGCTCTTCCCCTCCTCAGAAAGCAGTCCGTTACGGGCATATCAAACTATGCTCTCTTCCATGACAGCTCAAGCCTCTCTTCACTAGTTTCCCCTTTTCCCCCCATTGCGCCCCCCTGTTTGCATCCCAATCACCCCTCCCCCTCCCCCCCGCTTCTCTCCCACTCTCCGCCCGAAAAAGCAGTCTCTTGCGGGCCTATCAAACCATGCACTCATCCATGACAGCTCAGACCCCCGTCACTGTTGCGCACACTACTGGCAGCGCCACGTCAGCAGCCTCCTCAGCATCCTCGTCGTCCACGTCAGCATCGTCATTGCTGGCTGAAATGGAAACGGGCGGCAGCTGCCCCGTGCCGGGCGGCATCAAGACGCAGTACAGACGAACCAAGGACTTTGGTGAGACATACCTCGGCTAACCTTCCCCCCTTCATCCCTTGCTCCTTCGTTTCCTTTCATGAATGTCTTTTAATGGCTGCTTTTGATCTTTGCATTTGTCGTTGCCCTTCCCTCACTTGTCTTCCCTTTCTACTCTCCCCACGTCGCCCTTCTCTCTCTTGCAGTGCTGCTCTCCTGGCGAACGCCTGATTTTGAGATCATGGCTGGATTCGACCCTCCGAGCCAAGTTGTTCTGTTGCTCTTCCCTCTCTTCTCTTCTCACTCTTGTCTTCCCATTCTACTCTCCCCCCATCCCCTGAAGTGCTGCTCTCCTGGCGAACGCCTGACTTTGAGATCATGGCTGCATTCGACCCTCTCGCAACCAAGGTGAGGTTGGAGGCATTATGTGTTGCTGGCAGACTATGCTGATCAACTAGCTGCTCTCGTCTTCTTCCTAGTGTGCTCCCTCTCAAATGCTCCTATCATGCTCCTATCATGCTCCTATCATGCTCCTATCATGCTCCTATCATGCTCCTATCATGCTCCTATCATGCTCCTATCATGCTCCTATCATGCTCCTATCATGCTCCTATCATGCTCCTATCATGCTCCTATCATGCTCCTATCATGCTCCTATCATGCTCCTATCATGCTCCTATCATGCTCCTATCATGCTCCTATCATGCTCCTATCATGCTCCTATCTTGCTCCTATCATGCTCCTAACATGCTCCCTGCCCTGCACATTCCCCGCTCCTGCATCTCGTCTCACTCGCTTCCATTCATGCTCTCTCTACACTCTCCCATCGTCCCGTTCTCCCATTTCTATGTGCGTCCATCACTGTGTGGCCAGACTGGGTGCTCACTTCCCTCCATAATCGTTTTCATTGGCTTGCTGCCATGCGCTATCTACCCTCTCCTGTCTTCTCTCCCACCCAGAAGCCGGCAATCGCAGTGTGCAACGCCATCTGCCACATGCAGCAGTGCAGCAGCTTGAGTCAGAGCTCTCAGCCCCCACTGCCACTTCTCAGTCTCTTCCTGTCATGCTCCTCTCTACTCCCATCCCTCCCTCCCGTTTTTCCCCTGTGTGTTCAGAAGCCGGCCATTGCGGTGTGCGACGCTATCTGCCACATGCTGCATCAGCTTGAGTCGGGGCTTTCGTCTTCCTCCTAATAATGCTCATCCGCTTCCTCCTCTGCTCTCTACATTCCTTCACTCAACCCACCATTCCTGTGATTCTCAGAAGCCAGCAATCGCAGTGTGCAACGCCATCTGTCACATGCTGCAGCAGCTTGAGTCAGAGCTCTTCCTCCCAGGCTCCGTCATCTTCTAGTCTGCCCTGTTACTCAAGACTTACAACAACTTCTGTCACAACCAATTACCGTTCCTCTTTCGAAGCGCCTCAAATCAAAAGCCATCTGCCACATGCTGCAGCAGCTTGAGTCAGAGCTCTTCCTCCCAGGCTCCGTCATCTTCTAACATACCCTCGTCTTCAAATTGGATTCTGTAGCAGCAGCGCGTTGCCCTTTCTGAGGCGCCTCAAAAGTCGTCTCATGTCTTGCGAGTCAACAGCTTGCCTCGCGAGTCAACAGCTTGCCTCGCGAGTCAACAGCTTGCCTCACGAGTCAACAGCTGGCCTCGCGGGTCAAAATCCTTCTCCCACATGCTGCAGCAGTTTGGTTCAGAGCTCTTCTCCTAGGCTTAATCATACCGCAATCTAAACTACAGTAGGCTTGATTGTCTTGTAGCCTGCAGAGGAATAAGTATTGTAACAGTATTACTTGTGGTACAATATCACTATCATGTAACATATACTTTGCACGAGTTACAACGTCATATGGCACACATCAATACAGCAATCACTTCTCTATAGTGGTAACATCAGATGGGCCTGCACTGGTTACACCTGAAGGTTCAGTGCTCATCATTCTGCTCTGATCCTTGGTTCCACAGGTATCCAGTCTGCCCGGGGCAGGTGCAGCTGGTGCAGGCTCCTCTGGGGAAGGCTGTACGTGAGACATCTGCACATCCATCATTACCCTGCACTAGTTACAACCGAAGGCCCAGTGCTAGTCTCCCTGCCTTCTTCCTTGGTTTCAACAGAATTTGGCCTGCCTGGGGCAGGTGCAGCTGGTGCAGGCTCCTCTGCTGAAGGCTCTGCCTGGGACAGCTGCACAGGCTGCTGTGAAAGAGGCTGGAAAACGAATGGGGAGTGGAAAGGGGTGGATATCAAAGAGGAGAATGCAGGTTCCAGTCAGAGAGCGAGTAAAGGTGTGAACAGCAGAGAACTACATCTTGTGCTACAGCATGTCATATGGAATGCGTGCTACAACCTGTGCTACAACCTCTGCTACAACCTGTGCTACAACTTGTGCTACAACCTGTGCTACAACCTGTGCTACAACCTGTGCTACAACCTGTGCCAGGCCACCTAAGACCCACGCTGCTTCAACCTACCTGCTTCAACTAACTGCGTTGTGATCAGCCAGGGCAGGGAAGGAATCAGCGAAGGCCCGGGCAGCAAAGGATGGTTTTCGAGCCAACTCAAGAATAAGACAGGACCGCCTAATACCCACACTATTTCAACAACCTGCTTCAACTCACCGCGGTGTGATCTGCAAGAGAGGGGAAGGCAGCAGCGAAGGACTAAGCAGCAGAATGTTATTATAGTCGACAAAAAATCAGCCCAGCCCACCAAGACTAACCGTGCTTCAACTCACTGCACTTCAACTCACCGTGTATCAGCTCACCGCGGTGTGATCAGCAAGGGCAGGGAAGGCAGCAGCAAAGGACCGGGCAGCAGGTCGGTTTTTGAGCCAACTCAAGAATCAGCCAAGATCACCTAATACCCGCACTACTTCAACCAGCCTACCTGTCTCAACTCACCACGGTGTCAACAGCGAGGGCATGGAAGGCAGCAGCGAAGGCCTGGGCGGCAGGATGGTCGGTGGAGAGCGGGTGGGAGAGTGGGGCGGCGAGGGCCGCAGGGAGTGGCGGTATGCGGGCCTTGGGGTGCAAGACCCGAGCACGGATGAAGTCGTAATAGTGCTGCGATGGGTGGGAGGGATGGGTGGGAGATCGAGAGTGGGAGAGTGGGAGGTTGGGAGGGTGGGTGGGAGGGTGGGATGTGGGAGGTGAAGTGAAGGGTCAACAGCAAGAGAGGGAGGCAGAGGCGGTGTGGGTTGGGCACCCTGGCGTGGAGAAGAGGGACACGCATGAGATTGTAGTACAAGGGGAGGGGGAGAAGAGGGTAGAGGGGTGGGAGTGGGAGTGGGAGGTTGGGATGTGGGGGGGGGGGGGGGGGTGGGCTGAACAGCAAGAACGCGAGGGAGAGGTGGTACGGGTGCCTTGGCGTGGAGGACTCGAGCTAAGATGAACTCTCTTCCACTGCAAGAGGGTTTAGGGTTTTACTGCAAGAGAAAGGGAAACTTACCTGCAGTGCTGGGCTGGGTGTGCCTTCTGGTCTCAGCTTCGCATCTCCCCCCAGCCCGTCCCTCCTTACGTTCTCTCGAAATTTCTCAGGATTCTATCCCACTGCAAGAGAGGGTAACGTACCTGCAGTGCTGGGCTGGGTGTGTCTTCTGGTCTCAGCCTCTCATCCTCCTCCAACCCCACCTCCATCCCCTCCACCTTACTGTACTCCTCATCATCCTCCCCCACCTCACTGCACCGCACTAGCGACATCGCCTGCACCAGCGCTGCTGCTGCGCTGATCTGGACAGCTGTCGGCTGCTGATTGGGCGGCGCGGCCTCTAGGGATGGGAAGGAGAACTCCCGAATGTCCTCACTGAAGGGGATGGTGTTGAACAGCAGCAGATCGGGCTGCACAGTAGGGGGAACACAGTGGGAGAGAGAGAGAGGGGAGATGAGGTCAGCAGAGTAATGGAAGAACGTCTATGTGCGGCTCTTAGGGATGGGAAGGAGAACTCCCGAATGTCCTCACTGAAGGGGATGGTGTTGAACAGCAATAGGTCGGGCTGCTTGGGAGGAACGGCGGACAGGGGAGAAGGAGAAGAAGCGGCACACAACAGAAAGGGTTTTTGTATGTCCTTATTGAAAGGATGTTTTTAAAACAGCAAGCAGCAGGTCGCGCTGAGCATGTGACAGGGGCAAAGGATGGGAGAGACGAGGTGGGGGAAGATGAGGTTAGATCCACGAGGGTGTGAAGTCTGGCTTCCAGCATCAATCTTCCGACACCAAGCACGCGTGCGCGCACTCACCACACATTCATCCTCTTCTTCCGTAACTTCCCTCGTCCCTCCACACCACGGCGTCAGCACGCCCAGCGCATCCCATCATTACGACACTCACACCAAGCACACAAAGCAATGCACTTACCACAGCATCCTCTTCCTGCTCTGCGAACCCCCTCCTCCCTCCACACCACGGAGTCAGCACGCCCAGCGCAACGCCCGAGTTTAGGGCTAATCACTCCCAAGCCTGAACTCACCACAGCTTCATCTTCCTCCTCTGCGAATCCCCGCTTCCCTCTACACCACGGCGTCAGCACGCCCAGTGCAACGCCCGAGTCTGCTCGATTGGTGAGCTTGAACCGCACAATCGCCACCTTCCCGGAAGCTTCCATGGCCTGCGCGAGGGCTGAGAGGGCGAGAGCGGCCTTGGTGTTGCTGGGCTCGGGGAGGAGAATGGCCGTGTCTTTTATGAAGTAATGCCTGCCACACACGTACACAAGAGAAAAACATGTGAATCAACCTTGCTTTCTTCTTGGTACAAGGGGAGGGAGGCTCGGGGAGGAGGATGACCGTGTCCTTGATGAAACAGTGCCTGGGGTGGAGAATCAAAGGGATGTGTGAACCTCACACTATGAGATACAAGAAGACAGGAAAAAAATAGTGCCCGTAAAATCTTGAGTAGGTATATTTGATCTTTTAATAAGAGGTTAAGCTGAATCCCCTTTTCCACCTGGTTTGCCATGCGGTCATACTTTTCTCTGCCATCAAGAATGGACAGAGAAACACTGCTGGGTATTGAGCAATCACCTGGGAATCTGGTCTCGCATTGTGAAGCCGATTATCTGTATCCCCTTTTCTGCGTGAAACCGGTTTGCCATGCGGTCATACTCACTCACTGGGATGACCTGGTGATGATGGGGGCGGAGGAAGTGAGGAGGGGGGGGGGGGGGGGGCGTGTTTGTTTGTTTGTGTTTGTTTGTTTGTGTGTGTTTGTTCGGTTTTTTTTTTTTTACCTCTTTAAAGTCACACCAGCAGATGAGTTCATACTCACTCAATGGAATGACCTGGTGATGATGGGGGAGAAGGAAGTGAGGAGGAGGGGGGGAAGGGGGGGTGTTGGGCGTGGGGGTAGGGGGGTTTGATTGATGGGAGGACGTATGGTACTTAAGAGCCAGATGCGACATTTTGAACCCGAAGTCCCAATGATCCAGCCTCATGATCCAGCCTCATAGGCTGAAGGATCTAAACCTGAAGGAAAACACGTAAATAACAGAATGAACAAAACAAAAAGCTCTCTAAAAACTCAAGTCGAACAAGAAACTCTCAACTCGTAGGAAGCTAACTTGAGTCGAGTTGACTCATCACCCACCTGAGGCCCATACTTGTACACCTGCACAAGCTCGTCCAACCCCACTGTCTGCGGCTCCTCGCCCTCTCCCTCTCCTCTCTCCCCCCTTTCTCCTCGCCTTTTACCCGTGGTGACTTCTGAGTTGACTCTGAAACCCACCTGAAGTCCGTATTTGTACGCCCTCACAAGCTCATCCAATTCCACTGTCTCCAGCTCTTCGCCAATTTAACCCAACGTGACTTGTGAGTCAAATGAAAGTCACCACGCTTAACTGCTGACTCACCACCCACCTGAGGCCCATACTTGTACGCCCTCACAAGCTCATCCAACCCCACTGTCTCCAGCTCCTCGTTATTAACCCAAGATGACTTGTGAGTCAACTCAAGACTCGCATTGACTTGCATTGACCCACCTGAGGTCCATATTTGTACGCCCTCACAAGCTCATCCAACCCCACTGTCTCCAGCTCCTCGTTATTAACCCAAGATGACTTGTGAGTCAACTCAAGACTCGCATTGACTTGCATTGACCCACCTGAGGTCCATATTTGTACGCCCTCACAAGCTCATCCAACCCCACTGTCTCCAGCTCCTCGTTATTAACCCAAGATGACTTGTGAGTCAACTCAAGACTCGCATTGACTTGCATTGACCCACCTGAGGTCCATATTTGTACGCCCTCACAAGCTCATCCAACCCCACTGTCTCCAGCTCCTCGTTATTAACCCAAGATGACTTGTGAGTCAACTCAAGACTCGCATTGACTTGCATTGACCCACCTGAGGTCCATATTTGTACGCCCTCACAAGCTCATCCAACCCCACTGTCTCCAGCTCCTCGTTATTAACCCAAGATGACTTGTGAGTCAACTCAAGACTCGCATTGACTTGCATTGACCCACCTGAGGTCCATACTTGTACGCCCTCACAAGCTCATCCAACCCCACTGTCTCCAGCTCCTCGTTATTAACCCAAGATGACTTGTGAGTCAACTCAAGACTCGCATTGACTTGCATTGACCCACCTGAGGTCCATATTTGTACGCCCTCACAAGCTCATCCAACCCCACTGTCTCCAGCTCCTCGTTATTAACCCAAGATGACTTGTGAGTCAACTCAAGACTCGCATTGACTTGCATTGACCCACCTGAGGTCCATATTTGTACGCCCTCACAAGCTCATCCAACCCCACTGTCTCCAGCTCCTCGTTATTAACCCAAGATGACTTGTGAGTCAACTCAAGACTCGCATTGACTTGCATTGACCCACCTGAGGTCCATATTTGTACGCCCTCACAAGCTCATCCAACCCCACTGTCTCCAGCTCCTCGTTATTAACCCAAGATGACTTGTGAGTCAACTCAAGACTCGCATTGACTTGCATTGACCCACCTGAGGTCCATATTTGTACGCCCTCACAAGCTCATCCAACCCCACTGTCTCCAGCTCCTCGTTATTAACCCAAGATGACTTGTGAGTCAACTCAAGACTCGCATTGACTTGCATTGACCCACCTGAGGTCCATATTTGTACGCCCTCACAAGCTCATCCAACCCCACTGTCTCCAGCTCCTCGTTATTAACCCAAGATGACTTGTGAGTCAACTCAAGACTCGCATTGACTTGCATTGACCCACCTGAGGTCCATATTTGTACGCCCTCACAAGCTCATCCAACCCCACTGTCTCCAGCTCCTCGTTATTAACCCAAGATGACTTGTGAGTCAACTCAAGACTCGCATTGACTTGCATTGACCCACCTGAGGTCCATATTTGTACGCCCTCACAAGCTCATCCAACCCCACTGTCTCCAGCTCCTCGTTATTAACCCAAGATGACTTGTGAGTCAACTCAAGACTCGCATTGACTTGCATTGACCCACCTGAGGTCCATATTTGTACGCCCTCACAAGCTCATCCAACCCCACTGTCTCCAGCTCCTCGTTATTAACCCAAGATGACTTGTGAGTCAACTCAAGACTCGCATTGACTTGCATTGACCCACCTGAGGTCCATATTTGTACGCCCTCACAAGCTCATCCAACCCCACTGTCTCCAGCTCCTCGTTATTAACCCAAGATGACTTGTGAGTCAACTCAAGACTCGCATTGACTTGCATTGACCCACCTGAGGTCCATATTTGTACGCCCTCACAAGCTCATCCAACCCCACTGTCTCCAGCTCCTCGTTATTAACCCAAGATGACTTGTGAGTCAACTCAAGACTCGCATTGACTTGCATTGACCCACCTGAGGTCCATATTTGTACGCCCTCACAAGCTCATCCAACCCCACTGTCTCCAGCTCCTCGTTATTAACCCAAGATGACTTGTGAGTCAACTCAAGACTCGCATTGACTTGCATTGACCCACCTGAGGTCCATATTTGTACGCCCTCACAAGCTCATCCAACCCCACTGTCTCCAGCTCCTCGTTATTAACCCAAGATGACTTGTGAGTCAACTCAAGACTCGCATTGACTTGCATTGACCCACCTGAGGTCCATATTTGTACGCCCTCACAAGCTCATCCAAACCCACTGTCTCCAGCTCCTCGCCCCCTCCTCTCTCCCCACCATCCCCTTCCTCCCCTTCCCCTCCTTCATCCCCCCCACCCCCTCCGCCCTCCCCGTGCCCATCTGCACCGCTCTCCACCACTCGGTATTCTCTCTCCATCTTCACGTCCCCAGTGGCAGAGGGGTCGGAGGGAGGGGCGAGTTGGGAGAGGAGCTTGAGGGGAGGCAGGCGCTGCGGAAAGGTCTTCTTGTATGACCAGACCTGGGCGTGTGATTGGGAGCGGGATTTCGAGGGGCGGGGAAAGATGAGGAAAGGGACTTCCACACTTCACCTCCCCAACGGCCACCACTCTCCACCGCTCTGCACTCCTGATCCTGCTCCACCTCCCCAGAAGTGGAGAGGTCGGAGGGAGGGGCGAGTTGGGAGAGGAGCTTGAGGGGAGGGAGGCGTTGGGGGAAGGTCTTCTTGTATGACCAGACCTGGGCGTGGAGGGGGAGAAACGGAAGGATAGGAAGGGATGGGGAAGGGACCTTCCTTGCCTTGTAAGCCACAAGTCACCCTCTCCGAGTGGCACCACTCTCCACCACTCTGTACTCCCAATCGTGCTTCACCTCCCCAGTGGCAGAGGAATCGAAAGGAGGGGCGAGGTGGGAGAGGAGCTTGAGGGGAGGAAGGCGTTGGGGGAAGGTCTTCTTATAGGACCAGACCTGGGAGCGGAGGGGGAGAAAGGGAAGATAGGAAGGGACGAGGAAGGGACCTCCCTTGTCTCGTATGTCAAAAGTCGCCTCGCCAACTGACACCTCTCCACCGCTCTGCACTCCTGATCCTACTCCACCTTCTGATTAGTAGAGGGGTCGGAGGGAAGGGCGAGGCAGGAGAGAAGCTTGAGGGAGGGCAGGTGCTGGGGGAAGGTCTTCTTGTATACCACCTCTTGCACCTCTTGCGCCCAAGAACAATGCCACCACTCCCTCCCAGCTTCCCACCATACACCACCTCACCTGTTGAGGCGTCGCACCTTGATGGGTCATGAAGAAGAGCTGCAGCGTGAAGGATCGCTTTAGCAAAGAACGATAGTCACTTGTTGAAAAATAGTCACCACCACACCTGTTGAGGCGTCTCACCTTGATGGTACATCCAGGATTTTTGAGGCGCCTCAAAAAGCGTCTCACCTTGATGGTACATCCAGGATTTTTGAGGCGCCTCAAAAAGCGTCTCACCTTGATAATACATCCAGGCGCCACTAGCAGGTCCCCTCGGTACGATGTGGTGGGCAGCACTCGCGGCTTCACCTGATAAAGCATGCCTGCTGCTGCCAACGACAATGCCCAGACACCCAACCATTCGCAACTCCTCTCCACACCTCACCTCACCTTGATGGTAAACCCAGGTGCCACCAGCAGGTCGCCTCGGTACGATGTGGTGGGCAGCACACGTGGCTTCACACGGTACAGCATGCCCGCTGCTGCCAGTGACGCCACCACTCGCAGCTCCCCCCCACACACCACCCCACCGCTCCCAACTCCTCTCTCCTCCTCCTGCTCATCTCCCCCACCTCCTCCCTCCGCCCTTGCATCACCTGTCCCATTCTCTTCCCGTTTGCACCGTTTCCCGTACCCTCCCCATCATCTTCCCCCTTCACCTTCTCCTGCTCTTCCCTTTGACCCCCGTGGTCCCTGCAAGCCCCCGCATAAAAAAACCTTCTCAGCAGCTTCTCATTTTGACTAGTGACCTCTGCCGTTCCTCCTCTTAGTCTTATTGGGTTCTCAAAATCCACGTCTCCCTCTACTGCTGCTCCTGGTTCTGCCCCTCCGCCTTCCTCCCTCCCTCTCAGCAGCACAGCGTGCAGAATGATGCCGTATTCCTGCATTTTCTCTGCTACCGTTGCCACCTGAGGAGAAGAGGGGAGGGAATGATGGGGGATGGAGAAGGAGAATGTTGGGGAGGTGGTGGGAGGGAGGGGCGAGGTCTGAGCAGCACAGCATGCAGAGTGATGCCGTATTCATGCATTTTCCCTGCTACCGTTGCCACCTGAGGAGAAGAGGGGAGGGAATGATGGGGGATGGAGAAGGAGAATGTTGGGGAGGTGGTGGGAGGGAGGGGCGAGGTCTGAGCAGCACAGCGTGCAGAGTGATGCCGTATTCATGCATTTTCCCTGCTACCGTTGCCACCTGAGGAGAAGAGGGGAGGGAATGATGGGGGATGGAGAAGGAGAATGTTGGGGAGGTGGTCGGAGGGAGGGGCGAGGTCTGAGCAGCACAGCGTGCAGAGTGATGCCGTATTCATGCATTTTCCCTGCTACCGTTGCCACCTGAGGAGAAGAGGGGAGGGAATGATGGGGGATGGAGAAGGAGAATGTTGGGGAGGTGGTGGGAGGGAGGGGCGAGGTCTGAGCAGCACAGCGTGCAGAGTGATGCCGTATTCATGCATTTTCCCTGCTACCGTTGCCACCTGAGGAGAAGAGGGGAGGGAATGATGGGGGATGGAGAAGGAGAATGTTGGGGAGGTGGTGGGAGGGAGGGGTGAGGTCTGAGCAGCACAACGTGCAGAGTGATGCCGTGCCGTATTCATGCATTTTCCCTGCTACCATTGCCACCTGGGAGGATAATGGAAGAGAAGAGAAGGGTGAGAAGAGAAGTCAGGAAGCGGACCCAGGCACAAAGTGGGCAGCAGAGGAGAAAGCGTGATTGCCCCCTTAAAAACCCCTCACCTTTCCCTTTTTTCCACACATTTATTGAGACGATTTCTGAGGCGCCACAGAATTATCCCCCCTTAAACTTCCCTTACTTTCCCCTTCTTTCCACTCACCTGCTCCTCATTGGAGCCTTCGCTTGCCTCCTCCAATGGCGTGCCGCCACCTGTCAGCAGCACGACGCGCTTCACGCCCTTTGTGATTCCCAGCTGGCCCTTGGCGCGGATGAGCAGGTCTAAGGCCACCACAACCGCGCTGAGCCCTGTGGGGTGGTGACAGACAGACGGATGGAGGAGAGGAGAGGAGGAGATGAGTGACGGAGAAAAGCAGGAGAACAGCCCTTCAGCCCCAGAGGGCCCTTGACGCAAATGAGAAGGTAAGGTCCAGGGACACCACAAGCGCGCTGAGCCCTGGGAGTGTGGGTGGGGGCAGGGTGGGACTCATACGTATAGAGAGACGGAGCAATGGGGAGGATCGGTACCGCCCCTTGGTCGGCCACAGAGGGCTCTTGGCACGGATGCGCAGGGCTAGAACCACCACACGCGCGCTGAGCCCTGGGAATGTGGTGTGGGTGAGTGATGGGCGGGAGGAGAAGGCAGCTGCCGGTGCAGCACTCTGACGCATGTCACTCATGCGTGATAAGTCGAAGAATGAGTCGACTCAAAAATCGACTTATCATACACGGGCAGCCGCCATTGCAGCACTCTGGAGCGCCTCACTCATGCCCTTCCCTCAGCCCCAGAGGGCCCCAGGCTTTCAAGAGCCTCCTCACCTCACCACTCACTACCCTCACAGACATGTTCTAAGTCGTTCCTTGATTGCCCACCTATAACTACTACTACTAACCGTCCTCTCACACACGCAGGGGCCTTGACACCCCTTACTCACAGTCACTCCTGATGCCCGGGTCTGCTGCTTGTTCCATAGCGTGCACAGCTTGTAACGAGGATGGGTCCAGCACCCTGTGAGGCACCACCACAGCTATGTTCTCATACCCTTCCACCTCCTCTAACGGGTTGTTTGTCTCTGCGGTAGTTGCGGGGAGAGAGGGCGCGAAGGGGGAAGGGAGGTTGAAAAAAGAAGGCAATCGGTCCACCACCCTGTGAGGCACCACCACGGCTATGTTCTCGTACCCTTCCACTACCTCTAATGGGTTGTTGGTGTCTGTGAGAAGGGGGAAGAGGAGAGGGAGGAGGAGAACAGACTTGTGAGTAGACTTAAAGGGTAACGAGGATGGATCCACCACCCTGTGCGGCACCACCACCGCTACGTTCTCGTACCCCTCCACTTCCTCTAATGGGTTGTTCGTCTCTGAGAGAAGGTGTGAAAGGGCGCAGAGAGGGTGGGAAGGGAGTGGGCAGAAGGGCGTGGTGAGGTGCACCACGGCTATGTTCTCGTACCCAAAGAAAAAAGAACGAACAAACAAACAAACAAATAAACAAACAAACACTGCTATCAGGAGGCTCACATCACATCGCATCGCATCGCATCGCATCGCATCACATTACATCCCATCACATCCCATCCCATTACATCGCATCCCATCACATCACATACCCTTGCAGCCGAATGCAACGACTGCAACATCGTCGCGATGGTTGAAGAGAAGCTGCCAGGAAAGTGCAGAGAGAATGCAGGGCGGACGGTAGAGAATTGGGCAAGGAGGGAAGAATGAAGAGATGGGATGAGTTGGGCTTAGACGGGATGAGATGGAATGCGGTGGGATGGGATGGGACGGGATGTGATGGGATAGGTTGCAATGGGATGGGATGTGATGAGATAGGATGGGATGAGATGGGATGGGATGGGATGGGATGGGATGGGATGGGATGGGATGGGATGGGATGGGATGGGATGGGATGGGATGGGATGGGATGGGATGGGATGGGATGGGATGAGATGGGATGGGATGGGATGGGATGGAATGGGATGGGATGGGATGGGATGGGATGTGATGGGATGGGATGGGATGGGATGGGATGGGATGGGATGGGATGGGATGGGATGGGATGGGATGGGATGGAATGGGATGGGATGGGATGGGATGGGATGGGATGGGAGGACATGCTTCTTTACACAAATGCAACTCTCCCCCCTTCCTCTCCCCCCTTTCTCTCCCTCCCCACTTGCGATTGCACAAACTCGTGCCACACATAACCCCACACCCACTCACCCACCCACACCCAACCTCACCTGCTCACCCACCCACACCCAACCACACCCAGCCCCACCCACCCACCCACCCACACCTTTTGCACCATCTGCTGCTCCACCCAGCGCCGGCACTCCTGAAAGACCCCTGGTGGGTTGTATGGACCCGCAACCACCCCACCACCCACCCACACCCAACCGCACCCATTCAGCCGACTACACCAACCCATCTCCACCCATCCCCACCTTCTGCACCATCTGCTGCTCCACCCAGAGCCAGCACTCCTGAAACACCCCTGGTTGGACGGATGGCCCTGCATCCACCCCACCACCTACCCACACCCAACTGTACCGATTCAACTACCTGCACCAACCCATCTCCACCCATTCCCACCCATCCCCACCTTCTGCACCATCTGCTGCTCCACCCAGAGCCGGCACTCCTGAAACACCCCTGGTGGGACAGATGGCCCTGCGTCCACCACGTAAACAACCGTCTCCTGCCCATGTGGGTGGGGGGGAGGGGGGGGAAGGGGGGGAGGGGAGGGGACGGGGAGGAGTGGGGGAAAAGTGGGACGGATGGCCCCGCGTTCACCACGTATACCACCGTCTCCTTTGCGCGCGGTGGGAGGGGGGGGGAGGGGGAGTGTGGGGGGTGAATGGGGGAGGACGGAGGGGGAGACGCGGGGAGGGAGCGGGGAGAAGAGGGGGGAAGTGGGACGAATGGCCCTGCATCCACCACGTATACCACCGTCTCCTGTGCGCGCGGTGGGGAGGAGAGGGAGTTAGTGTGGGAGGGAGGGAGGGAGGATGGGGGGAAGCGGGGGGAAGTGGGACGGGTGGCCCCGCGTCCACCACGTATACCACCGTCTCCTTTGCGCGCGGTGGGGAGGAGAGGGAGGGGACAAAAGGTGCGGAAGGGTGAGATATGGGGGAGGCGGAGGGGGAAGTGGGGAGGGGAGGGAGGGACGGAGAAACGGTGCGGCTCCCCTCATGAGCAACGGTGGGAGGAAAGAAGCTGAGGAAGAAAATTCTACGGGATCACACATGCCGACGCGGAAATGACTCGCCATGCTCCGACGGGAGCGCACATGTTTCGCCAGGAGGTGCGATCCTGCGGGTACCGTACCGCATTTCTCGCCATCATATTTGATTCGTTAAGAGGCGCGAATCGCTCCCGCCGCCTTTCTGAGCGCTCTTGAACCCCCGGTGCGCCTGGAAAGTATCGCTGGATAAGCGTTCACGGAGTGGGGAACTTGGGTATCGCTGGATAAGCGTTCGCGGAAATTCGAAAACAGTACCAGTTCCGTTTCGTGTCTTTTCGTCGCAACACTACACCGCAACATCCATAGCAAATAATTTACAAAAAGAATGTGGTTTCTTGCTGTAACAGGCCAGACCAGGGCTCATAAACCAAAGTGCCTCTGTCACACCATATCGTCAAACCTACACCTGCTAGAACCATCAGGTGCATCACCCTCCACAATACCTACTTCCACTGCGTTTGCCAAAAAAAACAGGGTCCCTCCTGTGCACTCAAACATTGCAAACCCCTCAACTGCTGCCACCATTACCGTGGCTGGAACATCATAACGTCGCTGACGAGGCTTACAGGCCATCCCCGTCCTGTCACCTGCCAGGGGTATCAGGAGCAGCATCACCCATATCACTACTCGTATTCTCCGGCCGCTGCAGCAGGCAGTTAGGCATGAGCCATCGCCCCAACGCCCCTCCTGCATTCAATCCCAACACCCCTTCCATTGCCTACTCCTCCCAACAACACAACACACCCTCCTATTCAGCAGATCCCTCTCCTTCTGCTGCCAGCATCATCAGTGATGCCTCAGAATGTCACAACGTTGCCAACAACCACGCTAACAGGCCATCGCTTTCCCGTCCTGTCAGCTGTCCTGTCCTGTCACCTGCCGGGGGTATCAGGGGCATCACCCATGCCACTGCTGCTCGCATTCTCCGGTCGCTGCAGCAAACAATTCGGCATGAGCCATCGCCCCAACGCCCCTCCCGTGTTCACTGCCGCTCTCGCCTGCTCCTCTAGCGTATTCACCCGATCATTCAACAAATCCCTCTCCACCTGCTGCCTGCCACCATTATCCACCATTATCCACCATTATCCACCATTATCCACCATTATCCATGGCTAGAGCATCAGGACATCACAACCAAACCAAGCTTACAGGTCACTCCGTCCTGTCACCTGCCGGGGGTATCAGGAGCATCACCCATGCCGCTGCTGCTCGCATTCTCCGGTCGCTGCAGCAGGCAGTTAGGCATGAGCCATCGCCCCAACGCCCCTCCCGAATTCACCGCAGCCCTCGCCTGCTCCTCCAGTGTATTCACCCGATCATTCAGCAGATCCCTCTCCAATCTCAGCCTCTTCACCTCCACTCTAGCCGTGTCTAGCGCTCGCAAATACTCCTGCGCTTTCTCTACACTTGCCCTCGCATGCACCTTATCCCCTTCCGTCTGCTCTATCAACACAGCGAGCGATTCCGCCTCCTTCCGAGCCTTCTCCGCCCGCTCCTCCGCGTCAGCCACGGCGCCCCGAAGCTGCTTCTCAGCCTCGGCAACCGCCGAGTCCTTCTCCCGCTTCGCCGCAGCCAACCTGTCATTCAGGGTTACCACCTGCTTCAGTAACTCGGTAACCGTCGCCTCTTTCTCCTCCCGCGCCTCAATCAACGCCTGGTAAAGCTCCTCCATCTCCCCATCCATCCGCGCAATCTCCTCCCTCAGCGACTCAACCGTATCCTCCTCCTCCCCGTCCTCCCCATACCCACCCTCCCGTCTCCCCTCCTCCCCTTCACCATCCGCCCTTCTTCTAGGGGACGGACCCCCATACCGCATGCTACGACCTCCCCCCCCCCCTCCTTCTCTGAAGGACGGGCCCCCTCCTGAGTACAGCTGCTCTCTCAACTCCTGTAGCTCCTTTTCCTTCTCTTCGATTATCTCATCTTTAGCCCTCGCCTCAGCCGATTTCATTATTAGCTCCATGGCTTTCCTCCTCGCCTCCTCTTCCTTCCCTTCCACCTCCTTCTCCAGCCGCTTAATCTCCTCGTTCTTAAATAAAAGCTCATCCATCACGCGCTTAACCTCCTGCTCCTTAGCTAAAAGCCCCTGGCTCTTAGCCTTGAGCGCGTTCAGCTCCTCCTGCTTCGCACTCACTTCCCGAGCCTTCGCCCGAACCTCCGCCTCCTTCTTCCGAACCTCCTGCCCCTTGCCTTCCAGCATTACCCGCTGCTGATCCACCTGCATCAGCAGCTCTGCCTCCCGCCTCTGCA
The DNA here is from genome assembly GCA_947470075.1 of Closterium sp. Yama58-4. Lineage (NCBI taxonomy): Eukaryota > Viridiplantae > Streptophyta > Zygnematophyceae > Desmidiales > Closteriaceae > Closterium > Closterium sp. Yama58-4. The sequence goes on along the minus strand of CANIUD010000184.1, from coordinate 669,890 downwards.
TCTCCTCTATAGCAGACTCCGCTAAGAGAACAAACCCAGCAGGCACCGCCCCTGCTGCTGCTGCTCCCGACGCCCCAGCCCCACCACCATCTCCCGCCCCTGAACTGCTACCTGAACCTCCTCCCGCATTCTTCGCACCTGCTCCTCCCCCTCCTCCTGCTCCTCCCGTTCCCCCCACTCCTCCCAAGCTCCCAGAAAATTCCTCTTCCATCTTCGCAAGCCTCTCGGCCATTTTCTCCCGCTTCTCCCTCTCCCTCCGCGCCTCCTCCTCCGCCCCCTTCACCTTCCACGTAACTTCCTCCAGCTCATCCAGCGCCTTCCTCGCAGCTTCCTGCTCCTCCGCCATTCTCCCCTCCGCCTCCTTCACCCTCTCCTCTGCCTCTTTCAACTTCACCCACACTCGAGCCACCTCTGATTGCTCCCACTCCCCACCTCCCCCCTCCCCCCCCCCCCTTCCCCCCCTCCCGCACCCGCTCCCCTCCCCGCGCGCCCCATCAACCCATCTCGAATCCTATCCACCTCTTCCTCCGCTTCTCTTGCTCTCGCCTCCGCCTTTCTCCACTTCCCTTCTGCCTGTGCCACCTGTCCTCTTAGCTTCGCAACAGCTGTCTCCTTATCCCGAACCTCTCTCCTGATCCGGCTCTTCTCCATCGCCTCCCGATCCGCCAGCTGCTCCCGGAGAGCCTCGGCGGCAGCCTCGGCGCGCCGCGCCCGAGCCTCAGCTTTGGCGAGCCTCTCCGAGGCTGCAGAGTCAGGTTCGTTGGCGTCACTCCCACCACCACTGTTGCTACTGCTGGGGGTATCAGTGGCTACTGTTGCGGTGCTAACTGCTGTGGTTCCTTCACTGCCCTCGCTCCTGCCCTTATCTGCCAAGTCCTTCACTCTCTCCCTCTCTACCTTCAACTCTAACTCAACTGCCTTTACTCTCTCCCTCGCAGCTTTCAGCTCTATCTCAACTCCCCCCACTCTATCCCTCTCCGCTTTACCTCTACCTCCAATGCTCTCACCCTCCCCAACACCTCCTCCTTCTCCCTCCGCCCCTCCTCCACCTCCCTCCTCGCCTCCCTCACTCTCTCCTCCCACTCCCCCCTCTCCCTCTCACTCTCCTCCAACCTCTTCTCAACTCTCTTCCTCTTCTCCTCCTCCCCTTCCACCCTCTCCTCCAAATGCTCCCTCAACTCTCTCACCTCCCTCTCCGCTTGTCTAACCCTCACCTCTAGCTCCCTCCTCTCCTGCTCCAACTCACCTACCCTAGAATCCACCTCCCCCTCTCTCTCCCTCCCTAGACCTTCTATCCGTCCCTCCAAATCCCTTCTCTTACACTCCTCCTCTTCCAACCTCCCCTCCATTTCCCTCCTCTCAGCCCTCGCCTTCTCCACCCTCCCCTCCATCTCTCTCAGTCTCTCCTCTAACTCCCTCCTCCGCTCCTCCCCTTCCTCCCTCCTCCTCTCCCCCTCCTCCTTCTCCCTCTCAACCTCCTCCAACCTCCTCTCCAACTCCCTTCTCACTCGCTCCAACTCCTCCCCTCTCTCCTCCACCTCCCTCATCCTCACACTCACCTCCCTCAACTCCCCCTCAACCTCCTCTCTCCTCCTCTCCTCCTCTCTCCACCTCCCTTCCATCTCCTCCCTTCTCACCCTCTCCTCCTCCCTCCCTGCCTCCACCTCAATCCTACTTGCCTTCTCCCTCTCCAAAGCCACTTCCAACTCACTGACTCTCTCCCCATCCCTCCTCTCCCCCTCCTCCACAGCCCTTCTCAACCCCTCGACTTCTCCCCGCAATTCCTCCTCCATTCTCCTCCTCCCCTCCCGTTCCTCTTCCAAACTCCTCCCCAGCTCCATCCTTCGTTGCTCCAACTCTTCCGCCTGGAGCTCCACCCGCCTCCTCTTCTCCCCTTCCTCTTCCCCCTCCGCCCTCACTCTCCGAATCTCCTCCTTCATACGTTCCGCCTCCAGTAGCATATGTCCCTTCTCCTCCTCAAGTCTCTGTTTCTCTTCTTCCAATTCTCGCCGTTCCTCCTCCAGTTCCCGCTTTTCCTCCTCCAAACCGCACACAACCTCCCGCAACCCGGCCACCTCCTCCTCTGCACCCGCTTTAACCCCTTCCAACTCCTTCATCCTCCCCTCCAACTCCTCTTTCTCCATCACCAGCCGTTCAATCTCGCCCCTCGCTTCTGCCACTTCCGTTTTAAGCACACCAACCGCAGACTCTACTTCTCGCACCTTCTCCTGCTGCTCGCAAAGCTTCGCTTCAAGTTCCCTCGCCCTCTTCTCACTCTCTCCCACTCTCTCCTCCATCTCCCTCACTCTCTCCTCTGCCTCCCTCCTCATCTCCTCCAACTCCCTCTCCTTCTCCCTCCCCTTCTCCTCCCACTCCCTCACTCTCTCCTCCAACCCATTCACCTCCCCCTCCAGCCTCCCCACCTCCTCCTCTCTCTCCCTCAACCTCCCCTCCACCCTCCCCACCTCCTCCTCCTTCTCCCGCAACCTCCCCCCCACCTTCTCCACCTCCTCCTCTCTCTCCCTCACTCTCTCTTCCAATCCCTCCACCTCCCTCTCTTTCTCCCCAAGCAACCCCATAGCCTTTTCCAATTCTTGATCCAGTAACCGAATTTCTCCCGCCACCCTCTCTCTCTCATCCTCCACTAGTGCCTCAGCAGCAGCCAACCGCCTCCCCATCTCCTCCCTCCCCCGCTTCGTTTCAGCCAGAGTCGCTTCAAGCTCAATAACCCTCTCCTCTAAGTACCTGCTATCACTCCCTCCTCCCATCCCCATCCCCCCTCCCATCCCCATCCCCATCCCCCCTGCCTCCTCCCCATCCTCCTCCTCCGCCTCCCACGGCAGTCTCCCCTGGCTCTTGCTCTCCCAACCGCCCTGCACCGCTCCCAGCCGTGCCTCCAGCTCCTTTTTCTCCCGGATTAAAGCCTGCATCCGCCCGCCAGCCTCTTCCATAGTAGCTACTAACTCCTCGTGCTCTATAATCAAATCATCGCGCTCCGCCTCTGCTGCTAACATCCTCTCTTCCATCTCCTCTTTCTCTTTAATCGCATCCGCCAGTTTTGCCTCCAGTTCCTCCTTCTCTTCCCTCGCTTTAGTCACATCACCCTCCTCCGCCCCCCCATTCGCCTTCTCCCCACTGCCTCGCCCTTCCTTTGAGTCACTAGCCTCGTTATCATCACCACCGCTCCCCCCACCACCACCACCACCTACTCCTTTCGCATTCACCTCTTTCTCGAGCTCCCTCAACCTCCTCTCCATCTCCTCCCGCTCTCTCAACAGCTTCGCTCTCTCCCCTCCCATCGCCTCCCTCTCCCTCACAACCTCCTCTCTCTCCCTCCCCATCTCCTCCAATTCCCTCTCAAGCCTCCTCACCTTCTCTTCCCACTCCCCTCCCCCTCCCCCTCCCCCTCCCCCTCCCCCTCCCCCTCCGCCTCCCCCGTCGCCCCCGTCTCCGCCTCCCCCCACCATACTTTCCAGCCTTTCCACCTGGCGCGCCAATTCATCAGCTACTCTTTCCGCGGCTGCCGCTTTCCCCTCTAAGTACTTCCCCCTCCCCTCCAAATCCTCCACTTTCCCCTCCAGAGCCTCGCGCTTCGCGCTCGTGGAGATTAATCGCCTCTCCAGCTCCTCCTTTTCGGAGGTAATGGAGATTAATCGCTCCTCCAGCTCCGCCCGCGCCGCGTTCGCCTCGTCTAGCTTCTTCTGGAGGGACTCCGCGCCAGACGCGCCGCCAGACGCGCCGTCGGACGCGCCGTCGGATGCGGCGGGAGACGCGGAGTGAGATGCGGCGGCCGCGTCGAGCTTCGCTTGGAGGGTTTCAGCGCGAGATGCGGCGGAGGCGGCGCGGCTGCTTGCTTCTGCAGCCTCTCGCCGCGATTCGCGGAGCTGCTCCTCCTGATGCAATGCACAGAGCAGCCAAGGAAATACAGTTTCAAGAGAACGGAGAGAAAGGGTTGAGCTCGGTTGGCCGTGGTGACTTGGAAGAGAAGAAATTGGACGAAGAGGAAGAAGAAGAAAGGGGGAGGGAACGGCAGAAGATGGAAGTCAAAGCAGAAAAATGGAATGAGGAGCAAAAAATGGGAAGTAGAGGCCGGTATGCGAGACAGAGCACAAGTGAGCGCGGAACGCCACAACAACAGAGATTTCAGAGGCATAAGGTCAGAGCAAGAATCTTGGCGAACTCGATGCCATGCCAAACGAAACGAAAGTGTAACCCTGATCGCGCGTTCGCCAACACACACGCCGCGTGAGGTCAATTGTTTTCAAAGAGCCTAAATTTCCCAACTCCTCACTCACGTGTGAAACCAACGGACAGAAACGGAAAAGCTCTGTGACTAACAGAGTTCGTTAACTTTTTTTCACACGTGTGACCTCGCAACAGTCACAACCAATCATAAGCGGTGTTATGTGTGATTGATTTTACTGTCTGCCTGTCACACTTACCAGCTCTTCGTTCTTAGCTAAAAGCCGGTCCATCTCCTCCGACTGCTCCGCCAATTCCTTCCGCAGCTCAACGGCTTCCGCCATATCCCCTCCGCCGCCTCCCCCTCCGCCGAACCCTCCGCCGAACCCGCCGCCGGACAGAGGGCTTGGCGCAGATCCCCCGGGAATCGGCGGGCGCGGGGAAGGTCCGGGGAAGGCCAGCCCCCCTTCCCGCGCGTTCATAGATCGCGACGCGCTTAAGAACGGTCCGGGGGTTGCGGGTCCTGCGGATGCATCTCGACCATTGAGTAACGACGAGCCGTCTCGGAAGGAGCGGGAAGGGCCTAAAGACGGACCAATCGCGCGATTGGTTTGGGATAAGGGGAGCTCATCGGCGGTTCCACGTGGCGTGCTGGAGCCGACACGTGGCGTGCTGGCAGCGGAGCGCGGGGTGCTCGCGTCGCGGCGGGGAGTGCTCGGGATGGATCTATCCCTGTTATGAGCTTTCTTAAGATGCTTCGTTATCGCTCCCGTCATCGTGCTAGCGAGTTACCGCAGCAACGTTACAAGGTAACCGTAACAGATCTTCCGTAATGACAATAACCGAGGTCAATTGGGTAACATATTAAGACTATGGAAAGGGAAGCCTATCTATTATATCGATATCTACTGTGTTATGACAGCATAAATTACGTCCTCTATAATACGAGCTTCGACACCGGTATAAGGTGAAACGAACGTGGAAGCGGGTGACCAGAGGCGAACCCTAGTACGAAAAGAGGGTCGTCCAGGGAATACAAAGCTGACTTTCGCAACCCAAAAGATTCAGAACTTTAGTAACAGTAGGACTTATGCTCCTGGTAATTCGTCCCAAGAAAATGGGAAAGCGCAGCGACAAGGAATCGTTACACTACATCGAGGTGTGTAGTGAGGCCAACGGGAGGAAGTCTTGTCTGCTGCACGACACGACACGACACGTACGACGATCTTGCTAATGAAGTATTTGAGCAGACCGTCAAATCACGGAAAATAACAAACACGCTTGACTCTCGGAGGCTTACTAACGAGAAGTTTCACAAGATAATTCGAGACTCTAACGACTATTCGAATCGCTAGTGCACTTGCATGATTGCGTGCACGCACAACCTAACCTCACGCAGAATCCGCCATAGCCATCAGATTCCAGGAATGCAATAGCTGCAAACTGCTGCTTGCTACGTACAACCTACTGCTTTAGTAACTGCTTTCATCAGTTCGCTATGGGCAGTCTTGGCACGGCATGAAGGGCAGCCATGGCTGCAGCACATGGCAACGAATAGGTGACTCGAAAGCACGGGATTGGCTGGAAACTCATGTCAGAAGCCTGACAGCGTGTCCATCAACCGCATCTCTTTTTCGCAATCAAGCATAAAAAGCCACGTACGCTACTAAGTACGAGCTACGTTCGTCTTGAAGTTCAAAGAGTCAGCAGAAGCTACGATTCGTGTTGTGGGTACGAAATCGCGTCTCACCTTCAAATTGTGAACCTCGGAAACAGGATAGGCCCTTCAAGATTACCGTTTGCAACATGAATGACACTGCCAGCAACAGCAGCAACCAACGAGCCTCGTCCTTCATACCATTCACCACTACGATTTACAATCCAATCCTACTTGTTCCATTTACCGTACAAAACAATTTATTTGAACTTCTAATATATGTTAGGATACTAGCATAGTAACATACATTCCTAATACTAGCACTAGGCAAAGCCCTTCCCTTGCAGATTCCCCCCCTCTCTCCAAAGCCCCTCAAAATGAAATGAGAGAGAAAATATTATACCAGCAGAATTTCTACTCCTGTTTTCCGCCTCTCCAGTCTCACCACATCAAGCTGGGGAAAACTGGAGAGGAAGAAAACAGAAGATCCAACAGCAAGGTTTCAACTCAAGAAGTTGATTCCGCTCCTTCTCCTGCCTCTGTCCTCTCCATTCCATCCATTTCAAGCGTCTCCAGACCTCCCGCATCCTCAGCAATCACCACACGTTGACTTAGTTGCGACAACGACGGGGTTGGTGTTACTGCAGCAGAGATTACTGCTGGTAGCTCAGCTGGTGACGCAGCAGCTGCTGATGCTGCTGCAGGATAGGCCGCGCCTGTAGCTGCAGGATAGGCTGTATTGGCAGGCCGTGCAGACACAGTGGAATCAGTCCCATGCAGCAGCGGCGACGGATGGTCGTACGAGCCCGCAACCATGGCGAGGACACTTCGTGTGTCGATGAATGAGCTTGGTATGTGCTCAGCAATGCCAATCAGCTGATTGGAGAAGAGCTGCGGCTGTTGGTGCTGCTGCTGCGGCTGATGCTGTTGCTGGTGTTGATGTTGCTGCTGTTGTTGGTTCTGCTGTTGCTGCTGGTGCTGGTTCTGGTTCTGGTTCTGCTGCTGCTGTTGTCCGTGCTGCTGCTGCGACTGATGTTGCTGTTGTTGCTGGTTCTGCTGTCGCTGCTGGTGCTGGTGTTGCTGTTGTTGCTGGTTCTGGTGTTGCTGCTGGTGGTGGTTCTGGTTCTGCTGCTGCTGGTGGTGGTGTTGGTGTTGCTGCTGCTCCTGTTGCTGCTGCTGGTGGTGGTGGAGTTGCTGCTGCTCCTGTTGCTGCTGCTGGTGGTGTTGGTGTTGCTGCTGCTCCTGTTGCTGCTGTTGGTGCTGGTGCAGGTGCTGGCTCTGCTGCTGCTGCTGCTGCAGCACCGTGCGCTGATTCCTAACATCATTCTCTTGCTTTACCTGTATCCCTGCCGGCCGCTGCAAAGGCGACAGCCATTCACCCCCGCACGCCTCTTCCACCATTGCAGAAAAGCCGCTCCTGCTGTCCCCATGGATATAGATCGTCGCGTTTTCAGCTACACCAGTCACACCAGCCACACCAGCCACACCATCTACATCAGCTACATCAGTCAGCTTTTGAGCCGACTCAAAAGCACCAGTCACACTAGTCACACCATGAAACTGACACCCCGAACCACCGTTAACCGCCACACCACCTGTCGTTGTGGCCTCATTTCCTACACAACTCGGATTGCTCCTCATGCTGCTTCCAAGGCTACTGTTTGGCATGCTGTTCCCGGCATTATAGGCTGGGGGCACGCGTGCACAGTCACAGGTGCAGCATGGAGCGTTTTGGCCAGTATCCGTGGTCCAAGGGAGAGGCTGCTGTTGCTGGTTCTGCTGACTCTGCCGCTGCTGGTTCTGCAGCTGCTGATTCTGCTCCTGATGGTTCTGCCGGTGCTGATTCTGCTGTTGCTGGTTCTGCTGATATTGCCAATTTTGTTGCTGCTGCTGCAGTGGGTGTTCACAACCAACTGCCGGCGAGTTCTGCACTTGCTGCTCATGTTGCTCCTCTTGCTTCACTTCGAATTGTAAGCTCGCTGCTTGCGACAAGGGCACTTTCTCCTGCGCATACCAGTTCTGCTGCTGCATCTGCTGTTGTTGTTGCTGCAATTGTTGCTGCTGCAATTGTTGTGCTGCTGCTGCTGCTGCTGCTGCTGCTGCTGCTGCTGCTGCTGCTGCTGCTGCTGCTGCTGCTGCTGCTGCTGCTGCTGCTGCTGCTGCTGCTGCTGCTGCTGCTGCTGCTGCTGCTGCTGCTGCTGCTGCTGCTGCTGCTGCTGCCGCCTTTCCTGCTGCTGCGGCTGCTGCAGCTGCTGCAAATGAGCTCCCTGCTGCTGCAGCAGGTGCATACCGAGCAACTGCATAAGGTCTCCCCCCTGCAGCATCGGTTCAGAGGGCCCCAGGCTACACTCCTCGTTCAACAGCTGGTTCAACAAGTCTACAGACACTCCGGGCACGCCGGGAATGCTGGGAGCGCAAGGAACACTGGGAACGCTAGAAACGCCACCAACACCACCAGCGACAGCAGACGTGCCAGGAACTGAAGGAAGGGTAACAACGCCAGACACACCAGACACACCAGACACACCAGGCACACCAGACACACCAGGCAGCTCAGTTGGTAGAGCGCCGCCCTTGCAATTGGGTCGTTGCGTTTGTGGGTTGGAAGCTCCAGCAAGGTTTGAGAGACCAGTAAAGCCAGGAATCACAGGAATGTTTGGAAGATCAGGAAGGTTGGAAAGCCCACTCATGATCCCTTGTGCTAAATTCACTCCTTCCAGGACCCCATCCATGCCTTGTGCCAAAGCTGCTCCCTGCATAGCACCACCAGCCGTGCCTTGTGGGAGAGACACTCCTGGTGGTATACCACCCGCCAACTCTTGCACCTAAGAGAGACGACTTTTGAGGCGCCTCAAACGACGCTCCTGGTGGTATACCACCCGCCAACTCTTGCACCAGAGACGCTTCTCCTAGTACGCCACTCTTCACGTCGCCACCACCCACCACCTCTTGTGCTCCGGCTGCTGCTGTTGCTGCTGCTGCCACATCTGCTTCTGCCTTCCTGCTTTACCGGCAGCACTGCTGCTGTTGCTGCCGGAGGGGTGAGGGGAAGTTGGGTGGTTGGGTTTGAGTAAGGAGGAGGCGGGAGGGGAGTGGAGGTGCGTGGGGGAGGGGATGACCATGGAGCGGTTGAATAGGAAGATTCGTGGTAGGAGGGGCTTCTGCTGGAACGAGGGAGGGTGGAGAAGGGTTGATTCTGCTGCCAAGGCTGCTGTTGCTGCTGCTGCTGTTGCTGCTGCTGCCAAGGCTGCTGCTGCTGCTGCCAAGGCTGCTGCTGCTGCTGCCAAGGCTGCTGCTGCTGCTGCTGCTGCTGCTGCTGCTGCTGCTGCTGCTGCTGCTGCTGCTGCTGCTGCTGCTGCTGCTGCTGCTGCTGCTGCTGCTGCTGCTGCTGCTGCTGCTGCTGCTGCTGCTGCTGCTGCTGCTGCTGTTGTGGCGGTGGTATTGATTGGGACAGCATGCCTTGACCTACCTCCCACTGCTGCGGGAACTGTGCTTGCGGTGACTGTACCTGCAGGGATTGGAGGGAGCGAATCAACAGCGGCTGGTTCTGCTGCAACTGCTTCACTTGCGGCTCAGGAAAGTGCTGCTGTTGGGGCAGCAGCTGTGGCTGGTGCTGTTGGGAGAGGAGCTGCTGCTGCGGCGGTTGGCGTTGAATCGATGGCTGCTGTTGCTGCAATGACTGGTGTTGTTGGGATGATTGCTGTTCCTGAAAGGGATGCTGTTGCTGCTGGAGCATTGGGTAGTTTCTCTGGTTTTGTTGAAGCAGCTGGCTTTGCTGCTGCTGCTGCTGCTGCTGCTGCTGTGGCTGAATATTCAGCTGATAGCGCTGCTGCTGTTGCTGCACCGGCTGCCACTGCTGCTGTTGCAGCTGATTAGGCTGCGACTGAAAACACACCTGTTGCTGCTGCTGATGCTCCTGCTGCATTCCCTGGGCTCTCATCTGCTGCTGCTGCTGCTGCTGTTGCTCCTGCTGCAATCCCTGAGCTCCCATGGGCTGACGCTGCCGTTGCATTTCACTCTGCTCCCACAGGCCACATGCCGGCTCTGCTGCTCCCATCATCCCTTGCATATACCCCCCTTCCACTGGCATGCCATAGCCCGACTCCTGAGACGCCTCAAAACTCCTCTGAACCGCGCCCAACATCCCTTGCACTGGTTGCTCCTTCGCCCCTGACATGCCACTGTCCGCCCCTGAACCCAAACCACCATGTCCCACCAACGCAGGTGCATTGAATCTAGACGTGCCTTCACCTGCACCTCCTACCACGGGTGCCATGGGCACAGGCGCAGCAGCAGCAGCAGTGGCTGCTGTTGTTCCAGTGGCAGCAGCAGTGGCAGCGGCAGCAGCGGTAGCAGCGGGAGTGACAGCAGGTGGGCTGGTCATCACATCACATGCCGCCACTACAGCAAGCTGTTCACAGGAACCTCCAGTTGTAACAGGGTTACCATCAGGAGCGCTGCTGCCAGTGGGAGTGGTCGGATTGGCTGGAAAAACCGGGGCGGTGGGAGTGGTAGGAGTAGTGGGGTGGCCGGGTTGTGTGGGATGGGAGGGATGTGGGGGGTTGAGGGTGAAGGGTTCGGTGTGCAGCAGCGGAGGGTGGTTGTGCTCTCCCACGTATGAGAGGCCTAGCGGGCCGTCAGAGGCGATTTTGTTGAAGTCGACAATTCGCTTGGCCTGGCACTCGTGCGATGAGTCCCGCTGTGCGCAGCAGAAGTAGTGCCTGGGGGGGTTGGGGGTGAAGAAGAAGACAGGGGGGAAGACACGGGGGAAGGAAGAACAGGGGTTGAGGGTGAAAGGTTCGGTGTGCAGCAGCGGCGGGTGGTTGTGCTTCCCCCACGTATGAGAGGCCGAGAGGGCCGTCAGAGGCGATTTTGTTGAAGTCAACGATTCGCTTGGCCTGGCACTCGTGCGATGAGTCCCGCTGCGCGCAGCAGAAGTAGTGCCTGGCGATGGGAGGGGAGGTAAGGGAGGGGAAGAGGAGGGAAGGAAAGGAAGGATGAGAGGGAGGTGGGAGCAAGGGCTGTTCACCCCCATCGCAAGCAGACCCTAAACCCTGCCGATCAGCATGCATCATCAGGTAAATATATCCCGGAAGTGGCATTCACTATTAGGCATCTAAAACGATGCAAGTGCAAATGAAATCACCAAATAAGCAACCCAGACTTCAGTAAGCCAGACTGCAGCAGCAAGACCACAGCTAAGACCGCAGCAAAACAGATCGCAGCAAGCCAGACAGCAGCAGCAAGTGTAGATTCCGCCTCGCAGCTCATTCTGCCCGCCCACGTGGCCTACTGGCCGTTGCGGGTCAGCCGTTGATGAGAAAGAACTAGTCAGAAGCATTCTCTCGGTCACCTGGGTTTTAAACGCTGCTGTTGGCTCCTCCTGCTCTTAACGCGTGTGATTCGGCCATTGGAGGAGCTCTCAAAGGCTGCCTCTTCATCTGCTCTTACCGCGTGTATATGCTGCCAGACAGCTCCTTCTGTCCGTTCTTGAGCCACACGTAGCCGTCGTGAGGCAGCGGGTGATGAGAAGGAACTGGTCAGAAGCACTCTTGAGTCATGACGATGTAAACACTGCTGTTGCTGCTCTTACCGCGTATAGATCCCGCCTGACAGCTCCTTCTGCCCGTACTTGAGCCACACGTAGCCGTCGCGAGGCAGTCGATGCTCGAAGAGAACCAGCTTGGACCGCTTCTTGCCTCTCCTGCTTCGGGAACGCAAAGAGGGATTAGAAGGGTGGCGTGGGATGGGACAGGGTACAGTGGGGTGAGGTGGAGTCACGTGAGGCAGCCGATGCTCGAAGAGAACCAGCTTGGACCGCTTCTTGCCTCTCCTGCTTCGGGAACGCAAAGAGGTCAACGAATGGGTGGAGTGGGGTGGAATGGGGTGAATTTGAGTCACACGCGTGTTGCTGCTGTGCTTGACGAGAACCAGCTTGGACCACTTCTTGCCTTCCCTGCTCCGGGAGCAGAGGGGTTGAAGAAAGGGGTGGAGGGGAGTAGAATGGGGTGGAGTGGAGTCGCACACGTGCTGCAGCAGTACTCGAGGAGACTGGACCACGCTTTGCAGCTCCTGCATCAGAAGCACAGGGGGATTGAAGAATGGGGTTGGGTGCTTGCGGGTGGGGTGGAAGTGGGGTCGATGGTCAACGGTCTATGGTCAACCACACATAACAGATGGCTGCAGGAATGATCCAGTAGTAGCATCGCGATGGAGCAGTCCAGCTTGGAGCAGTCCAGGAGTAGTTGCCTCTCCTGCGTCGGAGGAACCTCCAAACTGCTTTCCTGGTTCAGAGGGACGAGCCTCAAAACTACTCTCCTGGTTCAGAGGGATGAACCTTAAAACTACTCTCCTGGTTCAGAGACGCCATGGGAAACGTGCGGTGCCCATGGGAGAGCGCAGCATTGCGTAGCCGCCATGCATCTGGCAAGGCGGCATGCACGCGTTGCCGCAGAGCATCGTGTGCGGCATTGGATAGCGATGAGGGAAAGGAGAGCATGCAATGCAGCGTTGAAATCCGCAGCAAACACGGCATCAAGTGACGACATTGAGTAATGCGCCAGCAGAGCATGCAGCATTTGAAATGCCGGAGCGTGCAATGCCTCGCTGCGTCATTGCATGACACCATGGCGCCGCCGCAGCTCACTCCCGTTCCCAGCTGGACACCATGGCCCTCAAAGACACACATCCCTCAAAGACTCGGCGATTCTGGGCACACATCCCTTCAAGTTGGCCACTTCCCGAGGTCACAATGCCGGGTTCACCATGGAGAACACGATCTGCAGCAACTTTTGAGGCGCCTCAAAAGTACTTCACCAGGGAGAACACGATCAGAACGTGATCCGCGTGGGTCTGCAGCAACTTTTGAGGCGCCTCAAAAGTACTTCCCGAGGTCACAATGCCGGTTCACCAGGGAGAACACGATCAGAACGTGAGTCAGTCTGCAGCAGCACGATCCGTGAGAGGCAGCTGGATCCGCGACAGGCAGATCATGGATATCATGAGGCTCATGATAGACAGATAGATCTGGACAACAGCGGAAAGTGCCCGCCGAGCCTTCTCCCAATGTAGTACATTGTTGTCTCAACTCCGAGAAGCAACTCGAGTCTGCCCAGAAGGTTATCGCGAGGACCAAGTCTGAGAATCTAATCCATTTTGACTTAGAGGGCACAACGGGTCACATTGGGTCGGATTGGGCGTATAACATTTCCTTGAGGCACTGTAAGTTGTGGTAGGGACGGATCCGGGACAGGGGGAGATAGGTTTTTACACCTAGGAACAGCTCACGGGAACTCTGAGCCGAGCCGTCACATGGATAGTAGTGGCGAAAACGCATGTATGTTTCATTTTTTGTTTGTTTGTTTGTTTATTTTCGATATCATTGTCTTACACCACGTGTCGCCGCAAAACTCGGGGAGCTTCACCTTGCATTGTGCGTTTCCGCCGCCGCAGCGGCACCGACGTCAGCCGCCGCAGCTTGACTCCTGCTCGGCGCGCTGCTAGCACTCCGCGTGATATGCGTTGATCCATCCGTTCTTGGTCCATGGCCGTCCGAACCTTCTACTAGCATCGAGGCAGCCGATCGTTTGCTAGAGGATCTACGTAGTTCTGGTTGGCTGGGACGTGGGGGCGAGGCAATGCCGGCGTTTTTGGCGGAAGTAAGCGGGAGACGTTCATCGGAATCCGTGTGAGATTTATTGACCGCCATTTCGGCTGTTGTAGTAGTTCCTAAGTCTAGGTTCTGCTGCTCGTCACTAAGAACAAGTAGAGATGCATCGTCGTTTGTCATTCTCATCGCGGAAAGCCTCGACTGTGCTAGGGTGTCACTAAGGATGCTACTCGTTCTGACGCACATGATTGTGTGGCTAGAAGCCACTTACTCTCTAAACGTGGTATAACAGTCATACTCTCTCTGCTAACCTAGTTGTTGCTGGGCAAGACCAAGGGTTGGAGGGGGAAGTAGATGAAGCTGGTGGGAGAAACCGGCATAGCGTACAGTCAGGAAACCGGCTTGTTTGAGAAACGAGCCCAGACACAGACAATTCGACTGGTACCACAGTGGTGAGCAGAGGAAAAGACTTTGTGGAATGTCCAGATCTGGGCCGGACTTGCCGAAAGAAATCCAATATTTAACTAAACGGAGAGTTTCTGTGTACAGAAATTAGAGGTTAAACATTTTTTTAGGTGTAGCATGATTTCTAAAAAATTTACAGGGCGATACCAAAATGCATTGATACACCCTCAATGCGTCGCAGCACCAGTACCTCAAAAGCTGCACGAGAAAGATGAACGCGGTGGTCTCGTAACTGGGGAGAGACTCTGCCGTGACAAATTACAGCACAGCAACGAGTGGGGCTGGACACCCCTGTACAGTGTCGGCAAGTAGTGGCTGCCTTGAGGGGAGAACTTCGGTGTTATCATTACAAGAAAATGTTCGGCACTGTTCTTTCAAAGAAACCGCGTCTCCTCCGAGGCCGCGCAGTGACATCGACATGGACCCTTGAGATACTGCCACTACTTTGCCACACTGACCTACATTATTTTAACACATACGACAATTTATGGGGTAGAATCGAGATAGATGTCGAAATGCAACCGTAATGTTCCCAAAAACATCTACTGTATTCTCACAACTAAGTGCCATGCACGAAAATCCACTGATCAATAGAGGAAACGGTGCAGTACATGTAAATCTTGAGCTTTGAAAATCCTAACTAATGTCTGGACGGAGCACCCCATATCGTACTGTAATATGGCACCTGCGTGTACTCTTCATGCTGGATTGATTGATGGGGGGATTCTAAATACGATCCGAAGGGCAGACATTGTGAAGATACTGTTACTGCATTCTGTTTCAAAACGTTTCTCCACCCATCAGTTGTATCCTTGACGATTTGAACAACTGGGGGACGACGAGAGTTGGACACTGTTGCTTGCATGTTCCCGAATTCCTGTCCACACTAGTTTACACTAAAAACTCACTATTGAACTGACGAACACGCCGTCTCAAATAGAGATATGCGAGTTCGCACGTGCTGCGGACTGATAATGCGGAGAGGCAGATCCACCTCGTTGCTACTTGTTGCCAACTGCCATATTTTCTGGTCACGAAAACACTTGACTATAGAGCTTTCCACGTTCTGACCAGGGCTGTTTAGCCGAGTTTATCCGTACTCACTTACAGTACTGTACTGCATAGGCTCCTATGTTGTAATTCTTGTATAAGCTTCCACCAATAGCGAAACAAAAGTGTTGAAACACCTTTCTCGTCTGGACGTGTGTGAGTCCCCATGATCACACGTGCCTTGGGCAGAAGGAGCTCCCACTCACCCATATACTGTACAGGACAGTATTCAAGTGCTGATCTCTGCAATTGCTGACCTGCAATCTTTGAAGTGGAAAGGCGTGTACAAACCGAAGAACGGGAGAAACATTGCAAAGAACAATACTGTATGCATTTGCGCGAAGAACGGGAAAAACAAACAACCTCTATGCCACGATTGGGCAACCCACACGATCCCCGGGGAAATTATATGGGTAGTCACAATTAGGCCCGATTTATCACGTTTTGTCATGGCGATATCACGAATAGTCACAGTACAGTATATTTCTATCGCGTGTGATCACAGTGCAATCACGGATAGTCACACCTTGCCCCGCAAGTCTATCACGTTTGGTCACAGATGAAACGCCCAATGAAAAAATGTAACTACTCGAGTTACTGTAGGGATTCAGGGGAAATATTATCGCGCTCGCCGTTTTGTCCGTAGTATCACGAAATAATTTCGCGACAACTCTCGGTAACTCGTTCAAAACATCGCATTTTCTTCTTTCGATCGATGCATAATGTCCCGTAGAATTTCACTTTTAGACGGGTGAAACTCTGAAGTAAATTTCTGTTCCTAATACAAAAACTAAAACCCCTTCGGATGGGATTTAATTCGGGAGCATCAACCCTAAAGACCTTGTCGCATAGTGTTTAGGGTTGATGCTTCCCGAAGGACATGCCATCCAATAGGGGTTTACATTTTTTTCTTCAGTTCCCAAGTTGTCAGGGCTAGAATAATGCGCGAGGTAACAAGCAATCAAGGTTCCAAAAGTTTTTTACTGTTACTTTCGTGGTTTCAAATTAATTATGATCATTTCATCGAGTGACGCGAGGTGTGACCATCCGTGATAGCACTGTGATCACCCGCGATAGAAGTCTACAGTACTGTGACTGTTAGTGATACCCCTGTAACCAAACATGATAAAACGGGCATAATTGTGACCTCTTATATAATTTCCCCGATCCCCGTCCGTGCTGTGTTGTGAGGCTGGATTTTATGGTCAATATTTTTTGGATGCTGTGGAATGCAGGAATGCGAAACAGTATCAGCAGGTGGGTTCAAATGATTTTATTTGTAAAATACATCCCCGCTTCTTGTACTTTCGCTTACGTGAATCCCCACACGGGTAGCCCCCTCCGCTCATTCACCCGGGGGTTCTTGGACAAGCTCTCATTTAGAGAGGGTATTTTCCGGATTCCTTTGAGACGGAGTAGCCAATGCCCTTGAAATGTCTGAATTTGTGCAGCTGCGGCCAGATGTTCTTCACACAAGTTTTGACGTACACTGTACACCCAGTCAGGGCAGTTTTCGTTTGGCACAAGGTCCATGTATACAGCCAAAGTAGCGTCCTTCAAACGGCTCGCAAATTGTTTTCATGGACTGCCTTACAACGCGGAGCGCGCATACATCCCAGCTCACCACCACACCACCTCACCACACGGCGACCCGCAGCTTCCCCTGTCCAAATCTCACCATCCTTTCCCCCCCCCAACCCCCCACTTCCAACCTCTCCCCCATAGCGCATCACACCAAGAATCGAATTTACATGTGGGGAATAATGCATTGAAATTCAATAAACTTAATAGTTGTTCATGTGCATCACATAATCATATAGAAAATAATATTGGCCACATAGAAATAAGCTTGTGCATGTGCCAGTGCCAATGCAGTCGGGGGAACAGCTAGTCCTTCGCCTAAAATTTCGCTGGCAGCTTTTACCATTGAGCCGCGGGGGCTTGGGCGATGAAAAAATGTTGTAATGCCATTGCCATGCCAATGCAATCCGGGTAACATCTAGTCGTTCGCTTGCACTTTCGCTAGGAGTTTTTGTCCATAGAGCCGCGGGGCTTGGGCGATGAAAAAATCGCACTATACAGCCTCATGCGGTCACGCCTTTGCAGAGCCTCAATCTCGTCTGCATCCATCCTCCTTGGCCGGCCGGCCTTTGTCCCATCCCCACTGCTACCTTCTGGTACCCTGCTCCCTTGCCCAGCTGCTGCTGTTGCAATAGCAGGGTTCAAAGGGGCTGTGCTGCTGGTAGGGGTTGAAGCAGATACACCGAGGGGAGAAGTTGCACTGGCACTAGCAGGCATAGTGGCACAAGTGGAATCAGCAGCAGTCGTGGTGGGAGTAGCGGTGGCCGTGGCAGTGGCTGTGTGGCAGCGGCAGTGGCAGCGGCAGTGGCAGTGGCAGGGGCACCGGACGCAGGAGGAGGGACTGAGGCAGTATCGGTGGTGAGCTGGCCACTGCGCGCATCCACGTCAGCATGAGCATCGAGCGATCGCTGCAGTGACGTGGCGTGTCGCCGTGCCACGTGGCGGCGCCACGCAATCTGGATGGTGAGAGCCGCCCACGTGCGCCAGTGCGGCGAGTAGTAGCGCACCCACCTCTGAATGCGCTGGCTCTTCCAGTTGAACTGCGTGTGGATGTAGAAAGGGAAAGAAGGAGCAGGAAGGCAGGCAAGCAGGGCGGGAGGCAAAAATTCAGCCCACGTTCGTTAGTGCGGCGAGTAGTAGCGCACCCACCGCTGAATGCGCTGGCTCTTCCAGTTGAACTGTGGGTGGAGGGAGGGAGGGAGAGAAAGACAGGCCAGCAGGCAAGGCAGGCAGGGAGGGAGGCACTAGTTCAGCCCACACGGGCCAGTGCGGCGAGTAGTCTCACCCACCGCTGAATGCGCTGGCTCTTCCAGTTGAACTGCGGACAGAGGGAGGTGGGCAGGGAGAGAGACAGACAGACAGACAGACAGACAGACAGACAGGGAGGGATGGAGGGATGGAGGGATGGAGGGAGGGAGAGAGAGGCGGACAGACAGGGAGGGAGGGAGGGAGGGATGGAGAGAGGCGGACAGACAGGGAGGGAGGGAGGGAGGGATGGAGGGAGGGAGGGATGGAGGGAGGGAGAGAGAGGCGGACAGACAGGGAGGGAGGGAGGGAGGGATGGAGAGAGGCGGACAGACAGGGAGGGAGGGAGGGAGGGATGGAGGGAGGGAGGGATGGAGGGAGGGAGGGATGGAGGGAGGGAGGGATGGAGGGAGGGAGGGATGGAGGGAGGGAGGGAGGGAGGGATGGAGGGATGGAGGGATGGAGGGATGGAGGGATGGAGGGATGGAGGGATGGAGGGATGGAGGGATGGAGGGATGGAGGGAGGGAGGGAGGATGGAGGGATGGAGGGATGGAGGGATGGAGGGATGGAGGGATGGAGGGATGGAGGGAGGGAGGGATGGAGGGATGGAGGGATGGAGGGATGGAGATGTGGAGGGAGGGAGGGAGGGAGGGAGGGAGGGAGGGAGGGAGGGAGGGAGGGAGGGAGGGAGGGAGGGAGGGAGGGAGGGAGGGAGGGAGGGAGGGAGGGAGGGAGGGAGGGAGGGAGGGAGGGAGGGAGGGAGGGAGGGAGGGAGGGAGGGAGGGAGGGAGGGAGGGAGGGAGGGAGGGAGGGAGGGAGGGAGGGAGGGAGGGAGGGAGGGAGGGAGGGAGGGAGGGAGGGAGGGAGGGAGGGAGGGAGGGAGGGAGGGAGGGAGGGAGGGAGGGAGGGAGGGAGGGAGGGAGGGAGGGAGGGAGGGAGGGAGGGAGGGAGGGAGGGAGGGAGGGAGGGAGGGAGGGAGGGAGGGAGGGAGGGAGGGAGGGAGGGAGGGAGGGAGGGAGGGAGGGAGGGAGGGAGGGAGGGAGGGAGGGAGGGAGGGAGGGAGGGAGGGAGGGAGGGAGGGAGGGAGGGAGGGAGGGAGGGAGGGAGGGAGGGAGGGAGGGAGGGAGGGAGGGAGGGAGGGAGGGAGGGAGGGAGGGAGGGAGGGAGGGAGGGAGGGAGGGAGGGAGGGAGGGAGGGAGGGAGGGAGGGAGGGAGGGAGGGAGGGAGGGAGGGAGGGAGGGAGGGAGGGAGGGAGGGAGGGAGGGAGGGAGGGAGGGAGGGAGGGAGGGAGGGAGGGAGGGAGGGAGGGAGGGAGGGAGGGAGGGAGGGAGGGAGGGAGGGAGGGAGGGAGGGAGGGAGGGAGGGAGGGAGGGAGGGAGGGAGGGAGGGAGGGAGGGAGGGAGGGAGGGAGGGAGGGAGGGAGGGAGGGAGGGAGGGAGGGAGGGAGGGAGGGAAATAGGAAGGCTGGAACCTTTTGAGATCCTCTAGAGATCACCGGTGCAGCGAGCAGTAGCGCACCCACCACTGAATGTGCTGGCTCTTCCAGTTGAACTGCGGGCAAGGGGTAAGTGGGGCAGGCAGGCAGACAAGGAGGGAGGCAGGGATGCAGGGGGGGAACAGGTAATGAGTGAGAGGGGCAACTGTTCAGTCAATTGTGTGGCTAATAGTAGTGCTCCTAGCACGCTTCCAGTTGAAGTTCAGGTGGAGGGGGGAAAAAAGCCAGGCAGGCAGGCAGGGAGGGAGGGAGGCAGAATAAGGGAGGGAGAGACAAAGAGAGGCATGGAATGAATGATACATCAATTGAAGCAACACAGATAGCGGAGGGCAATTGAATATATAGATACACCTTATATATAGATAGCGGAGGGCAACTGACTGACCACTGTGCCAGAAAGCCCTGCGCCTACTCAACTGTAGTGGCTGTAGCTATGATAACTAGGTCCTGGTTATCACTTCAAGGTGTGGACCTGCGGTCCCCGTACCTTGAAGTGCGTTGTCACGAACAGCAGGTCTTCAGCTTCTAGCACAAACCCCTCGACCGCAGTGACTGTGGTGAGATGAGAGTGGCTGTAGCGGAGGAAAGCTCATGGCTGTGCTCGG